>BTHU01000016.1:90622400-90899900 GCA_036184795.1 Tokudaia tokunoshimensis | reverse complement strand
GGACTACAGGGGACAGTCACATTCAAATCACCACAAACAAACATCACACACTTAGCGGCTTGAGGCAGCTATTGTGTGTGACCTCTTACCATCCTGTCACTTGCGAGCATGGTCTTCACCAGATGGTTGGCACACCTGCAAGCTGTCTCTAGTCTGTAGCCTGCTCTGCAGGGGTCTTAGACAAGAACACTCAACCCGCTGCGGTCCATCTGGTGTCTCGCCCTCTAACAGCTGGCCCTAGGCTCGTCCCCACAGTAGCAGTCAGGTGCAGGTGAGAGAGCCGAAGTAGGCAAAGCACCCTGAAGTCTGGTTCTGAACTAGCTCAGCAGCCTCTACCCCACCCAGTTGGATAAAGCAAATCGAAAGGCCAGTATGTAGACGGCGCATGCAGAAATTGCACCGCAACTCTTGGAGACAAGAATGCACACATGCATTGTAGGAGATGCGCATACGGAAAAGGGTGCAAAACGGGCCACTCTACTGAAAATCCATTGTGTAGTCCTTCATTTTCCTAGTACACCTGTCTTTCTTTCCACCCTCTAACCCAGGACCCTTCTTTCCAAAGCCTAGGTGACTTAAGGTACTAAAAGTGCCCTGGAAGGGAGGTACTGGGCCCTGACCTCTGTCCCAGGGCCTTAGGAAGCTGTGAGTCTCTGGGTTAATGACACTCACAAAAATGTTACAGGACAACCCTAACCCTGATGTTCCTCCCTAAGGATGGAAGGGCAGAACGTGGTGGGTGGGGGAAGAGACTCTTCAATGGAACCATCTGCAGATCGTTCAGGGAGCTTCTGTGATGTAGATTGCCTGTGTTTCTACCCACACTGGGTTGGCCTTTTCAGTGGAGTAACTGCTTTTGACACCCCTATAATCCTGTAGGCAACTTCAATAAATTCCTTGGTTCCCCAAGCAAAAGATAAACAGAATTGTTTCTTTTGGTCATCAGTGTCCTATCTGGGGCAACTAGACCTTTTTCCACATCTCTACAGAAATCACACAACAGTCCCCAAACACAAACATGCACTCATATTTCCATGGATAGCTCTGAGCACCGGTCCTGAGAGAATCTTGCTGTTTCATTGACCTAAATGGAGCCTCCACCAAAGAGAAAGAGAAAGCAAGATGTCTCCCAGGAAGAAGAACCGTTCCTCTAGAGTCACCATGAAAACAATAGGAAGCTCTTTTTACTTGGTGGTGTGGAAGGAGTAGACAGCAGATGCAGAAGCTTGGTTGAATGTGTAGCATCTCATTTCCAAAGCAGGCAACGGACTCCCGTGGTGTTGAGATTCCCACCATGTTTGCAGAGTAGGTTGGTTATAGCTGTCCCTTCTCTCCCTGGAACAGAAAAGCAACACCTACTTTCCAGTCACTAAGTCTGGCAAACAATGGTGTCCTTCAGCTGTATTTGGTTCTATTCCGAGCCAGCTGATGACCTCATTAAGGCATCTGATTCTCCTTTGACATAAAGATTAATGGTGAAGCCCACAAGAAGCAGTATTGTCTTGCCAACTTTGTTCAAATTGGTGATTCAGATCCGTTCCTTCACAACATTGCCCCAGAGATAACAAAGACCCCTTCTGATGTGTTGTACCTTTCTGGCCACACACCAGGACTGTGAGCTTGCCTTGTCAATGCGCCCTGGCTTTCCTAGAAGCTCAGAACCCATCATCCCATATGGACTCTTCATTTCCCACCTACAACAGAGGCGGGGGAGTCCTGTGGCAGAGTGCTGGTCAACGGTCAGTCATCCCTGGTCCAAGATCCAGTGTCTTTAGCTCTCTAAACAGACTTCCTAGGATTTGAAAGGTACAACACATCAGAAGAGGTCTTTGTTACCTCTGGGGCAATGTTGTAAAGGAACGGATTTGAACCACCAATTTGAACAAAGCTGGCAAGACAATACTGCTTCTTGTGGGCTTCACCATTAATCTTTATGTCAAGGGAGAATTAGATGCCTTAATGAGGTCATCAGCTGCATCTCCAAGCCTGGTTCTGATCAGTGAGTGATGCTACCTGGACACACAAACCTTTTCCCAGTGAGGGGTAGAGTCCCCTCTTCATTGTGTTGAGGCTGTTGGCAGGAATGTTCTGAGGTCTGGAGGGTAGAGGGCCTCTGAGGTGGCTCCTCCATATAATAGCCAGTCAGAAGCTCCGAGTGAGTGAGAACTTCTACAGGCCATCGGACTCCTTGGTCTTTGAGTTGAGCTAATGTTCAACTTGTAAAGCTAATTCTAGAGGGCATGGTGTCTCTTGGCATTAAACCGGGCAAAGAAGAAGTCTCTTTGTTGTGAAACTCAGGTTTTCACGTTCCCAGGCTGTGCAATAGAATAATCTAGAGTGTTGGGAATACCTTGTGTTTCATACTCAGTATGAGGAGCTGAATTGGGGCAGTAGAGCCACAGACTTCTCATGGGAGTGCTGGGGCTCCAGCCATCATGAAGTCAATAACCCATGTTCTCATTGTACACCCCCCCCCTTAATAGTGTACCTCCCTGGCTGTCTAGAGGACTCAGTGCTGCCTCTCAAAGTGAGTTACTTGAATGTCAGGATGCTGGGGGACCTAATGCATTCGCCTGAGATAGTGCCAACTCTGTTCCATGAACAATTCCTCTTGTGTCTGTCAGATGAAGAGGGCAGACATAAGGTTGGTTCAGCCACACAGCAGGTGAATATTTCCTAGGGGTAAAAAAAAAATGTGCTGGAGACACACATCGTGCTGAGAAGGGAGCTTGGTTGTCTAACTGTAGGAATCCGTTTTTCTAGAAAATATGAAATGGCAGTGATAGAAAATAGATTAGCAGTTGCCTAACAGCAAAGGTAGACTTTGGGGACAACCTACTCAAAAGTACCAGGGGCTGTCAAAACAGTGGAATATTCTTTTTTTGTTGTTTCTTGGATTTTGTTGTTGTTTTTAATAGTCTCTTGTAGCCCAGGTTGGCCTTAATCCTTCTGCCTCCACCTTTTAGGTACTATAATTAGAGGAGTCTGTCACCACAACCTGTAGAGGAATTTTAATCCAGCAACATGGCTATTCTGGCTAGGGATCACATCCAAAGACTTTCTAGGTTTACATGATCTGGATGGAATGCAGGCAAACCCTGAATACACACCTTTAATCCCCAACAATGAAGGTAAGGTTAGTTTGTAGAAGGAAGTAGTGATATTTGAAAGTGACGGCTAGTTGAGGGGCAGACAAAGTGATGAATCAGAGAAAACTTTGACCGAATGAGAGATAAGATATGCCCAACTCATGCCAGAACAGCACAGCTCTACACCAGAACAGTGAGACAGAAAAAAAGTGGTGGTGTATGTGAGTGGCAGTTTTACATAGGCAGGTTGCAGAGAGAACAAGCCAGATGAAGATAGAGCGAGTCAGAGAATGAGAAGGAAGGAGAAGATTAGAGCATATTGACATGACTTCAAGCAGAGCAATTCAGGCAGAAGTGTAGAGAAGCCGGATTAAATAAGTCAGCTCGGAAGATGAGATTGTATGGAGAATAGAAGCTTCCAGACCTAGGTCTAGGGATAGTTAGGGCAGAGAAAGAAATGCTCTGGGCTCAGTCCAAGCCTTGTGTGTCTTCACACAGCTTGGGTATGGCCCTCGTCTCATCCCTCCATTAGAGGAAGTAAGACATTTACAACACCCGGTGAAATATTCTGTTTATTGAAGGTGTTGGTGGGCATGGGGCTGATTGCCATTGTCGCGGGATCTGTAGACTGCACACTTAACATCAGGGAAGCTCATTCTGCATAAGTTATAGTCTTATAAGGAAGCTTTGAAAGCTCTCCACGGCTTTGCAGAGGAAAAGCACACAATCTATTTTCTACAAGATTCTGACTTCTTTCTTTACTGACTCGGGTGACACAGGAAACAATAATGGCTATGTTATAAAGGGCACCATTACACTGGCTGGAGAACCATGCCCTTCTGGCTGGTGGGTCCATGATTTGAAAGACTACAGACTTTCCCAAGAACTAGTTCAATGCTTGGAATCGTGGTTCTGTTGACGCCCAACCCCGGATCAGACAGCAGCTGCCTTTGCAGTTTTTTCCTGCTTGCACAGACCTTACATTGGGCACAGATGAAAGCTCTATGGGGAACTGGTCACCCTCAAATGAACCATGGAGCAGAGTTGGTACCATTGCAGGTGAGTGATGAAGGCCCCCAGCATCCTGACATTCAGGTAACTCTCTCTAAGTGCAGAAGCCTCACTTTGAGGGGCAGCACTGAGTCCTCTAGACAGCCAGGGAGGTCTATCCCCACTATTGAGGGGGATGTACAATGAGGACACAGGATGTTTATTTCATGATGACTGGAGCTCCAGCACTCCCATGAGAAGTCTGTGGCTCTACTGTCCCAAATCAGTCCTCAGGATAATAGCCCATGTCCCACTCTCAGACACCATCAGATAGCAGCCAATGGGAGAAGGAGAATTCTTCGTGTCTGCAGTTACATCCTTCCCTAAAGTCTTTTCCTGACAGGAAGAAAGTTCTTCTCGAAGCCACCCAGCAGGTTTAAATCATCTCATGGACACAGGGGCTGCTAAAACGCATGGAAAGTCACAGAATCTAAAGCGCACATGACCATGTGCCCCCCTAAAGTTCCACTAAAATGCAGGAAAAGGTTTTTGCAAACACCAAAGTTTAACACTGGAGGCTATTGTTTATGTTTTCATTCCCCCTAAACAAGTTTATTTGACCCATCTATGCTGGAAATGCTTGATCACATGAAGACAGGAGGTATGAGGGCAGATAGATACATCAGGATGTATGGATCGGACGTGATGGGAAATATGGTAAATTGTGGGTTTAGCCTTTTTAAGTCCTTGCAAAATACAACTTGTGGCCACTCCCTGGGAACCCAGAGATGAGCCTGACAAGGTCCATCAACCTGGCCAGTGTTTAATTAAAGCTTGCTTCAAATTTGGTTTTGAATCGTGGTAGTAGTCTTATTCTCAACTGGTGGGATTAACATTTGACTTTTGCTTTTCTTTAGGTCACTCTTTAGTTATCAATCTTCAGAGAAGAAATAGTTAAACAGAATAGAGGATAAGATAATTGATACAAAAAACCAAACAAACAAATAAATAAATGAATGAATGGATGGATGAATAAATAAACATGAAAACTGAAATGTAGCTGGACAGACACACAGACACAAGTGAACCAACCAGAAAGGCAACAGAACCCTGATTGCAAGAAAAATAGTGTCCTTGGGATTTGACCTGAGCATAGGATGCCCAGGGGCCACTGAAACTCATGGAGCCAGGCCAGCCTCAGACTCACAATCCTCCTGCCTCAGCTTCTTAAGGGCTGGATTGTAGACATGTGTTACAATATCTGACTCTTAAATTCAGTCTTATTTTATGTTTCAATTTTATTCATTCTATTTTAAAGTTTTAAAACAGCTTCAAATCACTTTTAAAGAGCTGTACACAGCCTAAATAAAAGCAATAAACTAGTTTACCAGCAATGAATAAGTGCAGCCCGGTCCTGTGTGATGAATTTCCCTAATAACCACATTCATAGGTTATACACTAAAATTCTTTGAGATTTTAGGCGTAAACTGGGGCAAATTGTTCTAATTTAGAAGGCAGAGAGAGGAGCAGACAAATTTTTATTTTTAAAAATTATTTTGGAGATTGGTGAAATCCAAACTCTAGGCACTACAGTGAACTCTCACCCCACTGTGGCATGTAATTATCACGAACCTATCTGTAAACTGGGTATGGTGGGGCACGCCTTTAATCCCAGCACTTGGGAGGCAGAGGCAGACAGCTCTCTGAGTTTGAGGCCAACCTATTCTACATAGTGAGTTCCAGGATAGCCAGGGCTACAATAGAAAATGTTACATTCGAAGAGTCTGGAACTTTTGATGGACTTCAACAGCCTGAAGTTATATAAGACTTGACCTTATCCTGCCTGTCTGAGGTAAGTGGGAATAAACCAGTCAGCAGCCATCCTCCATGGTGTCTTCTTTAGGTTCCTGCCTTGAGTTCCTGCCCTGACTCCTCTCAGTGATGGACTTTATGTAAACCATTGTACTGGCTGGTTTTGTGTGTCAACTTGACACAAGCTGGAGTTATCACAGAGAAAGGAGCTTCAGTTGAGGAAATGCCTCCATGAGATCCAGCTTTGGGGCATTTTCTCAATTAGTGATCAAGGGGGGAGGGCCCCTTGTGGGTGGTGCCATCTCTGGGCTGGTATTCTTGGGTTATATAAGAAAACAAGCTGAGCAAGCCATGGGAAGCAAGCCAGTAAGAAACATCCCTCCATGGCCTCTGCATCAGCTCCTGCTTCCTGACCTGCTTGAGTTCCAGTCCTGACTTCCTTTAGTGATGAACAGCAGAGTGGAAGTGTAAGCTGAATAAACCCTTTCCTCCCCAACTTGCTTCTTGGTCATGATGTTTTGTGCAGGAATAGAAACCCTGACTAAGACAAATCGGTGCCAACATAGTGGGATATTCCCAACAACCTGACCATGTTTTTTTTTTGTTTTTGTTTTTTGTTTTTTTTTTTGCAGGGGTGGGGGGATGTGGAAGGACTTTGGAACTTTGGGTTAGAAAGATCCATTCCGTGTTAAGAGCTCTGTGGGCTGTTGTGTAGGAGTTTGGCGGATGATGTTGAGAGCAGTACAGAAGATGGAAGCCTGGCTTGTGAAATTTGAGAGGGAAGATTAAAGACTCTTATTAGGGCTGTTACTATTTTGGTTATGAAGATTCTATAGTTTTGGTTAGCTGGGGCTGAAGAATTAGATGTGATTAACAAGATACCAGAACCACTAAAGCAAAAACTTTGCATTACTGGGACTATTGATGCTGGTTAGCTGGAGCTAAGAAATTAGCAGTGATTAAGAAGAGACCAGCATCACTGAGGTGAAATCTTCTGGGAAGTGTTTTCTGAGAGCACAGAGGCTGTTTTCCAGAGATAGCCAAGGTTGTACTTTGTGCTGTGGCTGGACTTGGTGATGTGTAATAGTCACCCAGGTGGTACTGGGTTTGAAGGCATGAAGTGGTCATGAAGAGCAGATGAGGCTCGGCACCATGAGAGGCCGAGGAAGGCCCTTGGTGAAGGTGCAGCCTCAGTTACAATTGTTGGCTCAGGACTGAAGGGGTCATGAAAAGGTGTTGAGGCTTGGCACCATGAAGAGAGCCTATGATAGGCTATTGATAAAGCCTAGTTACAGCAGAAGACAGCCGTGTTTTGGAGATGCCAGTGCCTTGAGATGACCACCAAGAACAGCAGCAGCAGTGGAGTACAGGCAGCTGGAGCCTAGAAGACAAGGTGTGTGCTACAAAGGACAGGGCTGAAGAAGTGACCCAAGCCCTTGGACGAGCCTAGAAGATTGTGAGTAGATGTCAGACACTGGATGGCTGGAGTTTGATTTTGCTTTTGATTGTGACTGTGCCCTGATATTTTTCCCTCTTGAAATAAAAAGGTATTTTAGTGGAGCCCACAGTTAAGAGACTTTTAATTGTACAAAGACTTTGGATTTTAAAAGAGATTGGGTATTTTAAAGGGATTGAAATTTTAATATGTAAGAATTTGCAAAGACTGTGGGACTTTTAAAGTTATTTAGATCTTGGGATGAATAAGAAAGTAAGGGTTGAGGCTTAATATAGTGATATGTTTATGTATCAAGGGGTCAATTGTACTGGCTGGTTTTGTGTGTCAACTTGACACAGGCTGGAGTTATCACAGAGAAAAGAGCTTCAGCTGAGGAAATGCCTCCATGAGATCCAGATATAAGGCATTTTCTCAATTGATGATCAAGTGAGGAGGGCCCATTGTGGGTGGTGCCATCCCTGGGCTGGTAGTCTCGGGTTCTATAAGAAAGAAAGTTGAACAAGCCAGGGGAAGCAAGTCAGTAAGTAACATCCTTCCATGGCCTCTGCATCAACTCCTGTTTCCTGACTTGCTTGAGTTCCAGTCCTGACTTCCTTTAGTGATGAACAGCAGTGTGGAAGTGTAAGTGGAATAAACCCTTTTCTCCCCAACTTGCTTTTTGGTCATGATGTTTTGTGCAGGAATAGAAACCCTGACTAAGACAACTATAATCCAGGTAATCCCTTTCTCCCCAAGTTGCTTTTGGTCAGTGTTTTATCACAGCAACATAGAAACAAACTAGTACAGGACTGATCCCAGCAGACTGTGACTACCACTATCTTGGTCATAATCGACACTATCCCCTCTAATAGCTCTGGAAGAACATTCCAAATCATAGAAGATAAAATCATCAAAGTTGTCAGCAGAGCATCTCATGACAGACAGATAAGCAGTTTGGGGAAAAGAATAAGTGTGTTACAGGTGGTCAGGCCCACCTTTCTACCTTGCCCAATAAACAAAGCCTTTCCTCCTGCTTCAGAATGCTGGGGCCTCCTGTATTGTTACTGCCCGCAACAACATTCTTCTGCTGGGAAGTCCACTCTAAATCATACACTGCGATTCTTCTGCCTGTCTGTTCCTCTCTTTGGTTTGTTTACCTTCTGCCTTCAGCAGCTGGTTCTTCTGCACCCTGCTTCCCACCTTGTACACATAGCCTGACGGTAAATTTGAATGGTATTTTCAATGGCTCTATGCATAAAACACAGTTTCATGATGGGGAATTTTCCTTTGGTGGCATCATGCTGATCCAATGATGGATCATTGGATTTTAGGGCTTTTGGGATTCTGATTTTTTGGGTTAAGAATGCTCACCTTGTATTGTGCTGTTTAGAACTGTAACACTATTATTTTAAGATGGCAAATTACCCTATTAAAATATAAGTTTGAACTTAGTTTGTTTCTCTTTCTCCAAATTAGGACAGATAATTCCTATTGTTTAGCCTTTGTCTCAATAGTCCAATATGCAACTGTGGTGATTTTTAATAGGTTTGAACCCCCATAGACTCTTGTATTTGAATGCTTGGCCTATGGGAATGGCACTGTTAGGAGGTGTGGCCTTGTTGGAGTAGGTAAGGCCTTGGAGAAAGTATGTCACTGTGAAGGTGGGCTCTGAAGTCTCTGTGCTCAAGTGTGAAATTCCAGTCCCCTCCTGGATGCCTGTGGAAGAAAGTCTCCTCCTGGCTGCCTTTGGATCAAGGTGTAGAATTCCCAGCTCCTCCAGTATTGTATCTTCCCGGATGCTGCCATGCTTCCTGCCTTGAGGACAATGGACCAAACTTCTGAAATTGTAAGCCAGCTCCAAATAAATGTTGTTCTCTATAAGAGTTATATTGGCCATGGTGTCTCTTCACAGGAATAGAAACCCTAAGACAGCAGCTAACAGTTATTAGGCTCATTTCTCACTTGGGGCTTGTGTGAGTTGGAAAGACTGTGAACAGAGTAGGGTTTTCAGAGGGTGAGGGCACCTGACCTGGGGCTTTGGGAGTGGGGGGGGGGATGGAAAGCGGAGCTCTGTGCAGTCACAAAGGACCTATGGCAGTTTTATCCAGGATCACACCTTGGCTGTCCCTGAGCCTCTCTGCAGCTCTACTACGGCGTCTCCTCATCCTTTGTTCCTGGGTTGACTGCAGGAGCTGAAGCTAAGACCAGTTAGATCTGGAAGAAGAATGATGAGGCACCCTTGAGACAGGGCTTAGGGAATGTCTTAGTTAGGGTTTTACTGCTGTGAGCAGACACCATAACCAAGGCAACTCTTATAAGGACAACATTTAGTTGGGGCTGGCTTACAGGTTCAGAGGTTCAGTCCATTATCATCAAGGCAGGAACGTGGCAGCTTCCAGGCAGTCATGGTGCAGGCTGACCTGAGAGTTCTATATCTTCATCTGAAGGCAGCTAGGATGAGGGTCTTAAAGCCCATACCCACAGTGACACACCTACTCCAACAAGGTCACACCTACTCCAACAAGATCACATCCTCTAATAGTGCTACTCCTTGGGCCAAGCATATACAAACCATCACAGGGAAGGAACACCCATCAGTCAGGAGCTTTAGTGGGCTCATGGCTGAAGACTTAGTTAAAATCTTCCTAAGGTTGATGAAGGCTGTGGTGGTTTGAATCAGCTTGGCCTGGGAGTGGCACTATTAGGAGGTGTGGCCTTGGAGGAAGTGTGTCACTGTGG
The DNA here is from genome assembly GCA_036184795.1 of Tokudaia tokunoshimensis. Classification (NCBI taxonomy): domain Eukaryota; kingdom Metazoa; phylum Chordata; class Mammalia; order Rodentia; family Muridae; genus Tokudaia; species Tokudaia tokunoshimensis. Next base: position 90,889,835 of record BTHU01000016.1, on the reverse strand, counting down.
GTATGGGCTTTGAGAGACCCTTCTCCTAGCTGCTTGGAAGTCAGTCTTCCCCTGTTTGCATACAAAACAGAATATTCAAAACCCTCAGCTCCTCCAGCACCATGCCTGTCTGGATGCTGTCATGTTTCTACCTCAGTGATAATGGACTGAACCTCTGAAGCTGTAAGCCAGACCCAATTAAATGTTGTCCTCTCTAAGAGTTGCTTTGGTCATGGTGTCTGTTCACAGCAGTAAAACCCAAACTAAAACAGAGGCTTTGCCAGAGGCTGGCAGGGTCATGAGCTAAGTGGAAAAGCAATAATGAAATCTACTCAGGGTTCCACTGTTAAATGGTCACCACAGGCCAAGGTCCTGGTCAGTGTCTATGACACATATGTGAGGTTGTCCTTTCCTGCATCTAAGTGGGAAACAATTGCTGGGGTCACTGTTTCAGCCCTTAGCTTCAGATGAACCATTTAACTTTACCCATAGTACTTGCTGGTTTTGTGTGTCAACCTGACATAAGCTGGAGTCCTCACAGAGAAAGGGCCTCTGTTGAGGAAATGCCTCCATGAGATCCAACTGTAAGGTATTTTGTCATTTAGTGATCAAGTGGGGGAGGATCCATTGTGGATGGTGCCATCCCTGGGCTGGTTGTCCTGGGTTCTATAAGAAAGAAAGCTGAACAAGCCAGGGGAAGCAAGCCAGTAAGTAACATCCCTCCATGGCCTCTGCATCAGCTCCTGCTTCCTGACCTGCTTGAGTTCCAGTCCTGATTTCCTTTAGTGATAAACAGCAATGTGGAAGTGTAAGCTGAATAAACTCTTTCCTCCCCAACTTGCTTCTTGGTCATGATGTTTTGTGCAGGAATAGAAACCCTGACTAAGATACCCATGCTTTATTAAACATGATACTCCCCCACAGGTTACTTGGGGGAGCTCACAGTGATGAGTGATTTTATCTGGAGCTGGGATCAGTTCACAGCTTGGGTCTCCAGCCTTCAACAAGTAGTCTGCAGGAACTGTGTATGACAAGGGACTTAGAGACCGGATACTTCAACTTGAATTCTACCTCTCTCCAGCTCTGTGCCCCTTGGAGTTTTGTTTTATGTTTGACATTTAGAATCATGGACCAGTACCACCTTTGTGGTGTTTTTGTTTAGTTAAATGCTCATTTTATTTCACATATCAGCTGTCTGCTGAATTCTTATCACATTTTAATTTATTTAAGAAGGGACATAAGCATACTATGGCATATATATGATGGTCAGAGGAAAACTCAAGGGCATAGTTTTCTCCTTCCACCATCTGGGTTCTAGGACTCAAAATCAAAGCATCTGACTCTATGGCAAGTACTTTACCTGCTGAGTCATCTCCCTAGCCCATCTATTGGCTGAATTTAAACAATACCTTGAAAATAAAACATCTTTTCTTATCCTTTCTAATTATTTTAAGAGAAAATGTAGAGGAGCTGGGGCTCAGGGGCTAAGAACACTTGTTACCTTTTCAGAGGACCCAAGTTCAACTCCCAGCCCCCAAATACCAGCTTGTCTCCAGTTCTAACTCCAGTTCCAAGGGATCTGATGCCCTCTTCTGGCCTCTATGATCACCAGGCACACACACACTGTACATTCATACATGGAGGCAAAACACCCTTATACATAAAATATAATTAATAAATATTTTTTAAAAGTACATTAAAAAAGTAAAATTTTAAGAATGTGGTGAATTCACAGTGAACTAACTTGTGTCTTCTATTGATGACTGAACAACTATTTATATAAATATGGTATCAGACTTAATCAGGGGCTGAGGCTTAGAGCTTTATGAAGATTTCAGAAGTGAGCATAGTGCCTTCTTATATCTCAGTTTTTCTTCCTTTCTATTGTATTTTTAATGATACGATTGCATCTGTGAGACTCAATAAAAGTCAGGTTTTACTATGTTTCCTTTCTGCTCATTGTTGCTATTTGACTTGTTTCATAATTATGATGAAAATTACTTTGAGGGATGTTGAGATGGCTCAGCAGGTAAAGGCACCTGCTGCCAAGCCCGAGGACCTGAGTTCAAGTCCTAGGTACCATATGACAAGAGAGACCAACTCCTGAAATTGTCCTCTGACCTCTCCTAGGATGCTGTGGCACATGTGTAGACAGACAGACAGACAGACAGACAGACCAACACATACACATACTGAATAAGTAAACACACACATACATACATACATACATACTACATAATATTTTAAAAATTCTAAATGCTTTATAGAAATATAAATTTGTCTCATGGAGACAGAAGAGCTATGAGGCACAAACCACTCTTCTCTTATTACATACTTGACTTATTTAAAGTTTATGGCATGTATTTACTTATTTAAAGTTTATTGGACATATTTACTTATTTGTGTGGTGAAGGGCGTGTGCACATGTGGATGACAACTTCTGGGAACTAATTATCACCTTCTTCCAAGTGGGTCCGGTTTTCAGGTTTGACAGCAAGTGTCTTTAGTGGCTTATCCATGTTGCTGGTCTACATGACAAGCCCTTCTTGGGGACAAATACTCTGGGTCTACCAAGTTTCAGTTGATCCTTCTTACAGTCACTGAGGACAGGGATGGCATTTCCCTATGAATAGAGACGGCTCATTAGTCTAGGATGGAGCTTCTGTGGACAGGACAACAGTGGTAACAGAGAGTCACAGAGCTGAGACCCCACCCCCTGCTCTCAGGTCGCATGCATGCGGTTGTTTGGATAAGCATGACCCCCATAGGCTCTTATGTTTGGGGATGTAGTCCCCAGTAGGTAGAACTCTTTGGGAAGGATCAGAAGGTATGGTCTTGTTGGAGGAGGTATCACTTAGGGAAGACTTGGATGTTTCAAAAACCCATGCCGTTCCTAGTTATATGCCTTGTGCTTATGCATAACGATGCAGGTTCTCAACTATCGACCTATCACCATACCTGCCTGCCTCCTACCATGACCCCTGCCATGATGGTCATGGACTGTAACACTTTAAAACTCTTCTATAAGTTACCTTGGTCATGGTGTCTTACCACATCAATAGAAAAGTAATTAAGGCATTTGGTGGAACTCACAGCCTGGTATTTGCCTGCTGCCACAAGGAGCCAAGCATTGTAGCTCTTTCCACCATCAAAATCTGGGCCTCAGATGAGGCATTGTCCCCAGGTACCTTTATAAGGAGAATTACCCCAGGGACAAAGGCACTGGGGCTTCCCTCCCCTCTCCTGCAGACTCAGCAATATTGAAATGTATCTACAGGTTAGATGCTATGAAGAATAAAAGGACCCTAGGGATCGCAGGAGGAAACCATGTAGTCTACACTAAAGTCTTGATGTATAAGCCAGTAAGCAGGCATTGATTGGTCTAGGGACACCAAAAAGACACAGAAGTTCTGGTAATGTCTTAGTTAGGGTTTTACTGTTGTAAAGAGCCACCATGACCAAGGTAACTCTTATAAAGGAAAGCATTTATTTGGGGCTAGTTTACAGTTTCAGAGGTTCAGTCAATTATCATCAAGGCAGGAGCATGGCAGCAGGTAGGCCGACATGGTGGCTAGAGGAGCCAAGAGTTCTACATCTTTTTTTAAAAGTTTTTTTGATTTATTTATTATTATATCTAAGTACACTGTAACTGTCTACAGTCACACCAGAAGAGGGTGTCAGATCTTTTTACGGATGGTTGTGAGCTACCGTGTGGGTGCTGGGATTTGAACTCAGGACCTTGGAAGAGCAGTCAGTGCTCTTAACTGCTGATCTATCTTTCCAGCCCAAGAGTTCTACATCTTGACCCAAAGGCAGCCAAGAAGAGACTGCTTTCCTCAGGCAGACTGGAGAGGAGGATCTGGATCACAATGACCAGACTTGAGTGTGTGTATGTGTGTGACATCAAAGCCCCACCTTCACAGTGACACACTTCCTCTAACAAGGCTGCACCTCCTCCAATAAGGACACACCTCCTAATAGTGCCGCTTCCCACGGGCCGAGCTTATTCAAACCACCACAGGTACTATCTGTGCCTGATAGAGGAGGCTTGTCTAAATGTGAATTAGAAATGGCTCACCCAAGAGTGAGTGGGGGAGTTCACACAAGTGTGAGTTAGTGGGGTTCACCCTCTAACGTGGATTGACAAGAGCTTGCCTGAGTGTGAACTGAAATGGCCTCACCCAAGTTCCCCAACACTGAAGGTGTTGACTTGGACTTGCATGGTCTGTGAGCCACAGTTTCCTCCGTAGCCTTCCCATGAAGAAACATCATTATGACACAAAGGATGATGGTCTATTCTACCTGTGAGAGGAGCAGGTAGTTATGGTATGGTTCAGATGCTAGACTGATTCATGGCTTAGTATAGTACCCTAGGCTTACCAAGCCAAGAAGCACTTAGATAATTGAGTCTATTTTCAAAGCATTTCTGAGCCTATCCCTTTTCAGCAGCCCCTGCCCTTCCTATGTGATGCCTCTTGGCTCCCACAGCTCCTGAGGTAATCTCTTTACCCTCAACACAATCCCTCCCTCTTCCACCAAAGGAGAAGAATCTATGTAGCTCAGTTTCTTCATCCTGACAACTTCACCCCAAACGTCAGGGGACCCTTTTCTCAATAGTTCTGCTAGCTCCTAGACCTAGCTTGCCATGGCTTCATGCAGAGCAGAAAAGAGAGAAGATCTTGTTGTGTGTGGAGGCCACCCTGGGCCAGCCTGCTCAGCAGAGCCACAGGTAAGGACCAGTCTCTTGTCCCCCTGGCTTGGTAATTTGCCACAAAACTCTTAACTCTGGTGACGAGCCACGAGAGCAAGGAAAAGAACCCAGTGACATGAAGTACGAAGCAGACACAGTTTCTGAAGCCAGGCCCCTGCGACTGACAAGAAGTGGCACTGACCACAGCCACAGTCTTAGAAAGGCTCTGGCTTCTCTCGTGGACTCTGCTCCTCAGTCAGGCTCCAGCTTCGGAAGGACAAAAACAAAGGAGCTTCCTCCTATGGCACAAAGGACTCAGGCTCTTGAGACACAGGTCTGAGAGCAGGTGATGACCTTAGGCCTGGTTTTACGGCATCCTGCCTCTCTCACCTTCCCAAATCTTCCAGTGAACTGGGCTACAGTCACAATCGCTCCGTGGACAATCACTGTCTTGGAAGGAAATGAGATAAAAGTGAAGAAAATGACTCGTGTAGGCTCTGGGGGAAGAGAAGGAGGCTGTGACAACCTCTAGTGTTAAATTCGGGGACTCTCTGGGGGCACAAATGTGCTTTGAACAATTCATGACTTTAATATAGAGAACAGTTACTAAGTCTTATTTTTATGCCTAGGAAAACAGCCTTATTACCAATAACCAATCAGCAACCAAATACACAAACTTTGCATCTTAGGAAGTGGATGTGAATTAACAGACCACACCCCCTCAGCCCCGACTAAGCAAGAATCCAGGAAGCAATTAGAGTTGGAGCTTTTACAGAATGATACTGACAATATAACACATACACACACAAATGCTGACACATGTACATACACTAGACATTCAGACACTTATACACGTAAACACTTATACATGATCACATACACTCTCGCTCACACATACCTTCAGATACACACACACACACACACCACACCTCACACATGTCCTGTTACCTCACATTCATTTGTAGCTACATACCAACATGATTCTCACCCAAGTCCACATGAACACACGTTGAAGGACTTCTTCCTATACTAGAGTAGCTAGAGGCATGAGGGGAACATGTTAAAAAAAATGAGGGGAGGTAGCAACAGCCTGACTGGTGGCCATCTAAGGGAGAAGCGCCCTAGGCATCCACAGTGTCACAGAGAGATCGCCAATAAGCCGACGGAAACTGTTTAACCCAAGGCATATGACACACAGTGTACGTGAATTGGACCTGTCCCTACAAACCCCACAAACATGTTTTCTAAGGAGGCATCAAATCTCATAGGGAGTTCCATCTAGGACAGAAGGGTCACGTGATGGAGATGGGGAGGGGAAGTAAGAGAACCCACGAGTAACAGTCAAAAGGGAGCCCTTGGGAATCTTGGCTACGGTGTCTCCCCAGCCCAGGAAGATGGCTACATTGTAACTCAGCACCTGGAGTCCAAGGCAGAAAGGGGCCAGCTTAAGTTCTAGCATATAAGGTGCCAGCACTATTTCTAGTGTATGACTCTATATATTTTTTTTATGAAGAGTAGATCTCTGTTTTCTAAACAGAACAGATCTTATGTTTCAACTTTCCACTTGGCCTCCTACAATCTCGTTTACCAATAGCATTTCTGATTCCGGCACCTTTACGACCGCTCCAGCAGTCACTTAAACATGGAGGTCCGCCATTTTCACAAACCACTGCTGGCCATTTTGTGATGTCAGTGTTCGTCGTATTTTGTAGTGGTTGGTTTATGGGTGTTGGGGAGAGCATTTAAGTTCCTCAGTGGTCAGCGTTTTGTGGTCTAGACTGGCTATGAATTCCGGGCTTGCCTGAGCTGAGGTCACAGTATCTGGACGGCATGAGCTCTGCTTTCTGAACTGATGTTTTTGTCTCTACTGGGGATGCAAACTGAGGATTTGGAAGCAAAGGAGCAGGCTGTAAGACGTGACTGTGATTTTACCACTAATGACTTTGTAATTGACATCTAGCAAGTACTCGTGTGCGAGAGCGGTCAAACTATGCGCTTAGAGCCTTGTGGTTACTGCAAGAAGAACACTACATAGGTGCAATCCTTCAGGGTCCTCAGGGTCAGTCCTCCAGGGGCCCCGTGCTCCCTCCCCTAAACACTACCTCCTCCTCAGCAAATTGCTCCTGTGGTGTTCAAGCACTAGAGATGTGTTTGGCTCCTTTTAATCGTCACCCCGTGCGACTGGCTTTCCGGCTCCTCGGTGGGGGGATTCATCTGGGTTGTACTTAGTAAGATGCTCACTTGTTTCTGTTACAGTTCATCCTGTGAGCGATACAATTTAGAAACACATCATTCTACTCTTATAGGACATTAGTCTTGTTTTTGGGTTTGGGAATTTATACCTGACGATGCTCTGAACGATTCTACCTCTGTCATGCAGTTTACCTGTGTCTGAAGCAGAGGTGTGAGACACGTTCCGTGTTGACCGATGCTCGTGTTTACACAAATCTTCTTACAACTACCTTCTTGGTGTGTGCAAATGTGTTTCTCCACAGCCTCGTCAAATTCATAGAAATAGTCTTTCCATTTTAGAGAATCTGGAATAAGTCTAAGAACTTAGCTAGGGCTGGGGAGATGACTCAGTGGTGGGTAAAGGCATTTGCCAAGAAGCACGATGACCCAAATACTACGGCCAGGGCTTCCATGGTGGAAGGATGAGAACTGGTTCCTGCAGGTTGTCCTCTGACCTCTGTGCACATGCTCACATGCACGCTTTTGAACGCATGCATAAATAATAAATAAATAAATAAACAAATCTTTTTTTTTCAATTGAAGACTTAGCAAGAAAGTAGCCCCCATCTTGTTCCTCTGATTTGCATTTTTTTGACGACTAATGAAGTAAATTTTGGAAGATTCTTGGTCACATCTTTTGTTGTTTGTTTGTTTGTTTGCCTCAGATACCGACCTTCGGTCGGCTGCATGCTTTACAAACACACATGTTGTGGGTGTTAACATTTTCTTCTCTTAAAGTTATATTTTGAGGTGGAGAAATAATGTCAGTTTGTATTTAATCCATCAATCATATTTGTTGTGTTGAGTTCCACCTTTTCACTGTTCATTAAACAGGTCTTCATACCAAAGTCATGAAGACTCCCCCCATCTTTAGTGTTCTCTGTCTGTTCACACTTTTCAGCTTTAATGTGTGGGAAATTCCTTTACTTTTAGTGTCTATAGAGCCATGAGATGCTGGAAAAGGTGGCACAATAGGAGGAAAGTGCCCAAAAGCAGACGACAGGATCAGAGACAGCCCCTGCTCCCCCTGTTAGGAGTCCCACAGAAGACCAAGCGGCACAGCTGTAACCTGTGTGCAGAGTGCCTAGGTCAGTCCTACAGAGGCTCCCTGGTTGATGGGTCTGTTTCTGTGAGTCCCTGTGAGTCCAGGTTAGTTGAATCTATGGGTTTTCATGCGGTGTCCTTGACCCCTCTGGCTCCTACAATCCTCCTCCCCCTCTTCTGCAGGTTTCCCCAAGCTCTGCCTAACGTTTGACTGCGGGTCTTAATGAAGACTTTTAAGCATGATGTAGCTGAATCTGTAGGTTTTAGCTGGGGCTGGAATTCCATCAAGCAGAAGTACTTTAACCCGCGCTGGTCAGCTCAGGCGCCCTGAATCATCTAGAACCGAGTCCTAGAGGCAAAGATGCAGCCTGATGCAATCCTAGGACGTGAAACGCTGTTTAAAACCTCGACGATTTGTCTGAATGAGGGTAATAAGAAATTTAAGTTGCAAGACCATAGCAAAGCCACAAGAGAAAGAGGAGAGGAGGAGAGGGGAAGGGGGTGGGAAGGAGAAAGAGAGAGAGAGAGAGAGAGAGAGAGAGAGAGAGAGAGAGAGAGAGAGAGAGAGAGAGCTTTCAGACGCAGAACCAATAGGGAAGAAGTTGTAAGTTCTGAGATTTAAAACAAACAGAAGCCTGCAAATAAGGAGGTTTGATTTTTTTTTTCTTTTCTTGTTGTTGCATTTATTTACTTACTGATTGTAGCTGCCTGTGTGTGCACATGTGTGGAGGTCAAAATGGGATGGAACTCAGGTCATCAGGCTTGGCACTAAGAGTTTTTTCCTGCTGAGTCCTCTCAAGCCAATTTGATTTTCCTTCCTAGTTTCTCCAGTCTGTTGCTGGGGCCTCAGGAAAAGGATTACAATCAGCATAGCCTGTTTATTTCCACCAGGGGGCAGTATAGTGTTACAAATACAGAGGTTTCAGGTAACAAGGAAAGACTAGATTAGGTAGGCCCCAATCGCCTAGCATTTTTGCTGTGGAATGCAGGGAAGGAGAGGCCCTAAGACTCTGAATCCCCTGAGCTGGCTTCATTCATTCCTGAAGCTTTGAAGAACAGAAGATGCTGCAGAGGGTACAGGCAACCTTCTGAAAATGACCTCCCCCTGTAATTTTGGAAAAGTAAGATACACACAGGTGTCAGCTCCTTTTACTGCCTCTTCCTGAGATGTGCGGCCCTTTTGGCTGGAATCAATCAGCAAGGCTTCCTGACTAGGAGGAAGGTATGAGCCGACAGTCACAGTCACTGTGGATTTTGGGACTTTCATGAAGCGATTTAGTGTTTATTAAGGGTCTTTTTTTTTCCTGTGAGGGAAGGACACACGAGTGTCCAAGCTAAGGGATGCCAAAAGAGAGAAAGAATGCTGTAGGAGAAAACTGTGTGTGTACCTGTGTGTGCAAGGTAAGTGTGTGTGTGTGTGTATGTATGTGCCTGTGTGTGCAAGGTAAGTGTGTATGTGCCTGTGTGTGCAAGGTAAGTGTGTATGTACATGTGTGTGCCTGTGTGTGCAAGGTGAGTGTATGTACATGTGTGTGCTTGTGTGTGCAAGTGTGTGTATGTGTGTGTGCCAGGTAAGTGTATGTATGTATATGTGTGTGCCTGTGTGTATGTGTGTGTGCAAGGTAAATGTATGTATGTATATGTGTGTGCCTATGTGTGCAAGGTAAGTGTATGTGTGTACGTGTGTGTGCAAGGTGTGTGTGTGTGTGTGTGTGTGTGTGTGTACACTTGTACGTGGGGGGCATGTTGGTGGACTCTCCTGGGTTGATGTTGGTGACAAAGGAGGACAGGATCTGGATGGACGGGGTGGAAGCCGAGGTCAGGCGAGCAGCAGCTTAGGGGAGAGGGCAGCTGAATAGAAAGGAAGCAAGTCCAGGATGGACCACAGACTGAGGAGCATTTCCCTCCAGGAGCAGAGGAAGAAGAGTCTAAATGATGGGGGAGCCAGGCCAAGGGTGAAGCAAGAGGTCAGATGAGCGTGGCCATCTACAGTGGCAGGAGCCAGGGAATCACTGGTGAGAGAACCAGGCTCAGATAACAACAAGAGAACTAGGCTCAAGCAGTTCTTTCTCAAGCTTAGGTCTCTGACCAGGTTGGAGGAAGTCCTCATATACAACAGCAGAGCCCTTGAACTGCTGTGGGGGTGTTCCACGGTAATCACAGCACACGGAAAGCAGAAGCCAGGGGTGGGGGTAGGGGGTTTCTGTCAAGAAATACTGAAAGATCAGCTCAGAAACTTTGGAAAATTCCACCAGACTCAGACCACAGGGAGGCCCCTGCAGCTAGGGGAGGCCCAGAGTTATTCCGAGACCATTGACCACCTACCTCATTCCCTAATAACCAATCAGTTTAAAAGTAACACTGTTCTGTCAATCACATTGAGCCTAATGGCAGCTGTCCTGAGGACTGTATAAAGGCTGGCTGGATCAGCTGAGTGTGGTTGTTCTCCCCCCATGTGCAGGGCGACCCCACCATGCTGGATTACATAAAAGTCCTCTTGCTTTGCATCGATTCCCATCTCCACGTTGTTCACTCAGGGGTCTCTGGTAAGTTAAGGTTCACCAGAGTCTTAGAATACCAGAAGGGAGACCAGAGAGACTTATCTCAGAAAACAACATGGAGCAAACCAAAAGTCCAGAGCCTCCCCAAGAGACTCCTCACTGGGCTGGAGCAATGACTTAGTCATTAAGAGCAGCACTGGCTGCTATTCCAGAGGATCTGGGTTCAATTCCCAGCACCCACACGGCAGCTCACAATAGTAGCTCAAGTTCCAGTGGATCCAACACAGACATATGTGCAGGCCAAACACAAATGCACATAAAAAGAAAAAACTAGAGTTGTCATTGATGATAACACAGCTAAGTTCTTCTGCCACAGGAGACCCAAATACATCTTGGTGGTCTCACCACACAGTTACTGGAAGAGGCTCAAAATAGCTCTAGTGTGAGCCACAATGTGCCTCTCCAAGAGGCATGGATGTCACCAAAGACAGTCATCATTTTTAAAATCCTGTTTCTTCTTATCTCTTTGCTCATTGCCCCAGATCTTCTCCAGCACCAAGGCCACTCTTTCTGCTTTGTCCCTGTAGGACAGCTTGACCTTCCTCACTTCTTGGTTTGGGTCTCTTAACCACTGCCAGGTGCTCCAAACCCAAATAAATCTTGGCTCTTCGTTGTGACCAGTCACGTGCCCCGCAGCCAGGACTGTTTTACTCCCTGGGTTTTAGATGTAAGGCTTTGTAATGGTTACTTTTCATTATCAGCCTGACTGGTGTCAGAATCATGCGAGACAAATATTCCAGTGTGTCTGTGGGGGTGTCTGACTGCGGGCAGCACCGTCCCATAGGTTGGGGTCCTAGAGTGATAAGTAAAAAGTCAGCATTCATCGTCTTTGTGTGTTTCCTGTAGGTGCCATGTGATCAGTTGCTTCCCACGGCAGCCGCCATCTTTAAGGACTGTGTCCCTCTGGACCGTGAGCCAGAATAAACCCTTCCTCCTTAAAGTTACATCGCACAATGACAGAAGTGACCAAAAAAGGGGTTCCTCAACCTCCAAGGTGCTTCTGTTTATTTATGTATTGTGTATTCATTCATTCGTTCATTCATTTTTCAGAATCATCCTTAATATTTTTCAAGGCTTTCTCCTTACACAGCCAAGTGTTTAGCATCATGTCTCTTTGGCCTTTAATATCCCATTATTGTCACATGCATTTTTTCATTGGGACACATCACAACCACCACGTCAACATGTGACCCATAGGCAGCAAGTTAGATACATCTGGTCGGTAAATATCCCAGTCAGTTTCCTGGAACAGTGATTGCACATAAAGTTCGGGAACAGATGAACAGCCATGTGCTTCGAGTAACTCTTTGGCACGACAGGGAGTAATTTCTGGTGACAGTGAGAAGGTCCCCACTATATGACAATAGCCTGGAACATCACTTGGAAGACACTCTGCTTGCTAGCTCTGAATAACAGGCTACATTTCTTGGCGACGTCTTCCTCTCATCCAGGAGGCTCCACCTCGCTGCGTGCCATGCGTCATTTCCACATCACATGATTCAAGCACGTAGGATGACGCTGCGTGGTGGCTTTTCCTTTGCAGCATGAGGAGGTGGGGATCCTGGAGAAAGCCCGAGAACATCGGATCTCACATCCCTTGGGTGACCCTAAACACGCGGACTGTTTGGCCCTCAGGGCTCTGCCTGGTCATGGCAGAGGAGAGAACTAAGACTAGGATCCATAGGGGAGCACTAGAGACACAGAAGAGCCCACGGTCCAGGAACCCATGGGTGGGTGCTCATCTTGGGTGGGTGCTGAAACACATCCCTCAGCACCTTCACGCTGGAATGAGAGGTCCTGGCTCCACTCTAAGATTCTCCCTTGTCCGTGATTGGTTTCTTGTAGAAATGTGTACGCTTACCGAACCTAATCCTTACCATCCAGATAGTGGTGTGTTGTGAGGCCTACAGGGTGTCATGGGGATAAAGCAGTCAAGGCAAGGCTTTTAACCCTTGTCATACCTCGGAGTCATGAGGCCCATGCTATTCGGAGCCCACTTAACAGGGAGGTGCAATGCAGTCTCCACGGGAGGGAAGGCCTTTAGAGAGACGACCTCAGAGAGGAAGAGGGAACAGAGAGACGGAAGGAAAGGTGTCTTTCACAAGGAGCAGAACCAGGATGGTCTTGAAGGACTAAATAGCCAGGAGAAGATCAGGGAATGGAGTCTAGAGAGGCCCGAGGGAGAGAGGGAGGAACTAAGGGAAGGACAGAATGCGGAGGGCATCAAGGAAGAGCCTTGGAAAAGCCCAGAAGGACTTTGCGGACACTGGAGAAAACGCTGCCGTCCCAGGGGAGGTTCAGCCAGGGACCAGCGCACTGTTTATAGTCAGCAGGTTCTGTTAGAAAGTAAGCGGATATGAGAAGCCAAAATGTGAATAATATACCAATAAACAGGCCGGATATTTTCATCTACTAGTTTGATTAGCTTTTTTCTTCGATACCAATGATCAGTTTTCAAACACTGCCAAGATTTTTCAAAAACAAACTGCGGAGAACTAATTCACCATTTATATTAAGCAGGTTTTAATCCCAAAAAATGCCAAATAACAAATAAGTGAAAGCAAACCCTTTTCTTTTATCTATCAGTTTGACTCACTGATATTTTACAAATACCAATGGGCATCTTCCAAACATCATTGAGGTTTAAAAAAACCCATAACATACAGACACACACACACACACACACACACATATTTACACAATGCACACACACATATGATAGTGCATATTGACCAATTCAGCCAATTCTAGTTTGGAAAAAAAATGAAAAAGAAAATTGCATTTGTACTGAACCTGGACAGATTTCATTCTTTTCTGATTAAACAGTACAGTACACCATCTATTTCCATAATACTTACATTGTATTGCATATTGAAAGTAACCTATAAGTGGTTTAATATAGGAAAGGGAATGCTTGAAGATCACATGGGAATACTACAGCATTTTACCTAAGGAAATGGGGCCTCACAGGTCTAGACATCCAAGGGGTGGGGATAGAGGAGGCCCTGGGACCAAGTCCCAAAGGATCCTGAAGTATAAATGCCATGCAACGTGCAGGTCTGGAGTCTCAGGGCAGTCCATTGGCTGCAGGTTGGAAATTCCAGGAAGGTCTGGTCTTGCAGTCGCCAGCCCTATGGCTGTCATCAGGTAGATGCTCTTCCTCTTTGTGAGACCTCGGACTTTCCTCAAGGCCTTCAACTGAGTGAATGAGGGATCCCCACATCCTGGAGGGTCAATGGCTCTCCTCCATGCAATTGGTTTCTGTACTGATTACATCGGAAAAGACCTTCACAGACCTGAGAGGACAATTGTCAACATCTAAGGGGAAAGGTCAGTGGCCTGACAGGCTACAGCTTGTACGAGCTGGGGTCTTATATGTTAGAGCCAATTTCTTCTTTTTGATCTTTCAAGTACAGTAAGGGTAAGTTTCAAATGTAATGTTAACCATCACAGTAAACTGCCTTCTGCACAAACATGGAGACCTGAGTTCAGATCTGTGGCACCCATTTAAAAAGCTCCATGTACCCTTGAGTACCTGCTGTCCTGGCTCTGGGGAGACGGAGATGACCCCTGGTGCACACTGGCCAGACATCTAACCAATCAGCAAGCTTCAGACCCATGGAGAGCCATCGCTGCTGCCCCCAACTCAAAAACCACAATGTAGAGAACAAGGGAAGAAGACCCTTGACCTCTGAGCTCCACCCATGTGCATATACATGCAGCCACACCATGTGCACATCCATGCATGAACGTACACACACACAGAGGAAGAAAAACATTTAAAATAAAGTCATTTGAGGAAGGAGTTGACAAGCAGAAATCAGTAGCAAGCATTTATTTCTTTTTCTTGTGATAAAATGTGTATCAAATGTTTTGTGTCATCCTAATCACTTTATCATCGGCTACCATAGAATGGCTACCAAAGGCTAAAGAGGCTGAAACAGAGCTCAAGAAAGCCTACTGAGACTCAGACATGGGCGGCTGACAGGTCTGCAGAGAGGATTTCTGGGGAAGAGGGCACTGGGTCAGAGAGTGAATCTGCTGAGACACCTCTTGTTGGAGACACCTCTGCAGTGTGAAACCGCAGAGACACAGGCCTTGGCTCGGGGTTGAGTTGAACTGCAGAGGTGAGGTATGGGGTCTTAGAACCCATAAAGAAAAGGAAGGACCAGATCCAGTCAAACAAGCAATGGATGGACAAACAGACGCATTTGAGTTAGCCTCTGGAGGAGTTAGATGCTCTCTGCTTCTTTGTCCCTTAGCATACCCACCAGGTATCAGGTGACAGGTCAGTGGATCTGTGGCCACTGCAGTGTTGAGTGTCCTCTTCTTCATGAGGCCAGGTGAGGGAGGGGCACCTTTTCTTGGTCTGGTGTATCTGATAGTTCTGGGACCTAGATGTCTTGATAGGATTTTAATGCACCCATGTGCCCATATGGCCCCAGATTACTCTGGTGCATTTATAGAGCAGAATTCTTTCTATTTCTAGGCATAAGTTACTTGCCAGTGACTTGTGTGTGGCACTGAACAGATGGCAGTGGTGTGCCCATCAAGGCCAAGACTCTACTACATGTTTACACTCAAGACAGAGTCAAGAGACGGGAATTTAAGGGATAGGAGAGCTCATTGCTCTGTCAGAGGGTCTAGGTCCAGTTCCCTGCACCCACTTACAGCCCTCTGTACGTCCAGTTCCAAGGATTGAATTCCCTCTTCTGATGCCTCCGAGGGCAGCAGGCACACATTGAGTTGCACGCATCTACATGCATTCAAACACATGAAAGGAAATACATTTTTAAATGGAGTCAAAGGTTGTATATGCCAGGCGTAATGGCACATACCTTTAATCCTGGCACTAAGGACACAGAGGCAGGTGGATCTCTGTGAGCTCCAGGCCAGCCTGGTCTACCTAATACCCAACCAAAACAAACAAACAAACAAAAAACGTAAAAATAGGGTTTCTCAGGAAGGTGTACCCCCAAACACCCTTTTGCATGCTATGGAATAGCTCAGAACAGAATTGCACTGAGCCCTAGATTTCTCCACTTTTCCTGAATAGAGCCAACATTTTTTAGTAAAGATTAAACAACCACCAAGAAATATCCGTTGATTTAAGCACTGGAAAATCTCCTTCTGGGAGGCAAGTTCCTCCTGTGGTTGGCACCAGGGGCCATCCGAAGCCTGGGATTCCCGGGGACATTTTAATTCTTTGGGCCCTTTTGTTTCCATAGGCTGATATATGAAGGGAAGTTACAATGGAATCTTGGGGAAATTTTAGTTCTTTGGTGCAGTTTGCCTCGATAACCCCGAAGGTCAAAGACGCAGCTGCAGCTTCCTTGGTTCATCTGTGGAAGGGATGGGGGTTTTCTGGAAGCTTCCTTGAGGACTCCTAAACTCAGCTCAGGCCCTTCCATCCAGCCCACTTCTTGAACCTCACTCTCTTGATCTCGGTGTCGGTGTCTTTAGCTGGCCATCTTTGTCCTCCCTGTACCCAAGTCAGGGAACTCTCTTTAGAGCTCCCTCCCAGCTCCACACTTTAATATTATGAGTGTTTTCCCCAGCCCTTCTATAAACCAGAATGCCATCTACTGGGGCCACTTACACAAGTTTTCTATTTATAAAACAATTGTAACAGTTCCCTAATGCCCAGGCCTGAGGCAACTCCACAATGAGAGAACAACCAGAACTCTGTGCGCTCTCTCTCACCCTCTCTCTCTCTCTCTCTCTCTCTCTCTCTCTCTCTCTCTCTCTCTCTCTGTAGATAGACATAACACACTGTTGTTTGAAAAGATAAAATGGTTAACAAACCAATAAACCATTTTTAAAAACATCTTCATAACATCCAAAACAAAGCAATATATGAAAAGCTGTTACTTTCAATGACTGCAAATTGACAATGTAACCATAAAACGTCTGCGCTGACTCAATGATGACTACGCCCGAATGCCTCTTCTATAGGCCAGCGAATGAGCCATAGAGTGACAGCTTATGTAATTCAGGCTCCTATTAACCATATTTGCCTTTTCTTCATTTCAACAGAGACATCGCCTCTGTTGCTACAATGAGTCATACGGTCCTTTCTGTGGATGGGAACAACAGTCAGGTCGGACTTCCTGAACCATCGAGGTTCTCAGGATGTTTTTCATAATATCCATCTTCTAGAAACCCCAGCTAATGTGGCAATTAAAATGGTCAATGCAAGACTTGAATTATGCCAGAAACCCACACATCAGATTTAACATGGCAAGCAGGTTCCATAAAAGAGATTAGCATAAAATATACAAAGTGCTTCGATTTTATCATTGAAACTATTGCTGCTTGCATGCTTTTCTCCGTTCCTTAAAGCTACACTGAACTGGGCATGGTGATGCTCATAGGAGACTCCATTGTGAGCTAGCCTGGGCTAATTAGTGAGTTTGAGGCTAGCAAAGGCTGTATTGTAAGACCTTGTCTCCAAAATCAAATCAGAGCTGGGCAGCTGAATCACGATTTCTAGAGAAATTGCAACACTGGCCTTTGCTTTGCACACGTCTGAATGGGTCCCCTAGATTTACATACCCAAACTTAAAGGGACACAAATGGGCCACTGAGGTCACTAGACTGGAGTAAAAATGCTTGCTGGTCTCAGGTGATCTGAGTTTGATCGCCAGGACCTCCACAGTGGAAAGAAAGAAGCAACTCCTAAGAGTTGTGCTCTAAGCTCCACAGGGGAACTTCTGCATGGATGTATCCCCTGCCAACAAAGAACGACGTATAATTAAAAACAAACCTTTACAGTGGCACAAACAGCTTAACACTGAAGAGTGCTTTTTAGACACCAGAGGCGGGTGCCATGAGTGTCCTGATCCTCTCTGGGACTTTCTGGGCTCACTAATGGGAAATGGATGCTCAGTTTTGTTTTGTTTTTTTAAAAGAGGAGATTAATAGACTATTTTGAATCGTTTCCTTTCCAAATGCTTCCGGCTCAACAGCCTGCAAGTCACATCAGCTCTGGGGTAAAGCCTGTGGCTTCAAGGCCACAACCCTGGGGAGGAGTCGTTCCTTGGGTTCCCTGTAGTAGTGTTCTCTGGAGCAGGGGTTTAGCATTAGCGCTCTGGTGGGCTTTGCCGTGTTTCCTGGGAGGTAGCTATAATGGTACTGAGATTCTAAAGCTTGCTTAAGAGTGGGCTCTTTTTGTCTACGTCAAAGATAGATCTAATTGGCAACATTGTTGAGACGGTTGGGGAATTTTCCCTAGAAGGGTGGGGTCCTGTCCGTAGGCATAGAAATGGAACCAAATATGGGACTTCTGGGCCAGCAGGTGGCGCTCGCTTTCCAGCTAAACAGTGGCTAGTCACAGCAGGTACAAGTCACTGCCATGGCCCGCCCTAGCACGGAGAGGACAGGACAGTGATTTTGGTGAGAAGATGGAAGGTTCTGGATGCGTGGGTGTTGAGGGGACAGGACGGGGTCTTTACTATCCAAATATTGGCTCACATCTAAGTCGGCCCTGAGCAGCCTGACTCCCTGTTGAGCAACACAGCAAGAATGTTGGGCATTTGTTGGACTTCAGTCCCCAAACCTGCCTGTTGGGCAGCTCCAGAATGGGGTGTTGTGAGCTGCACTTGCCCACAGTGGACCTTCCAAGAGGTTTCTCCTGGAGATACAGAAGAAAAGCATTTCTAAAACGTCCATTTGGAGCTAGAAAGGTGGCTCACAGTCAAAAACACCTGTGTTTACAGAGGCCTTGGGTTCAGTTCCCAGGACCCACAAGGTGGCTCACAACCATCTGTAACTCCAGTTCCAGGGCATCTGACTCCCTCTTTCACCTCAGCGCGACCTGCACACATGCGGTATACACAGACATACATAAGGGTAAAAAAAAACCTCATACACACAAAATAAACAAACAAATATTTGTTAACACTCCATATTGCTGGGGATATAGATCAGGAGCGTGTGCTCATTGATCTTGAGCACTGAAAAAAAGTTTTAGTTAGAAAAGAGGCTGTTGAGAGCTAGATGCTAGATTCGGGACTTGGAGTTTAAGTCAAAGGTTACTTATCTAGAAAGATGAGCCAAGGAACTTCTAGGACAAGATGGTCCTCGAGTCACATGAAAGACCCTGGGTCCTGAGCCTGGGGAGTCTCCCAGAATCACCATCTGAAGTCGTCCTATCTGAACTGTCAGTAATGTCATCGCTCTTGAGCTGTGAAGTCATTATTAGGTGAAATAAGGGGTTACCCACACATAGCGCTGTGCTACTATGACAACTGGTCTGGTACCCAAGACAACTATTGGGTGGCCAGTGGTTGAAGCCACATCCTGTAAGTGATGAATTCGTTAGAGATGAGATCTTGTCACACAATTGAGAGGAACATACAACTGAAAATGAAGTGTTTATTTCTAGAGTTTTCCATCGAATACTTTTGAACCTCAGCCAACAATGACTTCACTAAAACCTCAGAAATAAAAACTTTAGGAGCGTGGGAAGCTGTTGTACGGACACCATATTACACAAGTGAGGACACTACGTGTAAAGACTTGGTTACATTGTCTGGGTAAAATTAGAACTCAGAGCCAGCGCTATCCTAAGAACCCAGCCATACCCTGAACCCTGGCAGGGAACAACCAGGAAATGAACAATAGCCACAAGAAGCCAGCAATGACAAAGGCATCGGTTTCTGGGAGTAGAGGCTGGATTTGGAACTGACAACCCAGGCTCCATCAGCCCTTCCTAAAACAAACCCCAGCCTGAGCTGGGGACAACATCTGCACTACGGAGCCGCCCAGCCATCCCTTCAATCTGTGGACCCTCCTCGCATCGGGTCTTTCCCAGAAGCATCATGGGAACCGTTTAGTCTCCACGGTCCCGCAGGTGGGGCTGGACCTTCCCGCGGAGGGATGGCCTGGCCACGTGACCACCCAGGAGTTAGTTTAATGTGTTTTAGGTGAGGGCTTGTCGAGCACGCACGTCAGGCTCCCACTCCCCCACAAGACATGAGAACAAATGTCACGAACATGGTGTGGAACACACATCACTTCTCATCTCGAAGTCCCACAGATCAGTGACAACCCCCGGAAGCCAGGGGCCAGCAGCTAAGTGGGTGCCGAGGAGGAACCCTTTCCTCACAGGTTTCCTGTTGGCTGCCCATGTTTTTTTCTCCTTTTCTGGTGGTCCCTCCATCAGCAGAGGATGAGTCTCGTGCTTCACACCCTCCTACAGTTTTACACGCATTCTGTTATCTTAGGACTGCAGCTAGAGAGGTTCTATGCCTTCAGGTTAGGCTCACCCTCCCTATTTTAAATTCTGTCAACTCAACCCTGCTCACACAACTCCTTTAGCCACGAAACATCACATATCCACGGGTCTTGGGGATCACGGTGAGGACATTGGTGGGAGGTATTCTGCCTGCAGGGGATTGGGAGGGAGAGTTCATGGATCCTGGTGATAATTTAATGAATCTGTTATTTCTAAACGGATCAAGACCTGTAAAAGATCTCCCCCGTTTTCTTCTAAATAGATTCCAGCTGTACGAGGAGACGGGTGGTGGGATGTGCTTTGCGGGGGTGGGGGTGGGGTGTAGGGTTGGGTCGTAACTTTTCTCTGCCTTCTCTTTTGGATCATTTACTTACTTCACAGGCAAGTTTCATTTGCTTAAAGCACTGTTTTATGAATGTCACCTTCTCCATGGAGACCCCCCCCGCCCCTTTTCTCATCATCAACAGCTGCCCCTCCTCCACCCGCCCACTCTCCCACTGCTATTTGGAGTTGAAAGCTGTTCACTTTCATAAAACTCGGTTTCTCGAGGTGTGTGTGGGTGTGCTTGATTCCTGCATTGGAGACTGATTTTATTTAGAAATCACTTAAAGGAGTCGTTAAAAATGCAAATTCCTAGGCAGCTTTGAACCTCTGGAAATCTTGAAAGGTTGCTTAGATAGCTGGGTGTGGTGGCACGCCCTTCTAGTGTTAACATTTGAGAGGTGGAGGCAGACGGATCGGCAGTTCCATTAATGGGGTCAAGACCATTATCTCAAAAAACGAAACAAAGCAACCTTTACCCTTATCCAAGGTAAAGAAGAGAGAGAGAGAGAGAATTTCTTAGAAGAGGAGGGTCTAGTTCCTCATTCCCGAGAAGCTGTGGGGCCTGAGTCCAGATCTTAGCATCTTGGTGGACCAGAGGCCCCAGGGATTAGGGTGGGAGGGGGTGCTAAGGGGGAGGGGCGAAGGCTGGATTTAAAACATCGCCACCTCATGGCAGGAGTAGGAACTGCACCTGTGGTGTCTGCTTGAGTCCCCGCGTGCTTAGTGGCTAAGCTCACGTTTCAGGAATACAATGTGTGCTATTTGGGGCGTTGGGGTTCCATGATATGTATCCTTTAAAAGGAAGGAAAATCTAGGAAGAGCTTCAAAGGTCTAGGAGTAGATGGGTGGTTCAGGGAGGAGCAATGACCCTAGGCAAGCAAGCAGTCATTAACGCAGGCGGAGAGGGACTAGGAGAGGAGAGTACGCTGGATTCTCACAGTTCAAGTAGCTCAGCGAGGAACCCAGGCTGACACCTGTGCAGAGCCTCCCTTGTCTGATTGGTTGGCAGGTGATCCACCCTTCTGGCTTCCACCAGTGCCCTGGGGCCCCATCACTTTCTGATTGGGAAGCTCTGTTCACAAGCTCCTTCCTCGAGAATATGCTTGCTGTACACTCTTGGCCGGCTTCACCCAGCCCCAGCCCCGGACAGAAGCCCAGATCCCCACTGCCTTTGTGAGGCTGGTTGACTCTTATCTTCAGCTGCCGAGAGTCAGGTCCCAAGTAGGAGTGTTTGGGACTTCCTTCCTTTCTTGCTACTTAAAATGTCTTGATTAGATCTCCAGTCTTATCAGTCTGCTGTGAAAGACAAACAGAGAAGTCTAGCTGCAGGCAAACGCTGCCTCAGACACCTCCTGTTCCACGCTGCTCCGGAGAATTCCTGGAAGAAGTACCTAGCCTCTCAGAGAGGAGCTGGTGTTTAGAGTCTTCTAGGAGACGCAAATTCAGGTGTCAATATCCTTGAGAACAGAACAGATCTCTTGATTTAACTCTGCTTTGAAGGCCGATTAAGGTCCCCAGGCTTAAAGGCAGATCTTTCTTCCAGGCTCACTTGCAGTTCGTATAGAACTTTCTGGAGACCCAGCCATGAGGTCATCTGATGTCACCATGGAGCTGTGGATTCGAGGTCACCTAGATACGGCATCTTACAAAACATCTACCCTCGAAAGGTGCTCTCTGCCTTGTCTCTCACCCTTTAGGAGAGGGGACTCCACACCATTTGACTGTAGTCACAGGGTGCTCTAGAACACCCTAGAGTCTGCTGACACGACATTCATTTTCATTTAGGGTTCATTTATTTTATGAGGATTTATTTTTTTATTTTACGTATTATTATTATTATTATTATTAATTATTATAGTGTGTGTGTTTGCCCGCCTGTATGTTTGCACAGTTTTCCTGCCTAGTACCCAAAGAGGCCAGTAGAGGGAGTCAGGTCCCACGGAACTGGAGTTTCTGGGCAGTGTTGAGCTGCCGCGCTTTGTGCATTCAACCCTGGTTGTCTGACAGAAGAGCCAATGTTCTTAACCACTGAGCCATCTCTCCAGTCCTGTATGAATATTTGAGCACATATAAGTGGACAGTGCATGCAGTGCCTGCAAAGGCCAGAAGAGGGCGCAAGATCCCTCTGAACTGCGGTTAGGGATGTTTATGAACCAACGTGTTAAGTGATGGAAGACCACTGGGGTCCTCTTGAAGAGCACTAAGTAAGTGCTCTCAACCAGGGAGCCATCTCTCCAACCCTTCAATCTGCTTTCTACAGCGGGTCACTGGGGTTCTCTCTAGTGCAATCCTGCCGTAATTTCTGATAGAAATTTTGACAGAGAAATCTGTAATGGCACTGGCCTTGAGCGGTTCCTCAGGTCTCAGCAATCTCTCACTCCGATAAGAGGCAGACTCCTCTTTGAAGCTGACTGTGCTCTAAGCACATTTACCCTCCTTCTGGAATGGCATGCTTGGAATGTGATTTCATCTTATCGGCCTCCTCCCGAGCAGTAGCTAGACTCCAAGCCTTCCAGAAACCTTTACTTTCAAAGCCCCTCTGAAACCGAACTTGCCCATAACCTGCCCCCACCTCTCTTCTTGTCTCAACCTATTGCTTCTGGATCCCCCCACCCCCCCATCCCTGTGTGACCTCTGGCGTGCTGAATGCCCTGGGCAGTGGGGGGGGGGGGTAAGAATCAAAGCCATTCTAGTAACTTCTTTGTGTACTTTGATGTTTTGGAAATTCCATGGTGAAAGAATATGGACTTCAGCTTTTAATTAATAAATACACCCCCCCAGGCCAAACTATGGGACTAAGTCAATAATAAGTTCCAAATCCAGGAAGCAGATGTTCCTACGGCTCGTTTATTTATTCAACGTGGTGTGGTGCTCAGCCCTAGCTGCATAAATGCTCTTACAAGACGGGAAATCCTTCCCAAGGAATTTTGTACACACGAAGCTCCCTTTCCTGTCCTCTATTTCCAAGGCTATGCTTTGATGCTCTACCTCATGGCTGACTCGGTTCCCTCTGCACCTCCGGGGTCTCAGTCATCTGACCTTGAGCCAAAGACCCACTTATTAAGCAAATCTCCCTGATGATAGGGAGGATGATAAATTACTCCATATACATTTGCCTTGGCTATTGTATTGTCTTTAAGAAGAAATGGTACTTGATTCTAAGAAAATGACTGTGTACCGAGATATCATTCCACTGTGAACTAGCCCTGGGTAAATTATTTTATCAGTGTAATACATAATGATTTGAGAAAGCTTAAGGGATTGGAAGAGAGTCACGGGGCTCCATTCACAGAGCATGCGTTTTGTTTTTGGAGATCTGGATTTATAAAATGAAACTGATTCTCCACCTGCCTCAGGGGCCAATGCTTTAATTTAATTTTCTAGACACATAAAGCTAATCCAGAGGTTTGTCTCAGCCCCTTAAAAAAAAATCTTGGTTCGGTGTGACAGCTGGAAATGTGGATTCCCTTTTTGAGAAACAATGTGTGGGTAGCCCTGACATAGGAACTTTGTTAGGCTGAACAGACCGGATTAAAGATTTTGTGTGATAGGGAGTGAAGTGAGTCTTCTCTGGTGGCCCATAATGGACTCCTTAAACTGCCTTTTACACTAAGGTTGGTGCTGGCTTCTTGTATAAAATGGTCTAGTCCTCTGGCTGTGGCAGGGATGTCATCTGCCCCACAGAGCCTGAGAACTGGGGACTTTCACTTAGATGTTCGGGAGTAGACACAAGATGTCAATTTCTCCCAAGAGCTGGAATCATGACATTTGAACTTGGGATCTGGGATTGGCCACGATGGAACTAAGCAGGTTCTACAAAATCACAGTGTGCAACAAGTCTCACGTGGAGGTTTATTAAAAGGAGGTACAGAGGCTGCGTAGGGGGAGGGGTTGGGAGGAGTCATAGCGCATGTGCAGAAGGACAAGTGCCAGGGCAACAATGGAAATGGACGACTTCCGGGCAGCTTGTGATGACGTGTCTTGTCCTAAGTGCCTCAGGGGCTGGCTAGGAAGGTGCCTGATGGCCAACATTGTTACAGGGTCCTTTTGGGGCTGGCTGGAGAGGTGCCTGACTGCTAACAGGCCACTTCTAATGTCAGTTTATATACTTCTTTATATTTGAATTTTTTGTGTAAGTATTAGAGATTGAACCTAGGGCACAGAGAATTTGAGGCATGCGCTTTACTGCTGAGCTGTATCCCCACCAATCTGTCCTGCTTAACTTTCCTACTGGTATGCCCAAAAGCAACGTAAGGAGGAAAAGGTTTATTTCCGCTTACAGCTTGTAGTTCATCATTCAGGGAAATCAGGGCAGGAAATCAAAACAGAAACCCGGAGGCAGAAGCTAATGCAAAGGTCACAGAAGAATGTTACTTACTGGCTTGCTCAGCCTGCTTATATAACCCAGGATCACCTGCTCAGGGCTAGCACCACCCACAATGAGCTGGACCCTCCCAATTCAGTTGCCAATCAAACAAACAACAACAACAAACAAAAAATGACAGGCTTGCCAATAGGTCAATGTGTTGAAGGCATTTTCTCAGTGGCTCTTCCTTCTTCTAAAATGACTCTAGCTTATGTCAAGTTGACATAAAACTAGACATCACATCCTCTTTCCCCCTTTTTAAATCTTAAGGCCGGGTCTCCAGAAGCTCTGCAGGCTGGCCTTGAACTTGCCCTGTAACCTGGGCTGGTTTTGAACCCGCGGTCCTCCTATCTCTCAGTTTCTCAAGTTGCTGCGGTGGGGGGGGGGGGGGAGGCCTGTACCACCAGGCTGGCTGGCAGCCACATTCTGTATTCCAGATAGATGGTGGAACCGCCAGAAGTCTGTTTGTGAAGGGGGAATCTCAAGGAAGAAGAATTCAAAATGGAGGTGCTTTGGTTCCGACAATTAAGCACGTGTCAGGAGGCCATCAGGCACACCCACCCAGAAGATAGCTCACCCCTGAAGCACCTCTGACACCCCTCCCCCATCCTAACCCTACCTCCCACCTGCTCCCACCCACCAAGCCAAGCGAGCCAGAGGCTAAGCCACCCCCAAGTCCTTTTTAACAGCTTAACTTCAAACCCCGACTAATGGATGATGTCATTGCCACCCCCCTTGAGGTTCAAAGCTAAACACAGAAACTCCTGGTCAAGGCTGCTGAAGCCTGTGTTTTCCTAGATTGCAATCCTAATTAGCCCCAAATAAACGCCATGCTCTGTGTTTCCAACTGGATTGATTTTGTTTTCCCCCTTTCTGAATCTGCTTTGGATGTCATGTTTAAGAAGACATATTTGCCTAGACCTCTATCCTAAAGTGTCTCTCTTCTCCTTTCTTCATCTGAGAGATCTCTGTCTTACATTCAAGCCCTCTACTTGATTGGTTGCATGTGGTGTGAGGTGCACTCTGAGTTTATTTTATTTATTTATTTATTTGTTTGCTTGTTTGTTTGTTTATGGTCTATAAATGCTTACAGTTGCTCTGTGCTGACTTTCAGTAATCAACGCCACCCTCCTTATGATTTATTTCATTTTTGTATTTTGCTTCCCCAGGAGCCTCAGGCTAGCCCCAGGGTTTGATCAGAGCGACAGCATTTTTGTTGGATCACAGAATTCAATACAGCATTCCCATTGTGCCTCCTGCCCGGCTTCACTTGCAGAGTTCAGAGGATAAAGTGAAGATGTGTTTGAGAAATCAATTTACAGTCATAAGTTCTCAGAGCAGATACCGGTGACATATGGGTACTCTCTGGTGCAGGCTGCCTTCCCTCACAAAAATACTGACCTGGTTAGTCATGCAACCCTTAGCACATAAATCACTGTCTTAGTTAGGGTTCTATTGTTGTGAACAGACACCATGACCAAGGCCACTCTTATAAAGGCAAACATTTTAATTGGGACTAGCTTACAGTTTCAGAGTGTCAGTCCATTATCATCATGGCAGGAAGCAAGGCAGCGACCAGGCAGACATGGTGCTGGAGAAGCCAAGAGCTCTACATCTTGGCAGCAGAAGGGGACTGTCATACTGGCCAGACAGGAGCTTATAAGACCTCAAAGCCCACCCTAGTGACACACTTCCTCCCACAAGGCCACACTTATTCCAATAAGGCCACACCTCCTAATAGTGCCACTCCCTATGGGCCAAACATTCAAACACACAAGTCTGTGGGGGTCATACCTATTCAAACAACCACAATTACCCAACAACATTTTATTTATGCTCAAAGGGACAGGTGACAAAGTAAAAACGTAGATACTAAGTCTCATATTTTTTCCTTTATTTCTTTACTTTTATTTTGAGACAGAGTCTCGCTAAGTAGCCCTGGCTAACACAGAACTTACTATACAGACCAGCGTGGCCTTGAATTCTGAGAAATCCACCTACCTCTGCCTCTCTAGTGCTGAGATTAAAGGCATGTGCCAGCACACCCAGATATTAAATGTCCTTATGATACATTGTAGGTAAGTGTGTGGTATGTGCAACTATGCACATGTATCTAAATATCTGGGGTCACACAGACATTTCTTGGGTGGAGAAGCGGTTGGGAAGTCTGATGAAGACTGCCCTGAGTTGGGTGACTTAACTCCACATAATCACTGCCCAACCCAGCAGCTCTGGCAAGTCTTGGACCAGAAGTGACTTACACTACTTCCCCTACCCCCAACTTTCTCCAGGATGCACACATCCCAGGGTGCTCCCTGGAGCCCACAAACTCCTTGCATTTGTTGTTCAGTAGGTAGTACCACCCCAGAGGGCAGGCAACCGTGTCTGAATAGCACAAGAAACAAAAGTCAGCAACTAAGAAAGTTGCTATAGAAGTCTCAAGGTCACACTTGACTCCCTCCTTCAGGGCCAGCAGCCTCCTTGTGGCCTAGAGGAAGAGAAAGGGACACCTAGGTGTCAGCAAGGAGCATATTTGGGAAGTCTGCCCAAGTGGATTTCAACCATGACAGAGTAGCTAAGAAGCCTGGGCTATAAGTCGGGTCTCCGCTAGGCCTGGAGGACACTTGCTATAGATAACTAAGCCCACAGTGTCAACAATGTCACTGTTATCAACAATAAAGGCAGGTTTGTCCTGGTGAGCAGTCAGAGGTGGCTCCCAACAGCGTTTTACCCTTACCTGACCGGTGGCTGCCCTGTCACAGTGAACTGTGACTGGGTCTCTCCTTCCTTGTTAATTGGCGCTATTTCATAAAGACAGCCTGCCTCTTCGTCATCTTCTTTCTAAGGGATTATTTTGGACTTGTGTATTCATTCAAATTGTCCCACATTTAGCCATCAAATTCCCTTCTTGCCAGCCATTTTTGCGTGCCTCTAAGCTGTCTTTGGGCACATCCTTGTTCTGAGACCGTAAGATACTTCAAGCTGACTTTGTCACATCTCTCGTGGTGGTCTGGATCCGTTTTGTCTCTTTTGGTAGAGATTGGTGTTTTGAATTCAAACTCTAGGTTCCTGGTGTGCTCATCACCATTCAGTGTCAATCGTGCATCTAGCTGGTGATCCCTTTACGTCCAGTCCAGTAACTGTAGGCCCTTCCTCACATCTCCACACGCCCTCTTAGTTCATGTCTCCTCTCCCATCCTGACATTTCCTAAAACCTATAGGTGTATGCAGTCACCCACTCTTACAACATGCCCATAGTTTTGAAAGAACCACCCTACCACTCCTGAAAACAAAGACAGCAAGCTAAGACTCAGCATTTCTTAGCAGCTCCCTTGCCCTACAGTTGATCTCTCTGGGAAGACTGCAGAGGAAACCTCACAAATCCTTTGAACTGCTGTGTACCTGTGGGGTGATATCAACATGATAGACAGCTACCTCTCCCTACCCTATCTGCTTCTAATCAAAAGGGCGTTGGTGGTGCACGCCTTTAATCCCAGCACTCAGGAGGCAGGGGCAGGTGGATCTCTGAGTTTGAGGCTAGCCTGGTCTACAGAACGAGTTTCAGGCAGCCAGGACTACACAGAGAAACCTTGTCTTGAGAAACCAAATCCAAGGAGCAGGGAGGGGAGGCTAGTAAATAAACACACATTAAAAAACAAATAAAAATAGGAGAGAGTTTCTTTGCAGGGAGCAAAGATGGGGATTCTTTTCCAGGATATTAGAAGGGAGATTTCATTCGCTTGAAGATGAAATGGACGCCATGTAAACTGGACCAGACTTCCAGAAGGTGAGTGCTTGGGGTTTTATTCACTGTTCTAAGCAAGTAAGAGTGGACAGGAACCCTGAGGTAGGTTATGGATGAACTCAGAAGGTTACAATGTTGCCTGGTGAGGTGGCCGTCTTGCCAGTTCTATAGATCAAAATTCAAAAGGGCCGCTAAATATCTCCAATAGCTTATGTGTTGAGGGCCGAGGACCTGCTTGCCAAATGACAGGGCTTTGGGGAAGTGAGGGATTACTGAGGCCGTGTGTGTGTGTGTGTGTGTGTGTGTGTGTGTGTGAGAGAGAGAGAGAGAGAGAGAGAGAGAGAGAGAGAGAGAGAGAGAGAGAAGTGCAGGTACACTCAGAGTCCAGAAGATGGCAGTATATACCTCTTGAGATGCAGTTATAGGTGATTGGTGAGTGTGGGTGCTGAGATATGAACTTGGGTCGTGGAGTGATGGAACCTAGGAGGTGGCTTTGGTTAGAGGAACTGGGTCACTGGGATATGTGTTAGGGGTGTTCCTTACCCTGGCCCCTTCCTGTCACTCTCTGTCTCTAGTCTGTTGTGAGCTGAGTTGCTTTGCTCTTCTGTGGGCTCCTGGCTGTGGTGCTCTACCTCACCATGGTGGGTCCAGAAACAACAGAGCAAGAGATCACAGACCAAAGCCTGTAAGACCATGTAGCAAAACAAATCTTTCTCTCCTTAAGTTGTTTTCTTGGATATTCTATCACAATGATGAAAAGTACAATCCACCTGGTGTTTTCTGTTGCTATAACAAAGTCCCTGAGGCTAAGTACTTTAAACAGAAACGAGATTTATTTGGCTCACTCACTGTTCTGAAGTTTCAGAGTGGAAGCATCTGGTTGGCTATGGCGAGGCCATAGCAGATGGCTTCATGACAGATGGTCTTTTGGTTGAGGGAATGCATTTGGAAGAGGGATTCAGGGCAGGTGCCAAACTTGATTATATCAACCCATTTTCTCCAGAACTAATCCAGTCCAACAGGCAGACTTAATCCATTCACAAAGTTAGAGACGCCATGACCTAATTACCTTTCACTGGTTCCCATGTCTTAAATGCTTAAACCACTGTGGCCCCCACACAGGATTGAAACACGCTAGCCTCTCGGGGTGTTTTTATCCAAAGGATGGCAAAGCCAGTCTCTGCTGGGGCTTCAGACTGACTAAGTATTTAAACTGATGACTGCGGGAACTGTGCCTGTTGAGGGTGGCTGGCAGAAACTTCCAGGCTTTGACTATTTCTCTCTGGAATGATTGCCCTTGTCTCACGAGAGCCCTGAAGCTGCACTGGATTGACAAACTATTGTGACCGGAGTTTGGCAGCTGGGTTGCCACTTTAACCTTTATTTCCCCTAAATGTAATAACAAACGAGATCAACTAACATTATGCAAATCCCACTATTTAGAAAAAGAATTTTTTTTTCTGAGTGTATGTCTGTGTGTCTGTGTATTCATGTGAGTACTTGTGCCCTTGGAGGACATAGGATTCCCTGGAGCTGGAGTTCCAGGTGGTCGTGAGCCACCTGACGTAGGCACCAGAAGCCCAGCTCAGGTCTTCTGTTAGAGCAGCATATGCTTTTAACTGCTGACGAACATCTCTCCCGACCCAAGTTCGACATTCTTAAACACTGTAGGATTTCTTTAATTGAGGTGCAAATAGTGCTACATCCCTGAGGAGTGACAGTGTGGAAAGCAGAATACACAACAAAATTAAAACATCCCAGATACAATGTTTCTCTAGCTCTGTAAACAGCCAAATGCCTGGGTCCCGAGATTTCCCCCTGTTACCCCACCCCCACCCCCCTGCTTCTAGAACCTACCTAGCAAGGTCACTATTCATCATCTCGTGTTTCCTTGGAAACCATTGATAAGATTTCAAAACACTTCAAAACAATATAACCGTTCTCTGAGATGTTTCCATGGTTGCTGGGGAAACATGGTCCTCTCTTTGGCTGCAGGAGGGGAGAGGATGGTGACTCCTATGCTACAGGCAAAACTGGATCTCTAAGACAAGCTCACCCCCCTGGGGGGGGAGGGAATATGGACCCTCAGATAGGTCCAACTCTACTAGGTGGAGTCCAGCCTCTGCCCCCTTGTTATTGTAAAGGGCCAGAGGCTACACCCTTATTCTCCACTTCCTCCAATTCAACCAAAGAAACTCTGGGGAAACACATGGCCTTGCAGTGTGTAGCACCTGGGTTTCTATCTCTGCCTCATTTCCCTGATGTTCCCTGAACTCCCCCACCCCACCCCTGTTCCCAGCCCCAGCCCCTACCCCTGACCCTATCTGTGTCTTGTAGTTATCCAAGATCAAGGGGACAATGAGCAAGGATTTGAAGAATCCCAGACCCAGGACTTCATCTGGCTTCCCAAATCCCTCTGTCTTAGTTAGGGTTTCTAGTGCTGTGATGAAACACCATGACCAAAAGCAGGTTGAGGAGGAAAGGATTTATTTGGCTTACACTTCCACATTGTAGTCCATCATTAAAGAAAGTCAGGACAGGAACTCAAGCAGGGATAGAATCTGGAGGCAGGAGCTGATGACGAGGCCATGGAGGGGTGCTGCTTACTGGCTTGCTCACACGGCTTGCCCTGCTTTCATATAGAACCCAGGACCACCAGCTCAGGAAGGACACCACCCATAGTGGGCTGGGCCCTCCCCCATACATCACTAAGAAATGCTCTATTCGCTTGCCTACAGCCCAGTCTTATGGAGACTTTTTTTTGTAAAACCTGAGATTCCCTCCTTTCAGATGACTTTAGCTTGTGTCAAGTTGACACACAAGCCTCTAATGAAAAGATGCATCCTTGTGCACTTGGGTGGGTTTGTAAGATGAGTGGACAGGGCCCGTGTCTTGGGTCACACCTGGTATCCACACATCTCTTATTTGACATGCTGCCTTGTGAGGCTGAAGTCATGTAGGAATAAGCACCTCGGCAGTACTGAGGCTTCGCTGCATGGGAAAGGAGGGGGATTCCCACTCCCAAGGAGGGAGGCTTGTCTTACAATTCATCTCCTTCCTGTTTGCCTCCTCACAAAGTCTGTCCTGAAATTCACCATTTCCTGTACCAAGCCCCATCTGGTCAGACTACTTCATTAGCAAAGAAATGAAAAGCAAAGGGAAAACGTGCAGGCCCTGTCTACACTGCTAACTTCTCTTCTGACCTCCGCCTTGGAGAAGATTATCCCCGTGGGAGCTCTGCAATTCCTTCCTCCCTATTCCTAAGCTTGACCAGGGCTTGGGACCCTCGGCTGGATGAATCAATGGTCTAGACAAACCCTCCTCATAGATCCATGGACGACCTAAATCAGTTTCTTTAGTTCTTATTTTTAGCCACTCGAGAAGTCATCGCCCCAAACAAAAGCATTGCCTCTGGCAGAGGTGGCGCTTCCAGTCTGCCTGTCCTCGGCAGCCTGAGGCCGGTCTCCACAGTCTTGGGGTCTGCACCTCCTTGCTGTCCGTGTACAGATGGGTTGTATTACCTTGGCGTGTAATAGTGAGAGGTTTCTTCTTCCACCCTTCCTGAGACAGCACGCATTGCTTTCTTGTATAGGTCAAAAGTGCAGTCGGCAAGGAACATGTCTCCTGTTATTATTCATAATCAACATCTTCTGGGTCTGTGTCTCCTTCTTTAATTATATTTCTATTTATTCTTGGGAATTATATACATACATACAATGAAATATAGTCATACCCACTCTCCATTTCCCTTCTTCAATACCCCATATCCTTGTAACATATATGTATATGATATATATGCATATGATGTATATGCATATGATATATATGCATATGATGTATATGCATATGATATATATGCATATGATGTATATCCATATGATGTATATGCATATGATGTATATCCATATGATGTATATGCATATGATGTATATGTATATGTATATATCCCATACAAGCCAATGGATTCATGGGTGCGAAGTTATCCATTTGCACAGGACAGAAATCTACCACTGGGAAACCTCACAAAGGAATGGTTCTCCTTCCTCCTGCTACTGTCAAACACAGTAGGTCCTCATTAAGGGTGAAGCCTGGAGCGCTCCTCCCTGTCTGTCCCGGAAGTCTGCCCTGCTTGGTCTTACACAGGTCTTGGACATGTAACCTCAGCTACTGTGAGTTCATGAGTGCAACAGCCACGCCATGTCCAGACGACAACCTTTCACAGCCTCCCCCCACCCCAACACACACATACATTCTTCCTTTTATACACCTCCTCTTCTGAGGTGTCCCTGAGCCTTGGAGAGGAAGGGAAGTCAAGATAGACGTTCCATCTAGGGCAGAGCACCTGGCCTCCTCTTTGTATAACTTTTCTCTAAACCTTCCGGTGTTTTCCCCAACTGAAGTCCTCCCAGCCACACTCCCATCCATGGATGTAGCCAGGGACTTCCTTACCACCTGACTCGGATGCACATAGGTCTCGATGACCTAACTGCTGACCCACGTCTCCTTTCTTTCTATGTCTGTGCAGATCATTGAGAGCTGAGCCAGTGAGGTGGCCAGCTCAGCGTGCTCCCTTTCCTTCCCCACAGGTCCTCCCTCAGGTTCACTCTCTGGCCTATTTGTACAGATCTATAAATGATTGATGCCGTATTGTAATAAAACACTCAAAAATAGAACTAATCTTGGCCTTTCGGCCTCCAACAGAGCATTCAGCCTCAGGCCTGTCAACATGATTACATGGTGACATCAGCAAGTCTGATGTAGAACCAGCTGCTTCAAAG
Organism: Tokudaia tokunoshimensis; assembly: GCA_036184795.1. Classification (NCBI taxonomy): domain Eukaryota; kingdom Metazoa; phylum Chordata; class Mammalia; order Rodentia; family Muridae; genus Tokudaia; species Tokudaia tokunoshimensis. The sequence goes on along the minus strand of BTHU01000016.1, from coordinate 90,856,878 downwards.
GCGTAACTCTTGACTTGGACAAGCAAGCAGACCTGTCCAAGGAAACTAGGATCGGGAGCAGGTCTCATAGCTACCTACAGCCTAGCGTGTGGGGAGAGGTCCTCAGAATTATGCATGGAATCATTTCTGCATGGAGCAGCCCAAAGGGATGATGGGAAGGGACACCAAGAAGCAGACCAGACATCAGATGTGATGAAAAGGCCTTGTAAGGAGGGAAGCTGGATCCTAGAGGAATCCCCTGGGATGATGACATAGAGAATCCCCTAGGATGACAAGGGACCAGGAAACATCACAAAAACTAACCGACCAATTAATGGACGTCAACCAGCGAACAACGTAATTTCTCAGTTATGAAGTATTAGCCAAAATATATTAATGCTACAATTCTGAGGAAACTTGGTGACAAATTGACAGGAAACTAAATAATAGATGGGTCGGGCTGGCTGCTTCTTGTTTACCTTTTCATCATCTCTGCTGTGCTTGGAAATGGCGTACACCCCTAGGGTCCACTGTGATCAAAGGCTTGCTCTCGGGCATGGTTCTGTGGGGAGGTGGGACTGCACGGGAGGTCTTTAGGTCACTGGGGTATGAGGACTCTCTTGTACAACCCCAAGGACAGTTCTCCAGAGAAGGATGTCATAAAGCCTCTCCCATCTCCTGTGATACCCTCCCCCATCCAGACTCAGAAGTGACCACTTACTTCCGCCATGACATAAAGTCACCAGGGGACAGACCAACAGGGCCACCAGTCTTAGACTTCAAACCTCCAAAACCATGGGTCCCCCTTTCTTTGTAATTAGCCAGAGTCAGGGATTTATTCTGTTATATCGACAAAAACATTGACTAACACGTTATGGAATGTGGGACATGCAGAATTCACAGCTCCTGACAACCTTGGGAACTGTGAAGACCAGTCTGAGCCCACGTGGCCCCTCTAGATCCAGCTCTCTGTGACATGGAGGGAAAAGATTAGCCTGAGATCACCCCCAGCCATTCAACCAGCCAAATCCAGTGGTGAGTCAGAGGACCAGGTCCTTTCCATCGATTGAGCAGCACAGAAGAGTCAGAGGCAGGGACAACACAGTCACAGTCACAAGAGACTGAGTAACCCAACAGCTGGGAGCCGAAGAAATGGGGACCATCAGGAAAAAAGATGAGCAGGGATGGGTTATTAGAGGGTATTAAGGAATTACTGCTAACCTTTCAGCTGTGATAACAATATTAGGTGTTTAAACTTTAATCGCTTTCTGGTTACAAGTAAGTCCTTGGATTTTTTTTTTTTTTTAAGATGAGCTGACACGATTTGCTCTAAATGCTTCAAACAAGTAAAAATCAGTTTTAGGAAGGCAGATGAGTTAGAAAGGGCAGGATGTGGGTGACTGTTAGAGTGGGCATTGAGAATTCCTTATAGTCTATACTTTCATGTCTGTTTCTATTTTTTCCTATTAAAGGATCAGAAGGTACAGTCCAGGCCAGTTGTTACCTGCTGTGCCGTCTCAGCAGCTCGAGCCTTTTACTCACGATTATATTATTTCAATATAATGGTTGACTTGATTGATTCCTGGGTGTTTTATGTGGTTTCGTGGTGCCATAAACAGGATTTGTTTGTTAACTTTCTAGTTACTTTCCATTAGCTATAAGATGATAGCACTTTTATCAAATTAAACTAATATGAATGGCTTTGATAAATTCACATATGAGGTCTAATCACTGGTTGAATAAATTTCCTGGGATTTGCCACACAAAGTAGTCTGTCATCTGAGAACAAGAGAAGTTTACCCTATGCCTGCCTTCCTCCCCTCTCTGATTTTTCCTTTTTATGAAGCTTATAAAATTTTAAATTCTGTTATTATTATTATTATTGTTTGTGCATGCAAGTATGCATACATATATGTGTATGTGTGCATGTGCATACGTGTGTGTGTGTGTGTGTGTGTGTGTGTTTGCCATGGCTTGTGTGTAGAATTTACAGGACAGCTTTATGGAACTGGCTTTCTCCTTCTACCTTGAGTTCTGGGGCTTGAACTCGGGTCATCAAACTTATGCATAAGGGATTTACCCAAGGCCATCTCTCTGGCCCTCCTTTTTCTTATCTCATGGTTGGACTCTCTGGTTAAACGTAATGCCCTTGCCTTGTACCCGATCCCAGGAGGACATCTCAGTCTTTTTTCCTTAAGTGTAAGTTTGATATTCGTTTTCACAAAGACTTTTTTCACTGAACTGAAGAACTTTCCGATGTTCCCAGCATCAAGAGCTCTCCCTAGCCATCAACATCAAATTTTGTCAGACTTTTTTTTTATGTGACATTCTTTCTTATTCTGCAAATCCTATCCATTACTCTGCAGATCTCCAAACAATATGGCAACTGTACAGTCCTTAAATATTTTAAAATTTATTTTATTTTAAATGTATGAGTGCTTCCTTGTATGTGTGTCTGTGCCCCATGTGCACACCCAGGTGCCTGAGGAGGCCAGAAGAGGACTTCAGATGCCCTGGAACTGGAGTTACATGAGTCTGTGAGCTGCCATGTAGATGCTGAGTATAAACTCAGATCCTCTGCAAGAGCAACAAGCCCTCTCTTAACCACTGGGCCACCTCGACAGACAGACAGACAGACAGAAAGACAGACAGACAGACACACACACGAGTATATTTTAGACATAACTTCTACCTGATTGATGGTTGCCTTAATTTCACTGATTAGTTTTAAGCAACCCGGCCCTTGACAAGGTCTCATTATGTAGCCCTTGCTGGCCTAGAACTCACAGAAATCTGCCTGCTTCAGCCTCCTGAGTGTGGGGATTAAATGAATGGGCCACCATACCTAGATATTCTAAGTTTTTTTAGCACCAGCTTTCAGTAATGTCATAGAAACATAGACACACGTGGATTGGATGTAAGTGTAGATACAGAGGCAAGATGTAGACTGGCATCTGTGGACTTCAATGCTCTTTTTGTTGTGGATTGTGATAGTCATTGTGTTTCTTGGCTGTTTTGTTAAGTCTGAGGGCATCCAGAGCATCCACACCATCCCACAGCATCCCACAGCACCCACAACATCCCACAGCACCCACAGCATCCCACAGCATCCACTCATCCACAGCATCCCACAGCATCCCAGAGCATCCACAGCATCCACAGCATCCCACAGCATCCCACAGCATCCACAGCATCCCACAGCACCCACAGCATCCCACAGCACCCACAGCACCCACAGCATCCACTCATCCACAGCATCCCACAGCATCCCAGAGCATCCACAGCACCCACAGCACCCACAGCATCCCACAGCATCCACAGCATCCCACAGCATCCCAGAGCATCCACAGCATCCACAGCATCCCACAGCACCCACAGCACCCACAGCATCCCACAGAACCCACAGCATCCCACAGCATCCACAGCATCCCACAGAACCCACAGCATCCCACAGCATCCACAGCATCCCACAGCATCCACAGCATCCACAGCTTCCACAGCATCCACAGCATCCCACAGCACCCACAACATCCCAGAGCATCCACAGCTTCCACAGCATCCACAGCATCCCACAGCACCCACAACATCCCACAGCATCCACAGCATCCCACAGTACCCACAGCATCCCCAGCATCCCACAGAATTCACAGCATCCCACAGCATCCACAGCATCCACAGCATCCACAGCATCCCACAGAATTCACAGCATCCCACAGCATCCACAGCATCCACAGCATCCCACAGCATCCACAGCATCCACAGCTTCCACAGCATCCACAGCATCCCACAGCATCCACAGCATCCCACAGCACCCACAGCATCCCAGAGCATCCACAGCATCCCACAGCACCCACAGCATCCCAGAGCATCCACAGCTTCCACAGCATCCACAGCATCCCACAGCACCCACAACATCCCACAGCATCCACAGCATCCCACAGTACCCACAGCATCCCCAGCATCCCACAGTACCCCACACCATCCCACACCATCCTACAGCATCCCCAGCATCCCACAGCATCCCACACCATCCCACAGCATCCCACAGCATCCCACAGCATCCCCAGCATCCCACAGTACCCCACACCATCCCACACCATCCTACAGCATCCCCAGCATCCCACAGCATCCCACAGCATCCCACAGCATCCCACAGCATCCACAGCACCCCAGCTGACATTTTCTCACACATTTCCCTGTCCACTTCCCCACATAGTCCATTTGTTGGAGCTTCGTTTGTATGTTCACCGAACTGCTCAGTCCTGCTCTCTAGCTCACTAAAACAGGTCCCCCCTCCTGGTCTCCACTTGGGTCATTCCTCTCTATCTTTAAGTTCATTAATCTTTTCTTCCCTGACATCTACTCAAACTGTTTCAAGTATTATATTTTCTAGCTCTGACAATCCTGTTGTTGTTTTCTGTTTTAATTCTATCCCCTCTCTCTTATTATTTTCAAATCCATTTCTCATTATGTTATTGCTCTCCATGAAATATGTTTTAAAAACATTTATTTTATGTATTTATAGGTGGTGTGCATATGCGTGTGTGTGTGCGTGTGTGTGTGTATACTGTGTAATTACAGTGCCAGACAAAAGAGGTTAGAAGAGAGTGTTTTATCCTCTAGAACTGTGAGCCTAATATAGGTGCTGGGAAATTAACTAAGGTCCTTTGGAGAACAAGTGCTCTTAACAACTGAACCGTAACAGTTGTTTTAAAAAGTCCTTCTCTGTTAAATATGTTTGCCCCATCACTTACTTCTTTCCTGGGTATATGTGATGCTTAGTGTTGTCAACTTGACCCTGGGAGTGAGGTGGGAAGACCTGCCCACTGTGGGCAGCACCGCTATTCCCTAGGCTTGAGATCCTAGACTGTATATAGCAGAGAAACAAAGCGGAACACTAGCAAGCACATACTGCTCTCTTCTAATAGTTGGCTTGATGTGACCAGCTGCTTCATGCTCCTGCCGCCTTGATGTGACCAGCTGCTTCATGCTCCTGCCGCCTTGACCTCTCCCAAACTCTATTCAAACAGGGAAATAACACAAACCCTTCCTTAAATTGCTTTTGACTGGGCCTTTTATCATAGCAACCAGACAAGAAACTAGTGTAGTCTGCTCTTGTAACTGTGTATCACCGTCTCACCCCTTCTCAGGCTGGATACTAGCAGGGTGCAGTGAATCCTACATTGCAGAGGGTCTACATTCCACTGTTTTCCTTTAGGAAGTGACTCAGCATCTGTGGCCGGCATTACATTATTTTTGAATTAGGCTGATCTAGTTGAGACTTGCCTGGGCTCCCCGATGAGTGGTTCTTGCCTGTGACTAACATCTAACCTTTTGAACTGTTTCTTGGATGCCTTTCCTGATTGGTGTAGTCTTCTGCCTGTCTGGTCAGAACCATGTATCCTAGCAACTGCCCAACGGACTGACTGCCATCTTTCTTCCCTCCCAGGCAGATCTTGGGCTGTTCTGCACAGTGACAGTGTGGTCCAAGTACCTGTGGGTCCACAAAGCCCTTCACTTTGACAGAGCTGCGCCATAAAGCTGGAGGTAATGATGTTAGGCTCCTGCTATTTTCCAGACCAAGACAGACATTTAGAGTTGGGTTTATGAGATTTTTTTCTTTTTATAAAATATGATGGCATTTTTGCTCCTTTAAGCAGCCCTAAACACAGCCAACGAAGCTGCTTTAAGGGATATTGATAAGGTAAGCAGAGGGTAGGAGAGACAGCTCAGCAGTTAAGAGCACTGGCTGTTCTTCCAGACTCAGGTCTCACTTAGCAGCCCACAACCATCTCTCACTCCAGCTCCAGTGACTCGGACGCCCTCTTCTGGTCTCGGCAGACACTGCACACATGTAGTCCAGATGTAAACGAAGGCAAAATCCCTGTACACATAATTTAAAATGATGAAGGAGGTGAAGACGCAGCACGGGGCTGGCTGAGTTCTCTGGAGAAAGAAACTCTCCAGCCAGCCAGCACCGGCTGTGGCCAGCCCTTTGCATAAGATCAGTGCTTCTCAACCTGTGGGTTGTGATCCATTGGGGGGGATCTATGGTCCCTTAGACCAACTGAATAGCAGATATTTACATTAAGATTCATAACAGTAGCAAAATTACAGTTGTGGAGTAGCAGCAAAAATAATTTGATGTTTGGGAGTCACCACAACATGAGGAAGTGGATTAAAGGGTCACAGCATTAGGAAGGTGGAGAACCAGGGCATTTGAATACAACCAGCAGAATTAGCCCTGTGCTCAGCTTCTGTTTAGAGCACTGTTTAGAGGCTCTGCCATGTGCTCCTCCCTCTCCCCCACAAGTTCCCTTTCCTTCTGTTCATGTCCTGCCTAGTGCCATGTTTAGTATGCCCATCCCTGTCTTCTTCTACTGACCATCAGGGATGTGAGGTAGATAGAGCCTCACCCTGAGTCTCCTGGGGAGACAATTCAAGGCAACAGTCCTTGTGAGGGAGACAAAATCAGAAAGTAACATCACATCCCGCGGAACTAGGAGGGTTTTATTAGCAGAGCTCAAGCAAAGCTGGGGCCAGGTAGATACTCTAGGATGCTGTTGGGGAAGTCACCCACAGGAGGGGTGGGTGTAGATATAAGGAAAAGAGTCATCTCCATGGGAGGGGCTGCCATCTTGTGCTCTCAGAGTGGGGTCCAAGGCCAGACCACACTTCTGGGTTTAGCTTTCTCAGCTGTCCACTGTGACCCTTGTGAACTCACATGGTCTCTGCAGAGACCCTGCTTTAGAAGAGGCGTACAAACTGGCAGACTTGCCTTTCATTCCTGGGTTGTTTGATAAGTTTCTGGCCATTTACTGACTGGCTGGAGTTGTACTGGTTGATCTACAGGATTATAGGCTAAATTCCATGAAAAGGCTAGGACCCCTTCCACGGCCCAGGGAGAGCTTAACTTTTGATGCAGCCTCAGACACTTTAAAATTCACAAGTCATTGGAAGAAAGCCTAACATATTCTAAGGCCTCACACTACATGAAATACACTTCCTTTAAGATAAGTTAGCATGACGATAAACAAAGAAGATTTATGGGAAAGAGACCAGGATTCCAATTCACCCTCAGAGCTTTAATGAAAGGGCTGACAAGCCCCAGAATTACAGCTTCTCAGAAGTGCACAGCTATTCCCTTGGCGTGTAGAAAATGTAGATCAAAGGTACTTTGGATGATTTAAAAAATACCATCTCGCGTAGTCATGAAAGGGAGGTTGGGTCTAAACCTCTTCTCTAATAATTCCTAATGAAAGACTGAGCCAAGAGTTGAATCATTTTGAGTTTCTTCTTTCAGAGATGGAGGGAATTTTACTTTTTCTTTGGCTGTATTTTTCTAAAGATAGACTCAATAATTTTTCCCTTATATGTTATAGCCCAGCCAAGAAGATCTCCAGCATGCTCAAGACAGCCATTATGTCACAATAAGGGGACATTTGAAGGCTGCATGCAGTTTCCAGCTCTATCTCTTTAAAATTAAAGATTTTCCAGTTAGGATTCCATAGTTAGTGTAAAAAACAAGTGAGCTGGAGAGAATGCCTTTAAGTTTACATTGTAAATAGTTTAGCAGGGCCTGCTGGCACATGACCATAATCCCAGCCCTCAGGAGGCTGAGGCAGAAGGATGGCTGTGAGTTCAAGGATACCTGGGGCTACAAAAATGGGAAATCAAATTTCTGTTTTATTGTCTATCAGTTAATGAGTTCTCAGTCTTTGGAAAATTGTCACATTGCACAAATTTCCCTGGGAAAAAAATCCCTAAAACCTTCTCCCGGGAGTGGCCCAGCCTAGAAGTTTGCTGGCAAGTTTGGGTGCAGTGGGACCCTGGGCTGTTTTTGTCTGAGGTGAAGCGGGTGCCATGGACTTGAGAGGCTGGCGGAGAAGAGGGAACATCACAGGAGGACAAGAAGTCAGTCTACCTCACGGACTTGAACTCTGTGTTAAAGGAGAGGGTTGCATTGGCAGTCCTGTATGTCCTGGGCACCTTGGTCATGTGAAGACTCTCTTCCTCTGGATTCTGGGTCTCCTGCTGCCCTCCACTTGTCTCAGTGCTGGTGAGCGGGATGGGATCCTTCCCCTCTTTTTTTTTTTTATTTTCTAAGTTTTTTTTTATTTACATTCAAAATCATTTCCCCTTTCCCGTTTCCTCCCTCCCTGAAAGTCCCATAAGCCTCCTTCCCTCCCTCTTTCCCCCATTCAACCCCCTCTCACTTCTCTGTCCTGGCGTTCCCCTACATCCAGTCTTTCTAGGACCAGGGGTCTCTCCTTCCATCTTCTTGGAAATCTATTGATATGCGAAATGTGTCTAGGGTATTCCGAGATTCTGGGTTAATATCCCCTTATCAGTGACTGCATACCATGTGTGTTCTTTTGTGATTGGGTTACCTCACTAAGGATGATATTTTCAAGTTCTGACCATTTGCCTGTATTCAACACAACTAGAAAATCTCGAGGAAATGGACAATTTCCTTGACAGATACCAAATACCAAAATTAAATCAGGATCAAATAGACCATCTAAACCATCCTATAACCCCTGAAGAAATAGAAGTCATCATTGGAAGTCTTCCAACCAAAAAAAGCACAGGTCCAGATGGTTTTAGTGCAGAATTCTATCAGACCTTCAAAGAAGACCTAACACCAATACTCTTCAAACTATTCCACAAAATAGAAACAGAAGGAACACTACCCAACTCGTTCCCAACTCGTTCTATGAAGACACAATTACGCTAATACCAAAAGCACACAAAGATCCGACAAAGAAAGAGAATCTCAGGCCAATCTCTCTTATGAATATCAATGCAAAAATACTCAATAAAATTCTTGCCAACCAAATCCAAGAACACATCAAAACGATCATTCACCACGATCAAGTAGGCTTCATCCCAGGGATGCAGGGATGATTCAATATAAGGAAATCCATCAATGTAATCCACTATATAAACAATCTCAAAGAAAAAACCCACATGGTCATCTCATTAGATGCTGAGAAAGCATTTGACAAAATTCAGCATCCTTTCATGCTAAAGGTCTTGGAAAGATCAGGAATTCAAGGCCCATATCTAAACATAGTAAAAGCAATTTACAGCAAACCGGTAGCCAACATCAATCTAAATGGAGAGAAACTTGAAGCAATCCCACTAAAATCAGGGACTAAACAAGGTTGCCCTCTCTCTCCATATCTTTTCAATATAGTACTTGAAGTTCTAGTTAGAGCAATTAGACAACAAAAGGAGGTCAAAGGGATACAAATTGGAAAGGAAGAAGTCAAACTATCACTATTTGCAGACGATATGATAGTATACTTAAGCGACCCAAAGAACTCCACCAGAGAACTCCTACAGCTGATAAACGACTTCAGCAAAGTGACCGGATATAAAATCAACTCAAGCAAGTCAGAAGCCTTCCTATACTCAAAGGATAAGCAGGCTGAGAAAGAAGTAAGAGAAATGATACCCTTCACGATAGCCACAAACCATATTAAGTATCTTGGCGTGACTCTAATCAAGCAAGTGAAAGATCTGTATGACAAGAACTTCAAGTCTCTGAAGAAAGAAATTGAAGAAGACCTCAGAAGATGGAAAAATCTGCCATGCTCGTGGATTGGCAGGATTAATATAGTAAAAATGACCATCTTGCCAAAAGCAATATACAGAATCAGTGCAATCCCCATCAAAATCCCAACTCAATTCTTCACAGAGTTAGAAAGAGCAATTCAAAAATTCATCTGGAATAACAGAAAACCCAGGATAGCTAAAATTATTCTCAAGAGTAAAAGAACCTCTGGGGGAATCAGTATCCTTCCCCTCTTGAGTGCCCAGTTAGGAGATAATGCAACAGTTCTCAGACCCTGTGGGTACCCGGCAGAGAGAGACGTCCCAGCTCCCCTGCTCGTGTAGAACAAGAGCAGAGCAAGGTCTGCCCTGGCTGGGCTTACTGAACTGTGTAATAAAGGAGACAAAGACGGGACACGCCTCAAATTGAAACTTTAGCTGTGCCTACAAATGAATGAAGCACATTTGGTTATTTTATATATTCTTTTATTCTGTCTCAGGTTTTTTTTTTTGTTGTTAGTTTGTTTTTCTTTCTTTCTTTCTTTTTTTTTTTTTTTGGTTTTGTTTTTTCCAAGGCAGGGTTCTGTAGACTGGCCTCCAACTCAGAGATCTTCCTGCCTCTGCCTCCCGAGGCTAAGATTAAAGGTGTGCGCCATTACTGTCCAGCTTTTTTCCTTTTTTTCTTTCTTAACAGTTTTAAATGCCATATTCTGTAGATCTCTGAGTTTTTTAAAAAAATATTTATTTTTTGTATATGAGTACACTGTAGCTGTCTTCAGACACACCAGAAGAGGCATTGGATCCCATTACAGATGGTTGTGAGCCACCATGTGGTTGCTGGGAATTGAACTCAGGACCTTCGGAAGAGCAGTCAGTGCTCTTAATCACTGAGTCATCTCTCCAGCCCTGCTTTTCTTTTCTTTTAACACATTTTGGGGCTGACATCACCAAACCTGACAACCCGGGTTTGATCCCGGAAGTCCACATGCTAGAAGGAGACCAGACTCCTGGGAACTGCTTCCTGATCTCCACCTGTGCCATGTGCCATAAGTTCTCGAAGTAAGTAAATACATTTAAAAATATAAAATACACATCCATACATCCGAGGTCTTTTTTTCCACTTGTGTATGAGGCATGGTGGAGGTTACCTACAGTTACAGCTCTCAGAGAAGCTGAGACAGGAGGATTGCTTTAGCCCAGAAGATGGAGACCAACCTGGGTAACATAGTGACATCCTGTCTGAAACGAATAAAGGAATAAAAAATAAAAAAAAAGCAAGTAAGTACAGAATAAAAGCAAAAGGCACACATTTTGCTTTCATTGGGAATCCTTCAGGATGCCCCAGATGTGTCTTTCCATTTTCTGTTATTTGGATGGTAACAGTTAGAAGTCATATATTGTTCTCAACGATCCTGAGTGAAACATTGAGTTCTGACCTCCGGCCAGACTTAGATGTCAATTTTTAGGTCTAGTTCTGTTTTGTGTTTCCCAAGCATGTGAACTCTATGCTCTTCTGATTGGTCAGGGAAACCAGTTTGTATTGCACCCCCACTCCCCACCCCTGATTGGCCAGGGAAGCCAGTTTGTCCTACTGCCCCCACCCCCACTCCCCACCCCTGATTGGCCAGGGAAGCCAGTTTGTTCTGCTATCACCCCCCCCCCGGGCCTTCCCTTCCATACATGCAGAGTCCCTGGTGATCTGTGGTCATATTCTGTACCTATGCCCCTGTCTGAGAAACTCTGATAACCCCAGCTGTCCATGGCATAGCCCTGCCAGCTGAGATGCCACAGGGCCTTGGCAGAGCCTCTGTGGCAGAGTCCTTGCGTCCTCGGTAAGGACAGATGGGGCTCCTGTCTGGAGGTGCCAAACCACCTCCACCACGGGGGGGGGGGGGGAAGCCATACCCTGTGGGTGAATGTGCATGCAGGGAGAAACAGGAGGTTGTTCCCCTAAGCCAGCCCATTCATCCACAGGGATAACCGGTTGTTGAGAAAGAAGAAAAAGAGCCCTTTCATTCACACAGCTGCCCTGGGTACCAGTGCCATCCTGGCAGCTGGTAGATGGTGCTCTTCATGGGTAGGGAGCACAGATGTATTTCTGGCAAGTCGGGGTTGCAGGTGGGCTCAGCCGGCATGAACCCCAGACACTTCCAGCCACTTCGGGCTTCCACTTACAGACTCCTCTCTAGCTAATAATACAACCGGGAAGATGGAAGGCTTTCTCCCAACATGTCGTCCTCTCTCCCCCAGTCCTGGGTTACCAACTGAGTTTTTGTGGATGGTGAGTCTGTTTAAGGGTCTCTAAAAAGCTGTGGGTCTCCTCAGAAGACAGAGACCAATTTAACACAAAGTGTATGCACCATTTGGGGTTTCACAGACCCTTAAAAGCCACGTGTGGGTCCTGGGTGGGAGAATAAATAACCTTGTTCTAGGTGTATACACTTAATTTTGATTATCTGCAGATACATGCCCACTCTGTTGATTAATAGGATGCAAATTAGATACTTGGACTCTTTTTTTTTAATTTTGCAAATTGGGGTATTCGTTCTATTTCTTGGGTACTTACAGCCAATTCCAAATTGCTGTCATTTCATAAATTACTGTCTGTAATAGCTGGAGGATTGGGAAACTAGCATTGGCTCAGAGAAACAAACTAAACTTCATGATGGAGGTATCACTGAAGCGGACTCCCCTCAAATGTCTATCTCCCCCCGGGACCAAGTACCTCAGGGGTCTAGGCCCAAACATGTTCCTTTTAGTGGAAGTGAGTTCCATGCTTACAGGTGGACTTGTTCCTTTACTGTATCTTGGAGAACCTTTACCCCGGCCACAGAGATCGGCCTTTTCCCTTGTCAGGGCCAAATGGTGTTTTGCTGCCTTAATGCGCTTCGATCTATTTTCCTGCTATGGGTGGATGATGTGCTCTCTCAAGTTCTAGGAAGTCCCCTCAGCTCAGCTGGCCTCAGGACTGTCTCCTGGTCAGCCGCCAGGGGAAACTGAAGTCCAAGAGCCAGGGGCCTGGAGGGACGGCTGAGTGGTTAGGAGCGCCTGCTGCTCTTAGAGGACTGGTGTTTGTCTCTCAGCACCCACAGGATGATGGCTCACAACTGTCTGTGACTCCAGTCCCAGGGGTACTGAGGCCCCTTGCTGACCTGCTTGTCACCAGGCACACATGTGGTGCACAGACACACAAGCGGGCAAAACACTCACACATATGAAATTAAATTTCAAAAAAGCCAAAAGAAAAAAAAACCAAAAGCTTATAGTAAACCCCTTTTTTTGGGCTGAGTCACAGGTTCAGTAAGTGAACATGCTTTCCTGTGTCAGCCTGGCCACCTGGGTTTGATCCCCAAAACCCACATAACAGTGGAAGGGAGAATCAACTCTGCAGAGTTGCCCTCTGACTGTCAAATGTATGTTTGTGGCACACACATCACACACATACACACACACACACACTCCCATTATAAATAAAAACTTTGAAGCTTTTTTTCTGCTAGCCCCTTCACATAAAACACCCCAAAGCTGGATATTATCAATAACCTCAACATTTCCTTTCTATTAAGGATTTATTTTTTGTTTGGTTTTGTGACTGTGTTTGTGAGTGTATGCACAAGTGTGTATATGTGTGACTGTGGCTGTGTATCTGTGTGTGGGTCTACATTTCTGTATTCTACTGGTTGGTTTTGTGTGTTAACTTGACACAGGCTGGAGTTATCACAGAGAAAGGAGCCTCTGTTGAGGAAATGCCTCCATGAGATCCAGCTGTGGGGCATTTTCTAAATTAGTGATCACAGCTGGGAGGGCCCCTTGTGGGTGGTGCCATCCCTGGGCTGGTAGTCTTGGGTTCTATAAGAGAGCAAGCTGAGCAAGCCAGGGGAAGCAAGCCAATAAGTAGTACTCCTCCATGGCCTCTGCATCAGCTCGTGCCTTTGGGTTCCTGCCCTGTGTGAGTTCCTGTCCTGATTTCCTTTGGTGATGAACACAGTACAGAAGTATAAGCTGAATAAACCCTTTCCTCCACAACTTGCTTATTGTTCATGATGTTTTGTGCAGCAATAGAAACCCTGACTAAGACAAACTGGTACCAGTATAGTGGGGTAATCTTGTGACAACCTGACCACGTTTTGGGGAGGACTGTGGAAGGACTTTGGAACTTTGAGCTAGAAGAGTCATGGGGATGTTAAGAGCTCTGTGGGATGTTGTGTAGGAGCTTGGAAGATAATGTGGAGAACAGAGTAGAAGATGGAGGCCTGGCTTGTGAAATTTCAGAGGGAAGATTAAAAGCTCTTATCAGGGCCATTGCTATTTTGATTGTGAGGATTCTGTGGTTTTGGTTAGCTGGGGCTGAAGAATCAGCTGTGATGAACAAGATACCAGAACTATAGAAAAAGCAAAGCTTTTCTGTTACTGGGACAATTGATGGCTGGCTGGCTGGAGCTAAGAAATTAGCAGTGATTAAGAAGAGACCAACATCACCGAGGTGAAATCTCCTGGGAAGTGCTTCTTGAGGGCACGGAGATGCTGTGTCCCGGAGGCAGCCACAGTTGTACCTCGTGTTGGTAGCCGGTACAGTTGGTAATGTATGAGTCACCCAGGTGTACTGTACTGGTTTGAAACAGGAAGTGGTAGCAGCTGATGCTTGGCACTGTGAGAGGACAGGAGAGGCCATTGGTGAAGGTGCAGCCTCAGTGGCAGTTGAAGGCCCAGGACTGAAGGGGTCATGCAGAGCAGTTGAGGCTTGGCACCATAAAGAGAGCCGGTGAGAGGCTATTTGTGAAAGTGCAGTCCAGTTGCAGCAGAAGACAGCAGAGTTTTGGAGATGCCAGTACCATGAGATGACCCTCAAGAACAGTAGCTGCAGTGGAGTACAGGCAGCTGGAGCCTAGAAGACAAGCTGTGTACCACAGAGGGCAGAACTGGAGAAGTGACCCAAGCCTTGGGGGAGCCCAGAAAATCGTGAGTAGATCCCAACATCGGATTGTTAGAGTTTGATTTTGCTTTTATTTGATTGTGACTGTGCCCTGATATTTTCCCTCTTGAAGTAAGAAAGTATTTGCTCAGTGGGTAATCTCTTCAAGCCAGGGGTTTCTGAGACAAAATAACCAATACCTGAGCATGCTGGGTATGGGAATTTGAATAAGAATGGTCCCCAGAGGCTCATCGGTTTGAATGCTCAGTCACCAGGGAGCAGAACTGTTTGAAAGGATTAGGAGGAGGTGTGGCTTTGTTTGAGGAAGCTGAGCTAAGGTCAAAAGCTAGGTCCAATCTCTCTCTGTCTCTGTCTCTGTCTCTGTCTCTGCCTACATGTCAGGATGTAGAACTCTCAGTTACTGCTCCAGCACCAACCATGTCTGCCTATGTGACACCATGATCCCTGCCATGGTGATAATGGGACTACTAACCTCTGAAACTATAAGCAAGACCACAATTAAATGCTTTCTTTTGTAAGAGTTGCCTTGGTTATGGTGTTTCCCCACAGCAATAGAACAGTGACTAAGACACTACGAAAGGGACATTGCATGCCATGACAGACTGGGTGTCCACATGTGAACTTCAGCGGCATAGCTGTGTGAGCTTGGGAAAATTGCTTAGCCTCTCTGTTTCCTGTTGTTAGTAATATTTAATCCCAATCTGGAGTTTCTTCCCTGCCTTTGACCATTTAGTTCCTAAATGACATATATAACTTATATTTATAATAAGTCTTCTCCCCCGTCTCGTGGTTTCCTCCCACCCCAAGGCCAGGAACACCAAGGTCTGCCTATCCCAATTCTGATCAGCTGTGGGCATCTCATCTTTATTTACCAATCAGAAATAACTTGGGGACAAGGTCACATAGCATCACTTGGGTCTATCTGTAGATTATTTTGTCTCTTGTGCAATCCGCCCCCCCACACACACACTTAACATTATAACACATAGCAACAGACCAAACCTCAACAGTTTCCTTTCTTATCTATGAAACATGGGCAATAATCGTGCCTACCACATAAGACATTGCCAGGATCTAATAAGCTATTGTCTCTGAAGTGCCACCCCAAAGGATGAATACCAAGTAAGCACTAAGCAAGTGTCTGAGGTTTTTATTAGTCTGGGTGCCTGTGAAGGACACTCAGCGGGGGGCAGGAGGGTGAATATAGGAGAAACTTCAGGCATAGCCTGGCAGCCAGCCTACCTGGTACACTGTGCTTCTAAATGAGAAGCATGGCACACCATGCCCTGGAAGTCAGAACACTGAATTCTGAAATAGTGTGAGTAGCAGGTAGCTGGCCTGCCGATGAGTCTGCAGTCCCTGCATCTCCTTCAATTCGATCCTTTCGCATAGAGACCCCGGCGGCCTGAGTGTCCACTCTCCAGGTAATGTGCTAACCAATCATGGTCGACAGGCTCCTACCATGTAAGTGATTGCTCATGTGCAATACAGCAGTTCCCTGCAACTGCCTTCATAGTGGTTTATCTTCTCGCTCTTTACCGACCTATGAACATTGCTGTCTTGTTGGGGGATGCCCCAGTATAGATAGCTAGGGGGATGCCTACTTAAGCAGGTGCATTGCCCACAGTAAGGACCCAGATTGCTCTGATACACCCTGTAGAAACACACAGACCACTTCTTCCCTGTAACTGAAGGCCTGCTGAGCCCGCCCTGCTGTGGGAAAGCCCTTTTGCAAAGTCCCAACTGCAGACCAGTCCACATGGAATTCGAGACCTGTACAGCTGTCCACGTTGCAAATCTACTGAAAGGCCACTGTTCCCGAAAATAGCCTATCTGTCAGTCCTGTGCTCACACCCTGGGGTAGCTTCTCTCCTCCCCTGGGAGCTCACTGTTGCTGCTGGGAGTTACCAGCAAAGGCGATAAAGGCTCCATTGCTAAACCGTCTCTCCCTCGTGTGGGGGCAGCTGGGGTCACAGTTGTGTAGTTTATATCAGAGAAAACTCCCAGGAAATAATGGTTTTTTTTAATTAAAGCTCAGAGGGACAGGGAGAGTGGACAGCAGGGGATGTTACTGAAACAGGAAATCACAGCAGAAACATCCCAGCCTCCACCCAGACTCTCACTCTACAACCTGCTTTCCAGTCCGGTGTCTTAGCACTGAGTTAAAAACCAGAGTTGTCCTAACATCCCAGTGCTCCTAAGAATGTGATGGAAGGTTTGCCAAATGCAGATCCACAGCCCCTTCCCCCCACCAACCCAATGCCGTCACCTTTCTTGTGGACCTCCTATTGGGTCTAATGGTGACCCATGATCTGCACTGCTCCATTAAAAAGGAAGAAACATTAGTCTTGGTTGAAGTCCCTCTGTCTTCCCCAGGTCTGACTCCTCCCACAGCTGCATGAAGAAAATATCATAATTATACTTAATATTTTACCTAAGATCTGTTGTCATCTGAATGTCTTACAAAGTAAGATTAGATATTATAAATGGTTTTCATTAGTTGGGTTGTTTTTGTTGTTGTTGGTTTGTTTGGTTTTGACACAGATTATCTCAATGAGGCCCTGGCTGTCCCGGAGCTTGAACTAAGCAATCCTTGAACTGGCAGATATCCCCCTGCCTCTGCCTTTCAGAGTGCTGGGATTAAACGCTTGTGCCACCATTTCTGGCTTATTGCAAGCATTTAAATAATGCAAAGAGAGGGACTGAATGCTGAATACATCTTGAAAAAAAGCCTATCAATAAGGACAGGGAAAAGCTGCCTGTTTGAAGTACCATATGATTGCAAGGCAGAGCTCACCTCGGAGGGAGGGGAAACTATTCCGGAATACAGTCATGTGTGACAAAACCAAGTTCCTTTCATTTGAATGCCTATTTCTGTTTTGGAAGTGGAGACCTTTTTTTTATGTGAAGTATTCCTTCCCAATCAACAGGCTCCTGCGAGTGCTAAGGGGACTCCTCTTCAGGAGACCCTCCCTCTATCTGGCTTAGGGTTCCCTGTAAACTACATTCTCTTGATTTTCTTGGGAAACAATGAAATCCAAAGAGCAACTGCCTGCTCCCATGTGGTTGTTGTTAGCATCCTTCTAGGCTCTGCCTCACAGTTACCTGGCAACAGCCAGGTATCCCTGACTCACCATAAAAGGGGCTGCTTGCCCCCTCTTCTCTCTCCTTCTCTTTGCACTTTCCCTCTGTGCTCCTTCTCTTCCCATTCCCCTCCCCCTCTCTCTTCATGTTTTCATGGTTGACCCCCCCCCCTCTCTCCCTCTCTCAATCTCTCTTTCTTTCTACAAAACACAGGTCTTTGGTGTCCATTGTTCCTGCCCTGCCTTCCCTCAGTGGTGAACTCTTACCTGTAAGTGTAAGTGAATCAACCCATTCCTTCCCACGTGGGCCTTGGTCATGGTGTTTCATCACAGCATCAAGAACCCTAAATAAGACAACTAAAGGGAAGAAGAAAACGAAGGGCCAGGACTCGGTTCTGCAGGAGGTGCTAGAGGCCTCCTGCAAAACGCATTTACTCTTCTTTCGGTAGCTCAGTAGTGCAGCGACATTAGCCATCAGAACACCTCTATGTATTTTGTACAAATCTAATATTTGAAAATGATAGTGTCTCCCACGTCATAGGAACTGTACATAAATCCCCAGGTCTGGGTGAATTATTTCTAACTAGGTCAAGTACTCCAGGTCTCTAGCACACATTCATCACCTCTTCTGCCTCCAATTTCTCAACTCATCTGTTGCACAGAGAATGTGATAATTAGGGTTATGTATAGGTGCCGTGCGAATGCCTCAGAGAAGGCTAATCCAATCTTCTGAAGTCTTTAATGCATAATTACCTTCCTAGGCATTTGCTGGCTGCACAAGGAATCTGCCTCCACCACACACTTTGACTCTCATGCACAGGGGGTTCCTGTTACAAGCTGCTGTGTGTGTGGACACAGCACAAATCCATTCTGTATTTGTTCTTCCAACCAGGCTGGGAGTCAAACAGGAAAGGGACTAAATTCTCTAGCTCCCCTTTTCTTGTAGGTGGAAAGGCCAGCAGCCATGTGCCAGGCAATTACCTGCACCCCCCTCAGCCCCCCACTTCCATCTCCTGATTGTTTGGGTCAACACACAGAGAGGGTTCGGCCACTCGGAGATGACCTCAGCGCACTCCCCAGCGCACATCTGCTGTTCACACCCACGAAGGATGATCTTGCTTGTACCCTGGGTGTGAGCTGATTTTGCACTTAGGAGTGCAGAAAAACATGTGGGTGTGTGAAAACTAAAGCAAGCACTGGTTCTCCCAATGTGCGAATCTCAGCTGGGCTGAGCAGATGCAGTATTATAGCGGAAAGACCAGGGAACCAAGACGAGCAGATATGGAACTTTCTAGAAACAGCCTAGAAAGTTCCACTGCCCCCACCCCCAACATATATCTGTTTAACAAAATAAAAAGTACAGCCGGGTGCACTGAAAGGTCTCTGGGAATAAATACTTGGCCTCCTTTTCCTCAGAGCAATTGCCTGCCAGGGCTGTTCAATCAACCACAAACTGACTGTGTGTTTGGGTATTCCGGCTGCCCAACTCACAGTGTGGGTCGCACAAAGTAGCTGCAAAACAGGAACAGCCGGCTGTGGAAAGCAAAGGAAGGGACTTTAGCGTCTTAAAGGAATATGTCTTAAGCAGAATCTGACCAACAGAGCTGAAACTGGAAGAGGTCAACAATCCACAGGCAGATGCCTAGGCTCCAGCAAACCAAATGGCAAGGGTTGACTGGCACTGGAGCTCCTGAAGGTATGCCCTTCATTCAGTGTTAAATACACAGAGAATCTCTAGACCTGTCTCGGTGAGGAACATTCTGCAGCAGGAGGCCTGCCAAGCACTAGGGAAGCTGTAAACCGTCACAGTCTCCTGTGACCCCATGGCGGGATCATCTCACCCCTGTTGGAAAGCCAGAGACTTCTCCCAATTCACTTGCCTGCTCCTATCGTCCCTGGCTTCCAAACCAGAGCTCCACACAGCAGAAGCTGGTCACGAGTATATATTTAGCTGCAAGGGAAGCTGAGAATCTTGAGGGTTCCAGATATAGCAAGAGTGTTTGCAAGATGCAAGACATACAGAGGCGTGATCCAGACCATTGAGAGCTTCATGGTTCAGGGAGCCAGGAAGAGCCAGATGTGCTCCACATCCCTCCTTAAATCCACAGTTCAAGTCTTGAAAGATGTGTGGTGCCTGCCCCCCCCTCCCATCCCTCCCCCAGCCAGTCTTCTGCATTGCCAAGTAAGGCATTAAAACAACTGCCATCACCGGCACCCATTGTCAGGCCACCAGTGTCAGTCCCCAGATAAAAGGCATGTCGACACCCAAAAGAAACAAAGGGATGCCTCTTATGATCAGGACCAATTTGCCAAAACGTGTTTCAGTGACAATTACAGGGTGATGTCCAAACTCTCATTTTATGTGTGTAGGTAGATGTCACACTGGGTCCTCAACAACCCGCGTGGTAGCATAGACACCTCCGCTGGAGACAAGGGGGGAGCCCAAGAGGCAGATTAAGCAGAGAGGATCACAGGCTAAGTTTCACCAGGACCGGTCTGTCAGAGGATGAGCAGAGGGGACAAGACCCGAGTAACAGTCACAGGGAAGCTGAGAAGGAACAGAAAGATCAGTAGTTGATTTTTAAAGGTTAATGCCCACTGTGATCCACGTGACAAGAGAGTCCGGTAACCTACTTCCTACTCATCGGCTTTCTTTCAGGTCTAGTCTTTAGTTTTGTCCTCGGTCTTTCAACGTGGCCCCGAAATTCTCCATACATGGCGCCCTTCTTATTTACATCTTAGTCCGATTTCCTCCCCAGGCACAGCGTCTGACCTTATTATTGCCCCCACTTTCCAGGAAAGCTCTGTGTTAATGCCTCCTCTTTCACATCCCGCCCCCCACCACACCCAGTCCTGGGGCCTTGCCGCTCTTTCAGAGGCTCACAGTCTAATCGAACACGGAATGGATTATCCTCCAGCCTCCCACATCCTCTGTGGCTCTACTATTCCTGAGCCTCTGAGTCTGAGACGGGAGACTGTTCACTGACTTAGATTGCTCATCTAGCTCACTCTTTGGGGAACTGCTACGACAAAATACTGAAGACTTCCTCCCGGTTCTGGCGACCAGAAGCTGACCGTTAAGGGGAAGAACAGGGTCTCTTCTTCCGGGATGAAGCCACTAGCATTGTGTCCTGCAGAGATGAACACTGTCTTCACAGGACAAGGGCAGAGGAGCAAGTGAGCTGAATGCTATGGAGAAGCCCTCATTAATAAATCACTTCTTAAAGGCGATTGATACCGCTACATTGACCACTATATTTCATATCTAATTTTTAAAATTTTATTATTTTTAATCACGCGTATATATGTGTGTCTGTGTTTGGGTATGTGCATGTGAGTACAGTGCCCATGGAGTACTGAAGAGGATGTCAGATCCTCTGGAATTGAAGCTTCAAGTGGTTGTTGAGTTGCCTGATGTGGGTACTAGGAACTGAACTTGGGTCCTCTTTAAAAGTAATTTGTACTCTTAAACAGTGGGCCAACTCTTCAGCTCCATACCTGAATTTAAAATAAATACATACATACAAACAAACAAATAAATAAATAAAATAAATTTGAGATGGGGTTTCATTATGTGACCCACAGCCTCAGATCCATAATTCTCCTGCCTCAACTTTCTGAACGCCCAGTCATGGCCCCACACTACAGCACTTGGCTTAATATCTGCACATTTGAGTGGTGCATTCCAAACCACAGCACATACACCCTGTTTTCACATTGCCATTTACTTATTTACTTTTTTGCATATGTTTAATGTGTATGCATGTATGTGCATGTGTGCGGATTCGGGCATGTGACTGCTACAGAATGAAAGGCAAAGGCAAAGAAGGGTCTCAGGATGTCTTTGCTCAGTGGGGGACGGGTCAGCATGGCAACCGAAGTTCTGACCATCAGAAGCCACTTAAGAGTGGTCAGTTACAGCAGGCCCAACACCCTGAACCGGGGATTGGGAAATAGGTAAATCCGAGAGCTTTTTTGCCATCTAGTCTATGCAAAACAGTGAGCTCCAGGTCCATCCAGAGATCTTGTTTCAAAAAATTTTAAATGAATGAATGAATGAATAATTAAGGTGGAGTATGATAGAGCATGAGACACTCTAGACTTGAGTCCTCCACTTGCAGGCAAAGGTGAATACACCCTGGAACCATGTCCACACTCATGCCTACAGCAACACACATATACACACACATACATATAGATGTATACATATACATACATATATGCACATACATATACACACATACACATATGTGTTCTCAAAGCCACACATAGAGTGGAGAATTCCTATTGCACAGGGGCTAAGGGCTGAGGAGGAAAAGGCTGAGGAGTGGGTGCCTGGGCAGCTGTTAGATCGGAGCTGCCTGTATAGCAACAGCGCCCTACACATTCCAAACAGCTGGAAGGACTCGGGGATTTCTCACCACAACGTCTTTGCTTGAGAGCTGGCGGCGCACACCGGCAACCCCAGCACCTGAGAGATAGAGGCAGGAGGATCCCTGGTTATATATTGAGTTCGAGGCTAACCTGGGGGCACACAAGAATCTGTCTCAAAAGAAGAAAAATGTTTGAGATAAAGTACTTAACCGTAACACAGTGTAAACCTTTATCAAAATTACATGGTATCTGTTTTTTTTTTAATTTTTAAAATTAATTAAAATGAATGATAAATGTATAAGTAAAATTATTAAAATTTATATATTTTATCAGGCATCCCTGTGTGTGGGTGGGTGGGTGGGTGGGTGGGGGGTTATCTAGAACCAACTGCAGTCACTGGTCTTCACACAGCACTTTCCCAGTGATGACCAACACGACCCACTCTATTCTTGCCCTGGAGTAGAATCCTTCTCTTCAGCTCTGTCTTGCTGATCTAACCCTGGACATTGGTCTGGTAGGCTGCTGGCTCCACGGGAACAGCACAGCCCTTGGGTCTAGGGCAGTGCCTAGCAAATAGCAAGTTACTGAGTGCTCACCGCTACAGCACCTCTCCCTTTTAGAGCCTCCAGGACAGCTCTCTCTCTGCCTTGCATCTCCTCCATGGCCTCTCCTCACCCGCTACCCTTAGTAGAAGTACAGGTGCCTTATGGGCGCTGCTCTTCTGCCTCTAGAGGCTCCCTCAGTGGCTCCCTCCCCTCCTTCTGCCTTCCCTATCCACTCCGCTGAGCATGCCAAACCACCTTGGGCTTCAGCTGTTTGCCCCTGTGTAATAATACCTTCCCCAAGGGAACTGATGGTCCCCTGCTAGACCCTTGTATTGGTGACAGGCACTGCTCAGAATGTATAGTCTCCACCTACCTGTAGCTCCCAGGACAATATGATGCACTCTAAGTCTTTGATTACCCTCTGTGATAAGAAATACACTCAGCACTACTTATATGTGTGTATATGTATATGCATATGTATATATGCATGTGTAATATATTGCATATGCACATATATATTTATATGATTATACTGATTTTTTTTTAAGACAAACCAATTAAAATGGAAAATTAAGAAAAATGACTTTAGATACTTAAAATGTCACCTCACACACCAATTAATTTCTTCAGGTCTTACCCTCTCTCCCATCAGGCAGAATATTAAATTAGAGGATCAAAAAATTTAAAACACCAGCCTTCCTAGCTTGGAGCAAAAATACTAATACAAGAGGTTTTTAGAACAATGTGGATAGTTAATGTGTGGGAGACTGGCTTCCTCAGAATGAGTTTTTTTTTTTTAAATGTAGGGAAAATTGCCTTTTTATTTTTATTATCATCTGGGCATTAACATTTTTGTCTAGAGTTTCTGTAGGCAAGGAACTAATGTTATAGACACTCCAGAGAATTCTCAGACCTCTATGTCTGTGAATGTTTTCGCAGATGTCTAAATGCTTATCACTGTGTTGAAAGTCTGGTGGGATAAAACCTCCATTATTTTGTGTCTGATGGGATAGTCTTCACCAGTGTCTAGCGTGGATGAGACCTTCCATTACTGTCTTGAATGCCTGGTCGGATGAGACCTCCATCAGTGTGCTGCATGTCTGGTGCTGATGAGAGACTTCAGTCATTGTCTGCTTGAGTAAGACCAACCATTGTGTGCTCTGTGGAGTGTGGTGTCCAGACCTTCAATCACTGTGCTTAGCGTCTGGTGCAGATGAGTGCCTTCACTAGGTGGTGGTATTCATGTGTAAAGCAGCACACTTGAAATCTGTAATCATAATCTTTGCTATATATATATGAAGAGTACCTTTTTTTTTGTCCTCCCAGGTTCTATTTTAAGCATTTATAGAATTTGGAGATGTCTCTTGCCTTCATCAAATCGTCAAGGGTTCCGTGGTACAAAGAGCTAATCGAGTTCTCTCAAGCTAGTTTACAAAGCATCTAATTTTGTGACAGCATCAGGTACCTAATACAAAAGGTTTCCTTTGCGTGCCTATTCTTGGGATGAGGTTTGCTGAGTTCCATTCTTGCAATGTTCTCTGCCCTCTTCGGATCTGAGCCAGTTTTGAGGCATCCATTATTCAAGTTTCCACTTGCTTTTGTGCTGGTCGTAAGAAGGCTGTTACATCCACTCCAATAGCTACAGCCATCTCAGTTTAAAATCTATAATACATAGGAACAAATCTCCTCTTGCAGCAAACATCTTGGGGTTTAGAGACAGACAGGCTTCTTCTGTGGAGAGCTCAGTGTGCAACCCTGCCAGGAGGAAGGGAAGGAAACACCCTAGGCAGCAAGGACTCTGGAGCCAGGCCTGAAATTCCAACTATTTGGAAAGCTGAGGCAGAGGGATACAGGAAGTACAAGGTCTTGTCTCTGGAGGGGATTCATGGATGGCCTGGGCAAGTTAGTGAGACCCTATCATCTTAAAAAATCAAGAGCTGAGACATTAGCACAGTCATTGAGTGCTTGCCTAGCAAAGGTGAGGGTCTAGGTTTGATCCCCAGTGACTCTCTCAAAGAAGACGTCTGCGTTCCATGGGGGAGGGCAGAGACACTAGAGTGTACAGGAAATAGGATTTGGAGCATTTAGGGGAGGGGGGGTGTTGAGAGCAAAGATCTCACTTCCAGTCTCACGGACTTGGCTGGTGGGCTCTGGTAAGAACTGATCAGGAAGGTTCTATGACAAGTTTGAATTTGGGCATTGTGGCCAGGTGATAAATAGTAGAGAAAAGAATCACAGAAGTATGACTCAGTACGCACCAAGGCCGGAGGTCAAAACAAAAAACTTATCCTGGGTAAAACCCCGTCTTGTTTTCTTGGAAATCACAACCTAATTTTTTTTAAAGCTTTATTATTTTATTTGTAATTATGGATGTGGATGTGTACGTGGGAAAGCAAGAGTCTATAGAGGCAAGTTGGGTTAGAGCCCCTGGAGCTGGAGCTGTGCAGTATGGGCGCTGGGAACTGGACTCCGGTCTGCAAGAGCCATAGAGGCTTTTAATCACAGAGCCACCTCTCTAGCAACCCACACCCACACTGCTTTCGTTTAGTTTTTTGAGACAGGGTCTTACCCTGTAGACCAGGCTGGCCGTGAACCCAGAGATTCGCCCACAGTAATTAAAGGTGTATGCGATCATGCCAGGTATTTTACATCTTTAGTATTCGGTCCCCAAGGACACCTTACAAATTTCCAACCTGTGCGCTGCTTGTCTGCATCAATAGTATCTGTGGCAACAGCAGAATTAAAACACTGCTTTTCACTGAGTGGCTTGGAAGGAGAAGGCAGCACGCTGCATTGCATGGTGCCCAAAAGCCACAATGAGTCTAAATCTGCTACCTCTGAGTCACTTGGATTAGTCTGTGTAGATGAGATCACATTAGGCTATGGTGGGACCTAAAGCCGGCTACTGGTGTCCTAATAGTGAGGGAATGAACTGGTTAGGTCACCTGATACCTTTGTTTTAGATTTTTGGCCTCCACAATGGTGAGAGGACGCTGTTTTCAAGTTTATACCTTGCTAGGGCTGCTCTGGGGTAAAATACTTGCCTCTGGCCAAGGGGTGGAGGTGGGGGTGGAATGGTTCTATAGCACAGCGCTTGCCCAACCTAATTAAGGCTCTGGTAGTTCCCAAGCTTATCGCTTGGAGAAAAATCCATTTTCCTATTAGCCACGTGTAACATGTAAGTTATGGGCCCATATGGGATTATGTCTTCAACTACAAAATAGGTGAAAATTCAGCAAATCCTTCTAAAATGAGAACAGGTTTATCTGGACTCACAAATCAGGAGTTGATGTCCAGAACTGACTGGTTCTGCTACTATGGTGCTTTAAAAAACATACACAGTAGGGACTATACGGCCAGGTTTAAAAAAACAAAACAAAACAAAAAAACCCCCCAAATCCAAAACACACTTCCAGTAGGCTAGCCTCCTCCCATCAGGCCCTACCTTTTAAAGGTTCTACTTCCCACCGCCAACAGTGACCCTGCTGAGGACCAAGCCTTTAACTCCAGGGCCTGTGGGGGCCATTCAAGATCCAAGATGGAGTAGCTGTAGAAGATGGAGGGGGCCGAGCTCACAGGGCTCTGGGTCATTTAACAGCCTTGGCTGTTCTTCAGAGGCTCTCAATGCTGCCCGTGTGTCAACGCTACAGACACAAAAACTCATCAAGTCATCCTAAAATGAGAACAGGTTTATCTGGACTAAATCAGGGGTGGTTGTCCAGGACTGATTGGCCTGTCGTGGGCTGTCCAATTGAAGAGACTCTCAAGCAGGCTCAAGAGAGGAGCCCAGCTCCTCCACACCACCTCTAGCTGGGTTTGAGTAGACACAGAACCAGTGCCAATACTCCTTGCTCCATTTCTCCTGACAACGGGAAGCGTACACCCGGGCAAGGCCCCCATTATTCGCTGCGATCAGGAAGATGCCAAGCACACTCAGAAACCACTGGGTCTTGAACTCCATGACAGGGAATGGTGGTACTAGAGGCCAGGAACAAGGAGACTTCTGCCTCCATAGTTTGGGTGCCCTCCGTAACAGTGACTCTCTCTTGGTTGTAATAAATGATTATAATACCCACTCAGGAGCAATTAGGTTAACAGGAAGAGAAAATGTCCCCTATACCAACTGTCACACTGTCAGAATGACTGACAGGAACCCAGTCAACGACTTTATGCTGTTTTTTTTATTTAAAGTCTGGCTGGGCACGGAAAGACACACACATACACACACACACACACACACACACACACACACACACACACACACACACTCACCAGTTAAAATATCCAAATAAAATTTACTGCAACTTTTGTAGAATTTAATTTGTGCTACAAGACTTGTTGCATAGGAAACTATTCAAAGCCCCTGAGGAAAAATATCCATGGTTTAAGGTGCAACTGGTTTTGTTTCTTCTTTGGGGAAAAAGGCAGAAAGGGATGCTCTCTGGGCAACATGAAGGTGCAGAGTGGCGGGTATTACTGTGGTGACCAGGGAGTCCTGTGATTTGGTTCTTGCAGCATTAATACATACTGTTTACTTTTAAGTCGGTTGGTCTGTGGGTTCTGACTCAGAAGCTATAGACATTTCAGCTCAATGCAGAGGTTGGACATTGGTCACCAGCCCGTGCCTGCAAAGCAGACGGAGGATCTGGAACTGCCCCTGTTAACAGACAGCCCACATCTTTCCCATTACCAGGGTCACTTAACTGCTGATCTTTCTGGTGTGTGTTCTACTTCTGGTTTTCTCCCCAAATGCCCAAGCTACTGTGTGACCCTGAAAGTCAACTTGGACCACATGAGCCACCACCTTGAAGTTTAATACGATCGATCCCCTGCAAGCTCCCAACTTTCCAGAGAGCATCACCCAGGGAAAACGTTCCCCGTGCTAATATTTATACTGCTGGATAACTTATGTTATCCCTTTTGTACTGTTTATTGTTCCTAAGGAGATGTGGGCGCACCAGGAAGGTGGAGGTTAAACGTGAGATGAAGTGTGTGGGGTTTGGCAATGGCAGATGGCACTTCTACACGCCAGCATGTGACGTCGCCTGAAAAGTCACCAGGTGACCATGGTGGACACAGGAAGAGCCAGGAGCCACCAGGTTCTGGCTGGGTGCTAGGGCGTCCCTCTGACCTACAGCAGAGGAAGAGCTGCCAGGAGGGAGACAAGCATTCAATGGCCCAGAGTGGCAGGGACTACCTTGTTCTCAGGGGGCATTGTTCTTCAGAATGCCAACTGCAAATAACCAAATACACAGGGGTGACAGGGACACCCCCCTTCCCAACTCCAGCTGATTTCTTATTTGTTGGAAGAATCTCAATGGTACTGAACTACCATGTGGGGATTTTACAGCTCACTAAAGCACACAGACCAACATGTGGTGTGGATGGCCACTGAGGACAGCAAGGTAGAAGGAAAGAAGGGTGGGCAGCCTCAGGGCCACCTACTAAAAGCCACCAGGCCCACAGACTTGCCTTCTCACAGGCAACAAGTGGAAAATGTCTGCACAGTGCCAACTCCTTTCCCGCTCTGAGTGTCAAGATATAAGATATGTCTGGGACTCAGAAACACCTGTGGCCTTAAAAAAAAAATCTATATACACCTGGAACATAATTTAAAAAGGCCTTTAAAGAACATAAAAACCTTAACAGCATTTGCCTTTACTAAGGTGAATTTTTTTTTAAATAACCTTTACAGTCCATTAAAAAATTAGATACCACCTTTCTTACATCCTCTCTAAGTCTTCTGTTAAAAAAAGTGATTTTAAATTTAAACGTACATTTCAACAAATAGAAAGCAACATAGTTGGCAACTGGAAGTAGAAAGCCCCTGGGACCTGCCCCTGGATAGAGGGAAGGGGAAGAGTCAAAAGTCCTCGGTCCCTCCTGGGCGTGGCTGGCAGGGGGGGCCTCGACCTGAGCAGCCATCCCTCCCTGCACCACCCAGGGATGGCACAGCCCCCACTGTGGAGAGATGATGGGCGGAGTCCCAGCTCTGATGGGCGGAGTTCCAGCTCTGGTGAGTAGTAGGGGCAGGGGTCCCCACTCAGATCACAAAGTCATCATGGTCCGCGGGACTGAAGGCGGCCGCCCTCAGGATGTCCAGTGAGTTCACCAGGATCAGTGTCCCTGTGAGGTGCTTCCAGCGCCTAGTGATGGGGTTCTTCATCTTGTCCAGGCCTATGTGCAGCTCTTGGATGACATCTCGGTAGCTGTCCCCAATCTGGTGGCTCCAGGTGAGTAAGAAGTCATAGGCAGGTTTCCACATGGCCTGGGTGATGCAGTGAGCAGAGACATCAAAAGAAAGAGAGAGGTCAGGATGGTGAGGTCCCTCGGTCAGTCACTCCTATGACACTCAGCAGTAGGTGGAGCCATCAGTGTGACAGACTCAGTCTCTACTGGGGAAAGGGTGGTGTCCTCCTGTCACCATCCTGAATCACAGGATGGGTCTCTCCTGCCTTCCAGCATCTGTCTTCCCTTGTGCTGTGTATCAGAAATCGCCCATGTAAAGAAAATATACCCTTATGCTTGGGACTTCCTGCTTCCCTGCCTGTGAGTCTAGGGGTCACCTCCACAAACAGGTAGTGTCCGGGCATGACTCCAGCACACCCAACCTTGACTAAGTTAACAGGAATTCAGCCAGTCTAGGGACCCCCCGGGGCTCTGTTAATATTCTTGTAGATCTTACAGGAGGTCATTTAAAAGTAAAATTAGCAAGGGAGGCCAGCGCACACTTCCCAGATGGTGGCAGAGAAGCCCTGGTCCCTCTATGCCAGGTTCTGAAGACAGGGTCCTAAGAACAGGCTGATGGCTCCCACCTAGCCAGGGTATACTGTGTATTGGGCGACCTCGCTTCACCTCAGCCTACCCTGCTAGAGTACTATGAAGCAGATCATTTATTATTGGACCCTATGGGCCCCAGGAACTGAGGGGCAAAGAATACCAACGGGTTGGAGTCCCACTTACCTCACTGTCTACCACCCCATTTCTGTCTCGGTGAGGAGACTCATAGGCATCCATCTGTTGCTTGGAGACCTTGGCTAGCTTCTCAGCCAGTTCCCTCCAGCGCTGGGCCACTTCGACAGCTGTGGTCAGGAGCACAAAGTCTTGGATGAGTCTGACCACCAGGCCCTGACAGTCCATTTTCAGCAAAGCCTGGGAAGAGGAAATGCAGCATGAGGCCAGGGTAGGCTTGTACAGTCAACCTGTAGATGATGATCTTTATCCTAAGAGTTCTAAGGCCTGAAGAGCATATAGGCCCCCCTCCCTAGCACCATGCAGGTGCAAGAGGATAGAGATGCCTTACAGGACTTTTCGGATATAACATGAAAAATATAAGACCACGGGGTGCAGGCCACCATGGCTAATGCCCTTATAAAAGCCACCCGCCTATGAGCCAGGGCTGGATTGATACTCTCTCCAGAGGCAGTAGGGGGAAGGTGAGCGGTACTCTCAGCCATGGGAAGGCCTGACCGGACTGGCCAAGCACTTCTGTTGTGCTGGTAATAGGATGCACTGGGAGATGCTGAGCAGCTAGGTCCAGAGCCCCTCAGACAGAGACCAGAGAGAGACCGGAGGCAGAAGCAGGCCTCAGTTCCTTGAGGTTCTCTCCATGATGCTGGGCACACGATACCGGGAGTTGACCCATCATGATGACAGGGTGGAAGGGTTACACCTCATGTCAACTACTTATGCATTTCTGAAAGTGGCTGATTATCGCTTAGGTTTTGATATCTGAAAAGAAATTGTTTTTTTTTTAATAAAACTAAATACGTGTTTATGTTCCAGGAAAAAAAGAAAAGTATGATCATGCGTATAGTCATGTGTCTCGGAGTGGATGTGTGGTGTGCTGGTGGTCCAGAGTCAGGTTTAAGCTTTGTTTGATGGGCTCTGAGTTTAGGGATTAAATTGAGGCAGGAAAGGTCACCTCAGCTCTATGTGTTGTCCTGGGAGAGGATGCAAATGAACAGAGGGCTTGACAGTAAGTCACTCAATGACATCAGACAAGCCAGGGTGTCTATGCACTTGGGTGCCTGGCTCTGGAGGTGGCCTCATGTCCTAGGTGACAAGAGTGCGTCAAAATCACCTGCTTCGGATTCAAGTCAACTCTTGGCAGGAGCCAGTAAACCCGCTCTCTCCCCTGGGGCTCTGGGCACAGAATACAAAGGTCCTGAGAAATTCAGGCCACTCTCTGGCCACTGTTGGTCAGAAGAGCACATGGCCAGGTCCAGGGCAGCTAAGGCTCCATTTCTGGGAGTAGCCATTGATGACTAGGCTAGTGGTTTTGACGTCAGCTATTGGGGGGGGGTGTCTCACCTTTCCTGCACTCTCCTGGGCTCTTCTCATTCCACTTTTTCTGAGCCCAGCCTGTTACCAGCTGCTCATACCACCCAGTGTGTTTGAGGGCATTCTCCAATAGGTGAGCTTTGGATACACGTACGTACTAGCAATGGCAAGTGTGCCTCAGGTTTCCAACCCCTCACATGGCTTACTCAAGTATACAAAGGCACGCTGAAAAATACCAAAGGAAATTAACTACAATACTGATTTCAGATAGAATTTTACTAATATGAGTGAAGGGACAGATTGAAAGTGTGGTTTGTAGGCCACATGGTTTTTGTCCCAGCATTCCATGGGTCAGAAAGACGTTGCCTGACAGCAGCTCTTCTAGTTTTATTTCTGTTGCTGTGAAAAATGTCTTAAAGCAACACGGGAGGAAGGGGTTATCTGACTTACAATTTCAGGTTACAGTCCATCACTGAGGGGAAGTCAAGGCAGGAATTCAACTGGCCAGTCATATCGTACTCATAGTCAAGAGCAGAGAGAAACAAACGCACCTACCCTGTCTGCTTCTTG
Source organism: Tokudaia tokunoshimensis (assembly GCA_036184795.1). Taxonomy (NCBI): domain Eukaryota; kingdom Metazoa; phylum Chordata; class Mammalia; order Rodentia; family Muridae; genus Tokudaia; species Tokudaia tokunoshimensis. The sequence continues at coordinate 90,825,553 of BTHU01000016.1, read as the reverse complement.
CTTTCGGTTTTATACAGTTTCAGGGCCCCATGCCTAGAGAATGGCACCACCTGCAGTGGGCTGGGTCTTCCTACATCAATCATCAAGACAATCCCCCCACAGACATGACCACAGGACAACCTGATCTAAACAATTCTTCAATTCACAGCAACTGCAGGCAGCTGGGAGGTCAAGGAACACGCTGTGTCACTGTAAGATATTATGTATAGTAACAGTTGGGCACAGGCTGTGTGGTTGCTAACCTGTATTTCAAGCTCTTAGGAAAATAGGTAAGCTAGTACTTGGGCTTGTATTAGTGTGTTTGCTCCTGAGATGCTCCAGTCTGAATGGAAAACCTCTCCTGCATGACACAAGGGACATGGCCAATGGACCTACGTCTTCAGTCTGTTAACTACACAGCCAGCAGCTCAGTCTCTATGGCCTCCTGGTCTGTGTTATAAAGTGGGATTTTCCTCCTGATCCATCCTGAGTCTCCTTGCCACTTCTGTTCCCTTGATAGCCACCCTCCTTGGTGTTGCTCGATCTACTTCCCTGCTGGAGACAACTGCCTTCCTCATTTGTGCCTTGCGGTCTCATCCCTTCCTTCTCATGCACATTCCTGCAAAGAGTCCACTGTAGTCCTCTTTCTATAAGACCCATGCTGTAATCTAATGGAGTAGAGGAGGCTTTGTCCTTAGTTGTGGCTCCAGGATCGGGTTCAAGGGTTCAGGGAGGCTTTCACAACCATTCCAGGGTTTTAATGATGTCACCATGGGTTCTTTCTACTTAAAATTGTTTTCCTCTCATTTCCAACCAACAACTTCTCTCCCCCCCAAAAGAACAGAGACCATAGGGCCCATTCAAGGTGGTGTCCTTAAAACTGTTTTACACCAAAGGCATGTTGCCTGGGACTAGAGAGATGGCTTAGCAGGTGACAGCATTTGCTGCTCTGTCATGAAGACCAGAGTTCAGATCCCAACACACACATCAGGTAGCTCACAAATGCCTGTCACTCCAGTGCCAAAGGATCTGATGTCACCCTTTGGTCTTTAAGGGTACCAAAGCATGTGTTTATACACACACACACACACACACACACACACAAAACAAATATATATTTAAAATGTATAGCCTTAAACTAAAAAGTGTATTACTAAATACAACCCATTATAGTCCCTGAAGAGTTGGTTCCTTGGGGGTCCTGCATATGACTCTTTTCTCTCCAGGCCACCTGAAACCTGTGCTGGCGAGATGTGACTCAGGTCCAGAAGGTACACACAAGCCTTCGGTCAGACTGTTTTCCTCCTTCAGTGTATTCACAGAATATACATACATAAACATGTGTTTCCACCTGGCTTTCAAACACACTCAGAAAACCTTCCCAAGGCCCACACGGAACAACAGAAGATGCACCAGGATTCTAACACCTTAAGAATAGAACATTCTGCAGTTTCTCCCCTTTGAGAAACAACCCCAAACCCTATACCAAACTTCAGGCTACAGAACCAAGTCCCCTACCCCTGCCAGGGTCTGGGCCAATGACTTTAGGGATGGTGCTTCTCAGAACTTTCAAAGTGTCTCCTGTCCCTCTCAGCCAGCTGACTTCAAAGTGGCACTGGTGATCTGTGTACCCAACAGTGCTCTATGCTCCCTGGACAAGAGCCTGAGACTCAGAATACAACACACAGGCTTCCCAGAGGGTCTCAAACTTCAATGATCACCAAAACCACCAGTGCCTCCCATCAAATATGCAAAGGTAGCAGAGTGCAAGCAGCCCCAGAACACCCACCACAAATCTCATCCATCATCGAGGACAATGGAGGCCTTGAGTGACACAGGCCAATAGCCCTTGTTACACATGAGGCTCGAATGACAGCAAAGAAGCATGGTGGGACCCACAAGAGCACAGAACACTCAGATGCCTCTTAGCTGAAGCCATTGCTCACATAGCCACTCACTTATTCTCTCCCTCCCTCCCTCTTCGAGGATTTCCTCTGTGCCCTCCTTCCTCCGTAGAGTTCAGGTCTAATGGAGGGCAGTAATGAGAAACAAATACACAGCCATCTTGACTTGAGCAAGCACCATGAAGATCCAGGAACACAAGCTTGCTCCATCAAGGGCTGGAAGGGACACTGGAATGGACATCTGAGAGAATTCATCAGGATCTCCAGGCAAGAAGGACACCAGCTTCCGGGGCTCTCAGCAAGGGGACAGCTGCTGCATGTAGGATACAGAGAAAAGGCTACAGGCAGAGGCATGGGCAGCCACAGACCCAAGGTGCAGGGAAGGAGCCTGGTGGCCATGGAGAGGAGCCTCTAGCCTTTAGTGAGACCTCTCCCTTCCACTCTGCACAGTGGACACCTTCAACTTTCCTACTTTCTCTAGTTATAGTTGCCAGAGCAGAGGTGTTGACAATGATAAGGTAGTTTACAACAAGAGGGCACTGGCCTAGCTGTGACCTGCTGGCTGCAGCCAAGTCTATAGAAAACCTGACTGACCCTTGGTCATGAATCCATGAGAAAACAAGCAGGTTGCTGATGCTGGGATTAGCCAGCAGTGGGTTTTTGAGGTTTGGCCAGCTATTAAAATTCAACTGCTCGGGAGGCGATGCCTGCCATAGCTGCGGAGAACAGAAAACGGAGGAACCTGTTTTCTTTTTTATTATAAAACTGCCCTTGCCCCAGGGCCAAGTTCCAGCCAAGACTAAGCTACAACTCCTCCAGTCAGGAAGGCAGAGGGGACTCAGTGGCACAAAGGACCCTCCTGAACCCCTCCCACAGACCAAAGAGCCCAAAATCCTCTTCAAACCTGCCATGCTGAGGAAGAACTAGACCATGAAAGTATTTAGGAAATGGGCATAAAGTCCCCCATCCCTGATGTCTGCCCACAGAGGAAGGAACTGGGCCTATTTTCCAGGTAAATGTTCTTCAGCTGTGGGAGGGACAATAGATGCTGTTTATGTTCCATGAAAGCACTGAATTCTGTTGGCAATGAAGGATGCTGTCAACGGGCTCCCAGGGAACACATGCTACTGCCCCGGGGAGCTCCAGTCACCCAGGAAGGCCAGGACAAGGGGAATCTCTCCATGACCTTCTGGAAATCCATTTCAGCTGAAAGAGACCTGTTCGACCCCTGTGGAAGACCTACGTGCAGGGCCCATGGCTATCCACATTCAGTTCTGGCTTCTTTCCCAGTGAAACCACTGCCATCAAAATCCCTTGGGACCTAACTGTGTCAAGGGCCCTCATAACCACAATCCACGCTGCCATCTGCCTTGGTGGGGAGTCTCAAGGCTTGTTTGTCTCATGCTATGTTGTGACATGTTACCATGGGCCATCATATTCAAAGGGTCACAAGCACTGCTCTGCCTCGAAGGGTCATCTGCATGGACTCGGACGCTTGGTGATGTCATACAGAGGGGCAGGTGGGATAGGACATGGAGTAGGAGAGCGGCTAAATTGCTGGGGACAGTGGAAGCAGGAAGGATCAAGAAGAGCTCACCAAGTGTTTCTACTGACAATGGTGACCGTCAGAAGCACACAACAGGGGTGGGCGGCCTGTGGGAAAACACCCAGCTGTTCCACTACCTTACGCTCCAAAGTCCAGGTTGCTGCAAGCCCTGAAATGGTCTCCAACAACATCCCTAGCTAGCCTTGGGTCAGTGTGTCTCAGAACCAGACATGGAATCTCTCCTTTCTAAAGCATTTCTTAGAATGCCTGTTTGTTTTATTACCAGCCAAGAGTCTGGCCCCCCGTGGACTCGAATGAACCCCAGGCAGTGAGAAGGCGTCCCGTAGAGACAGATGTTGGAGGCACCAGGCAACATAAGGCGAGAACTCATATCAAAGCGAGGCCAGGCTTTGAGAGAAAGGCTTTTACCACTATGTCACAGCCTGTTGGGAATCTAATGACACAGAGATACCCTTTAAGGACCCAGGGAGAAGTTTCATGCCCTTTTCCCATAGTGCCCCAGTTTGCTTTCTATGGCTATGATAATCACCGTGACCAAAAGGGACATGGAGGAAGAAAGGAATTATTTGGTTTACACATCCTGATCACAGTCAACCACCAAAGGAAGCCTAGGCAGGAGCAGAGGTATGAACCATGGAGCTTATGGGCTTGCTTCCTGTGGCTCTCTCTGTCTGCTTTCATATACGTAGCAGGATGAGCCACAGGGACAGCACACCCCACAGTGTCACCCATGTCATTCATTAACCAAGAAAAACACCCCTCACAGACTTGCCCTTAAGCCAATCTGATGAGGGCAATTTCTCAATGTAGATTCCCCTATTCATAGAAACACTCTAGTTTGGGTCAAGTTGTCAAAAACTAACCAATGAATTCAGGACCACAGGAAACTATAGAGGCTCGGAACTATAGCAGAAGAGGGAAGAGACACCTTCCTTGGGGTCTTTAAGGCTCCTACCCCACGACACTTCCGACAGCGTCCCTGTGACTCGGCGTGGTATGACCCACGCCTGTCTACCTCAGGCAGCTCACCGGAGGTTTGGACACCTGCCTATCACTCACCATCACCAGCTCCTTCTGGAAGGACTTCCGGTCCTTGTTGTCAGGGTTGTTACAGTCTTCTTTGAGCTTTTCCAGGACGGACGCCACCCGCTCTGGCTCGCTGTCTAGCTCCGCCCGGCAGAAGAAGGTGAGCGGCAGGTTTCCGTAACCCAGGGCATCAGCAAAGGCCCGCCAGTTGCTGATGTTCTCCATGAGCAAGGTCCGCACAGAGGCGTAGATGTAGGTGAGGAACTTGCAGGGCCGGAGAATCTGCTCCAGCAGCACTGAGGTACTCAGCTCGGGCCCTGAGAACAGGCTGGGCCGGGCCTTGCCGACGACCAGCACGTTCTTGGTGTGCACCAGGCCCACCTTGCCCTGATAGTAGCCAATGTACCACTCCTTGGTCCACAGTTGCCCCTTGAGCCGGATGCGCTCCTCGCTGAGCAGGGCCACGACGTCACCTTTCTTGTACTCCAGCAGGTAGTGACTCTTGTTCTGTCGCACCACTGTCTTTAGAAGCTTGCCAAACTTGAGACTAGACACGGGGCGGTCCTGAAACGTTGGATACTTGGTAGTGACAACAAACGGCGACAAGATGATCTTCCCGACCTCGTTCTTCTTAAGAAACCTCCTCTGCCCGGAAGGTTTAATGGCGCTTTTAGGGGGTGGCTGTGGAGTCTGGACACAAAACTGGGTGAGGATGGTGTCCTGATCATCCTTGACCTGTACCCTCAGTGTGAAATCGGACAGCTCGTTGGGGTTCTGGGAGATGACGGAGAAGATCAGGCGGCTAACCTTGCCCAGTTTCATCTGAAATCCCCTCACTACTTTGGCCTGCTCATTTGCCTTCACATCGTAGTTAGTCATATTGGAGAACATACACACTCTGAGATCCTGGGGCCTAGACAGGATGAACTGGTGTTTGCCCCACAGCTGTAGGGCCACGGGGGCAGGACTAGGAGCCTGCCGAGTCACCTCACTGACCAGGAGGGTCTTGGGGGCACAATCATGTCCAAAAATGGTCACCACTGTCTTGAAGGATGGATGGATGTGTTTGGGACCGTAGAGACCCACGGTGACCCTCTTATTGATGAAATCCCACACAGTGGAAGGGTAGAGGATGCTGGGGCCCTGGGCAACGATGGCTAGGTACATGCAGGGTTCCAGGTTGTCCAGCTGTACCTGGATGGTGTCCCCATAGCTGTAGGCGAGGGGGATGGGCACATAAGGCCCCTCCTTTGAGTCACTCCTCAGACACTGCAGGACTACCATGCTTTTGCTAAAGATGTCGCCCTTCACCTCGGCGGAGACTTTCATCTCCAAGATGATGAAGGTGCTCACCTCTAGGTTACTCAACTTCACCTCCAGCACGGGGCTTATGCTGGTGGATCTGTCACTGTTAAGGTCCAGCGGAGGGTCCAGCAGGGCTTTCATCGAAATCTGCTGGGTCTCCCCAGGAGCTACGTGGCCCTCTGGCACGTGGATACTGATGTTGGTGTCGGGAAGCTGCACGGAGCCCCCAGAACTATCCAGCTTGCACACAATATTGGTCTCCACTGCTTGGGTCTGGCCCCAACCTGGGCTTTGGCCAAGCAGGTCCAGGTCATGGCAGGACCGGGCCAGCTTCCGGTGGTTCAGCCAGGCGGTTCGGAAGTCTTCTCGGCTTTGGAACTGTTCCGGGGCAGGTGACTTCAAGCCTGTGAAGAAGCCGGATGTTGGGGGAGCATCCGATTTGGCTTGCAGGACGGAGAGTTCTGAGAGGCTGTAGGAACGCTTGCTTCTGAAGAAGGGGTTGTCCCGCTTGGTAGGCTGCTCCACGTGGAGTCCATTGGTGGCTGGGAGCTCATCAAAGATGTTGCCGGTGCTGTTGGTGGTCGCCGAGCTGGATTCGGTGAAGGAAGATGTGCCTGTGTCAAAAAGGAGCAAATCCACGGTACTCTTGGGGTTTAGCTCATCCATACTGGGCTGTGCATTCCCGTTCAAAAAGGGGTTCGTTCGGACTCCGTTCCAGAAAGGGTTATTACTATAGGGCCTGCCAGCTTCTTTCTGGTCATCTGTCCAGCCCCCTAACAGATCCAGTTCCTTGGCAACTTCATCGGGACTGTCTGGGAGATTGTCAATCATGCCGCTATCACTCAGGGTAGAATTCCGGTAGTTCAATGGCTGAACATAGGAGGAAGGGATGTAGCCCATCTCGGTGGTGTTGTGAGCATACCACCACTCCCCGCCAGATGTGTCCAGGACGTAGAGGTGGTCGCCCTTGGAGAACTTCAGGGTGGTAAAGTTGTTTGGGCAATAGTCTTTGATCGCAATCACTTCCTTTGCATTTCCAAAAGGTGTGGGGTTGTCTACTAGCAAGGCACTAGGGGAAGGCACTGCATAAAACATAAAGAGACAGAGAGTGAGGTCAGGCCTACAGGTACAGGACACTTCCAAATTGGGGGTTTGGGACAGGCTCAAAATAGACGGTGCCATGATGTAGTCACCAACTCAGCCAGGATAACAATAGAAACCAGCCAGGGTGAAGATCTACTCAGTCACTTTCCAAAGTCAACCTTCCAATTGAGGCAAGGGACCCAGAAGAATGTCCCTCAGCCACCTTAGAAAGACAGACTGTGTGATAGGTAGTAGACATGTCCCCCTTGTTCTGAACATTTCATTTTGATAACGTTTTAATCTAATTTCTGACCAGGACTGTCAACTATGATGAAAGAGAGGGCAGTCATGAAATGCTAGAGAGCACACTGACTCTCTAGGCTAGGCAGTGGCCAAGTGATGCCCTGGGCTGGGAACCTACGTGCTGCACGTACAGATTGGGAACGAGGGGCCCTCAGATTCTAGTGAAGATCATTGAGTCTTTGTTCTTTTTTGGTATGGCAGATAGAAAATGAATGGAGCGAGTCCTTGACAATCGGGACTAGCTCAGTTTCAAAGCTCCACCCATCCCTTACCTTTCTTCATGTGACAGTAATTTTTGAGTTTGTCTGGGGTCTGTCCCCACCCCGCCTCCCCAGACAGGGTTTCTCTGTGTCCTGGAACTAGCTCTGTAGACCAGGTTGGCCTCCTACTCAGAGATCCGCCTGCCTCTGCCTTCCAAGTGCTAGGATTAAAGACATGCACCACCATCATGCTAGACTTTTGGGTTTTTTAAATGATTATTTAAAGCACGGGACCCCCACTCCTTGACAATCAGAGGTCTAGCCATGAATTGTGTTACTACCCAATAGCTACTTTTATTTAAACGCAGCCCAAGAAACCATCACTTTAAAAACAACCCAGGGTAATGAATGGTCTGTCTCCAACACACCATGCTTGTGAATATCACAGACAATACCTGGAACAGACAAAATAAGTCATCTACGCCGGATGAGTACTTGGAAAAATAATCAATGTGTGCCAGGCCCAGATGACATGCTTTTCAGGGGACAGAGAAAATGCATTCTGATAGAAACAGACAAGGGGGACCCCCCCCAACCCCAGCAAGCCCTCTTGTCATGGTCTTATTTAGTCTGTAGACATCTGGTCTCTGAAGCTAATAGAGAGAAACGTCCTTAAATTAAGTTGTTTGTATACAAATACATACACATGGCGAGGGTGTGGAAAACGGTAATTTCCAGGACTCCATCCTCTCCTTCCACTGTGGGATCCAGGAATTGATCTTATGTTGTCAGGCTTAAGCAACAAGCGTCCTACCCACTAAACCATCTTGCTAGCTCAAATAAAATATTTTCCAAAGCCAACTGTGTCTACAGAAACAATCAAAAGGACAAAATTCTCAGCTAAACCAACTTAACAGCTGCTTGATATGGATGAAGTCCGAGGCCACTGGGGCTTCATCTGTCGCACTGGCGGCCCCTTCGCCTTTACCAGCCAGGTCGCCTTTTTCTTCAATAAGGGACATAGCAAATCAGATTCTGTCTCCTTGGCCAAGCCAGGAAGCAGACAGGGCATCTCCTAGCTGGCACAGGTGCATCCGGCTCACCTCGGTCCTGGAACCTCCCCTCTCACTTTTAGATACAAAGCCCATCTCCGTGCCCTGGTGCTGCCAGCGCTCCAGACCTGAGTTGAGTCGCCCTTTGGTACCACGTAACCAATGGAACCCCCGTTCTCTTGATGGAGAGAAGGCATCCTTCTCAGAAGGCTGTGGTGGGGCCTGATGGTGCTCAATCTGATGTTGGGGTCATCCATCATCCATGTGAAATCCATTCACTTCCTGCTCATTTCCTTTTTACTCCACAGCACTTGCTAGGGTAAGGGGGAATTTCTCTTTTACCCTCAGAGTTCAGTGGAATAAACGAGCCAAGTTTAAATTGAAGAAAAGATTTAAAAAAAAAAAGAGGAGTCACGAAATCCCCTCCTTTCTAAAAGAAACATGGTAACAGGGAGGCAGAAACTTTTGGGGAAACCACATGCCTGGAATCATGGCCGTCATTGCCACGCTCTCTTTCAGATGATAGCAGAGGCCAATGAGGTTGATCAAGTCCGTCCGAGTGTGTGAGTTTAGCAATGGGAACCGGGGAAGGGAGGTGGGAATCTTCCTGGGTCTGAACTGCTAGCAGAAGGAATCTCTCCTTGCATCTACACTACCGCACCCCCACCCTACCTCCGCCCCCACCCCACCCTGTTCCTTCACCAATCACCACACTGCAGACTTGATGAGATTTAGGAATCATCATCTCACATCAGCGCCTGGGGTCCTTGAGAAGGTTAAGGAGCAGCCGGTGCATCCTTCTCGTGCCTCAGGCAAATGTGGCCCCCGACGTGGGACTCACACAGCTGGGCTGCTGCACACTTAGCTCTTATCTTCCTATCCTGTCACCTTCTCCTACCACTCCTCACACATCAAACCTGCCTAGAAACTTCCAAGTTTAGCCTCGAATTTGGGGGGTCTTCACTTCCCCCTAAAGGTTCCCATACATAGGAAAGCTAGGAGCATACATGTAAATCGTCTCTATGTTGTACGCTTGTCAATCTCTTTGTTAAAGAGGCCATGTCTGAAAGGGTGGAAGTCTTCATCGCTCAGAGGGACGTAAGCTCCACGGGCTCCTGGCACACAGTAGGTGGGCAGAGAATATCCATGAGCTGACAGTCACATGTTAGGACCAGAATGTTTGAATCATGGTGCTGGCAGACAAGCGAGTCAGAATTCCCCTGACCAGGCCCTCCTGCCACCAAGTCACAACAGTGACAAACTGGGTTAGTTTCTTTTTCCTATTGCTGTGACAGAATACCCAGCCAAGGCAAGGACAAGGAGGAAGGCTTTGCTTTGGCTCACGGTTTGAGGATCATGGCAGAGAATGCGCAGTTAGCGTGAGAGGCAACTGGTCTGCAATCAGGAAGCAGGGAACAGCGATGAGTGCCCATGCTCATCTGGCTTCCCCATTTTCTCCTTTTTCACCTAGTCTATGGGATGGTGCCACCCACATTTAGGCCGGGTCTTCAGCCTAATTAACCTTAGTAATTAACTCAGCCTGGGAACTCCCTCACTGGCTAGATTCGTCTCTCAGGTGATTTTTCAGTCTTGTCAAGCTGAACTCATATATGTGTCCCGCCCCTGAAGGGATGGGAGCCCGAAGGGACGGGCCAGCTTCCTCTCTGGAGCGTGCTGATGAGAGCGTCACAGGTAACAGTCAAGGGCCGGGGGAACCCGAGGGAAGACGGTCTACGAGATGACGAGAAATAACAAAGGCTTTAGGCTGAAGAACCTCAGGCCAATGGAACTGAGGACTGATAAGCCGGATAACCAAGCAGGGAGGTGCGGCTGGATGAGGAGGGTACGAGCCATGGGGAAGCCAGAGAATGCTAGGCCGGAGCAAGGTCTGTCTGCTCCCATCTCTTCTGGCTCTGTCATGTCTCCCCGAGGGGCGGGGCAGGGCTCCTCTGGAATAAACGTCTTAATTTCTCACATCTGACTGAGATCAGAGACTTGGGAAGGTTAGGTAGGCCTTCCTTCTAGCCCAGAGCTCTCCCTGACCGTCTGGGAGGAATTCTTTCTTTGATATATCATGAAGGGGCAGAGACAGGAGGGCTGGTCACACTGTGCTTCTGAGGCCTTCATCCTTAGCCTCAGGAGACTCTGCAGGAAAAGTGGGAAAAAGACAGTGACCTGGGCAGGACTGGAGGTCACAGAAGCGCTCCTCTCTCACACCTGTGTAGCAAGAGGACCCTCATTTTCTTCCCTGATGCTTATACTAGAAATAAAAGACAAACCAAGCCAAAACAACAAAACAAAACAAACAAAAACACCCCACAGGTGAAAATTAAATAGCGCACAGCAGCCATCATAATCTTGTCAGAATCCCTCCAAAGTTACTTCCTGTTGTGTTCTCTTCCAGTAATTAATGCTCTTACAGCAAGATTTTCAAAATTAAAAAAAAAGAAAAGTCAAAGCACTAAAGCATGTTTTGTACACAGTCTGAAATACATCAATACAAATTATCATCTTTGCTTTACCAGACTGAAGAGTAAGAATGGTTTTTACTTAAAATTCTGAGCACTCTCCCTCTAGGACACAGGAAAATACATTTCACTCGGAGATCTGGCCCTCCCATCCCTCTGGGAACTACCATGGAGGACTGGGTCCTCAATTCCCTTCTGGAGGGCAGGTACACATCATCTCTATCAAACGCTGACCACACCTGGGTACAACAGGACATGGGGGACAGAGATTTTCCTTCTCCAAATCCTCACTGAATCCCATCTTAATGAGATATGGGGCATACGGCCTAGATCGATTGTTTTATAATACATAAAACCTCCCCGGGTGTTTGCCACTTCGGGGTTCTGAATAACACATTTTCTATCCCCTGGCCTAAGTGTTTACATAGGCAAAACATGAATGAGGACAGAAGACTGTGGCAGGTGCCTGTGGCAAGAGCTGCTTGCCCTTTGATGTACATACCAGGTAAAGGATAGTGATGCAGCCAGGTGGGATGCATGGGGCCAGCACCGAGGCCGAGGGATCGCCTGTGCGGACTGAGGCACTTCAGTCCTGAGGGACCTCGGACTCTCCGACGCCCTCCCTGCAGCATGCCGGCTCTGCACACTTGGTCAAGCTGTGTGCTTTTGGGTCACTGTTGTTATTTTTAAACACTCAGCTCTCTCTATGTTCTGAGCACAGACCATGCATGTTCCACTCACCTTTTCTAGCCCCCTCCCCAGCCCCCAAAGCTTGAAGGAAGAACATGTTGCCCATTACCCGACTGCCAAAAATAAAAAAACAAAAACCTAAAAACAAATGTTCCATTATTTATAGCAACACCCACTAACTCTGTTGCTATAACACCTTCCAGTTCATTCCCCTTCTTTCAAAGAACACTTGTAGCGGTGCTCAATACTGCACGTCCAAGCCAGGGCAGGGGAGTAGGAAACTCCTGCAAGGCCTCGGGGGCCGTGGCTTCACGTGGCTTCAGTCCAGGATCACTTAGTTCTGAGTTTGCCAAGGGAGAAGGAACAGAGATAAAGTTCTGAGTGTTCAGCGTGAGAAAGAAGACAAGGAGTGACTTCAGAGTGAGCGGTCAATGTTATCTGGCCCTCTTCAAGGAGGGTGTGTGTGTGTGTGTGTGTGTGTGTGTGTGTGTGTGTGTGTGTGTGTATGGGTGCGCGTGTGGCATCAGCAATGAACTGCCAATGCCGTAGGAAGGCTGACCACAGTAACACAGGGAACCATGATGCTACCAATGCATCCCAAGGCACAAGTCACTAGAAGTGGTCTAGCAAGGTCAAAGTAGACTTGCAGGAATCAAATGACATCCTGGGTGGGATCCATGAGTGTAGCTCAAAGGTTTGCCCAACAGCCCGATTCTGTAAGCTAGCCAGCCAGCCTGGTACACTCCATAGTAAGTTCCAGGCTCAGGAGGATACCCTGTCTCAAACACCAAGGCGGGTGGCATCTGAGTGACATCTGAACCCCAAGTGAATTTGCATCCATGTGTGCCCCAACCCATGTGCACACATAAGTTAGTAAGTGCATGTGAGTGCACACAACCTTCTCCCTATGTATCCAGAGACAAATGGCACTGTTTCAGGGAGGAATGAAGAACAGGAGGGTTAGAGGTCTGACTGTAAAACCGGCTGCCTCTAAGTCCAAGAGCCATCAGTATCCCCACGTCCCCCCTCAGGCAGGGGTTGGCTAGGAACTTACCTTTGACATCATTAAAGCTCGTCTCCGAGAAGCCCTCACTCAGGTCGATCAGAGTCCCCTCTGACTTGCACCGAGGGAGGCCACTCGAGTTAGCAGCCCGGATGCGCTGGGCTGCCATGGTGAACCTCTTGGGTGGGTGAGGTACTATGGTCTCATGTCTCCTCCCCTAGCTTCAGCAGGGACAGCAGCTGCGGTCTCATATAGTCGCGCTGCACGGCAGGGTCAACTTGGCAGTGTGCTTCTTCCTGAAGGGAGAGGAGAAATAATTTCCTCTGAACAAGTGAAGCATGGCTTCCAGGGTAATCTTACGGGAGGAGGGAGGGAGTCCTGTCTCTTCCAGACCATTCCAGTGAAAAGAGGCCCAATTCATTGCTCTGGCCTGGGAGCAGAAGTGAGTGGCAAGCTACACAGACCCTGTGCCCAGTGGGCACGCAGAGACGCTCTTCCTAGGGCACAATGGGGTCTGTGAAATGCATCCCAGCACCTGGACGGCCATTCAATGCAGTCAAAGAGGACAGCCTCAGACTGTGCAGTACACTGCCACTTCCAGGACTCAGGAAGAAAACAGCCCCTGTCTGTCCAGAGTGGCGGGTCCTGTTGGAGGAGTGGCCGTGGGAGGCTTGGCACAAGCAACGGAGAGCCAGTGACACCATGTGCTCTAGAAGCCTTGCCACAGTGGCTTGGGGGTGGGGGTGGGGCTGCTCCCTGCCTTTGCATACCCACAGTACCCCCTGGATCTACACAGATATAAACCCAGTCCTTGAGGGCTACCAATATGATGATAGGTTTGCTCTTAGTGGGACGAGGTAGACCAGGTTTAAGCATCCATGACTGGGTGTTTCTGTTGACTTGGAGCAGACCCTAAACCAGCCCCAGGCACTCCATCCCCAGTTCAGAGGACCTGTGTAGAGAATGAGCAGGCTTAGCACCCGCCTCCTGCTGATGATAACACACAACCTGAGTCCTATTCAGCCCAAGTGTTTTGTGTTTATCATCCGGCATTAAAACCCCATTAACTATATTTGATAATTTTTTAAGAAATACACATGACAGAATGATACAGAACACGAGGCAAGGTCTCAATGAACACCAATTACTACTACCAAGCATCAGAAGCCAGTCTTGGCTCCAGTGACCAGTAGGCGGAGATCCAAGAAGGGCTTCCGACTTCCCGCCCACCTTAAGATTCCAGAAGATCACGGCTTGCAAGCTCTCTATGCCAAAGACTCAGTGTCATATGCGGACACTGGGGAAATCATGACAGAGGAAACAGGCTGGAGAGTGGGAGGGGGAAGATGTCGCTTCAGGAATGGGCTAGAGCCCATATAGGACCTGAGCTTGCCAACTTTCCAGCTGCACAATGCCAAGTGTCCCCTGCGACTCTAAAGGCTGGGATGTCTAAGGAGAGGTGGCAGACTGCGCAGTCAATGCAGAAGGGAAAGTGAGGTCTGGAGATGCCTACTGGCTGTGACAGCTCATGGTATGCTTGTCCTGATCGCACTGGTGAAGCTCAGAGCTGCTCTGAGGACCCTGTGTGAAGAGGGGGATGTTTTGGCTCTTAATATGCTCTAGGGACATAGGTATTTACAATCCGTGCCTGCCTTCCAGAATCCAAATGGCACAAAAAGTAAAAAAAAAAAAAAAGGGACATTAATGATGCGCTGCAAGGCAGCCTCCTGACTTTAGATCCCTACGGGCAGAGTCTTGCCTTGGCTCCCATGTAAACAGCCGGGGATGTGGTGGGCCAGAGGAGACAGTTCAGAGTAGCCCTGCTCACAGGCACCTGAGCCTGGCACTGGAACAGGGGTGGGCCCCTGGAGTGCCTAGCTGAGTGAGTGGGGACGGGGGCTGGATGGCTCAGCTCATCCTTCCCTGAGGACTTTTGGAAGCCACTGAAGGTGTGTGTGGTGGCTTAAATGAGAGATGTCTCCCATAGGCTTCAGTATGTGGTCCCCGCTGGTGGCCCTGTTTGGGGAGTTTTCGGTGGTGCAGTTTTGCTGGAGGAAGTATATCATCAAGAGTGTTTTTTGAGACTACAAGGTCCATGCTGTATCCAGTTCACTCTCTGCTTCTGTGCTTTGTGGCTCAGTATGTGAGCCCCCAACTTCCTGCTTCTTCTACTACGCTTGCTGCCACGGTGAACTCTTATCCCTCTGGAATCGTATGTCAAGATAAATCCTCTCATCCATACGTTACTTTGGTCGTGGCACTTTATCATAACCACAGGAAAGTGACTAACACTCCTGGCCAGGAACTGCCATGCGATATAGTTGAGAAAAAAAGCACTGTTTCCTTTAGGAATGGTTACTTCCAGTCAGGAGAGCTGATGCTGTTAGCCAGGTGCAGGCATAGAACACAACCCTGAAGGGTCAGCTGGACAGCCTCGCCTCCCTCCAAGTCTAGAACAGAAGGCTGTGGCACACACAGGTACTGGGAGAGTCCTGAGTGGGCAGCTTCATCAGGGCAGGCTGGGGTGGACGCCGGCACGTCCAATCTGCAAGGCTGCGGCTCTGCAGTGTCTCCACCATCACCATGAAGGACTGAGAGGTCATGGAAAAACGCAAATGATTAATATAGAAAAATGGCCCAGGGCCCTCTCATGACCATCTCCACCTTTGGGAGCCAGAGGCAGGCAGATCTCTTGAGTTCGAGGCCAGCTTTGTCTACACAGCAAGTTCTAGGACAGCCGGGGCTACACAGAGGAACACTGTCTTGAAAAACAAAAAGAGAGGGAGAGAAAGGGAGTGGAAGGGAGGAGGGGAAGGGAGGGGAGAGGAGAGGGGAGGGGAGGGGAGGAGAGGGGAGGGAAGAGGAGAGGAGAGGAGAGGAGAGGAGAGGAGAGGAGAGGAGAGGAGAGGAGAGGAGAGGGGAGGGGAGGGGAGGGGAGGGGAGGGGAGGGGAGGGGAGGAGGGGAGGAAAGAGGAGAGGAGAGGAGAGGAGAGGGGACGAGAGGAGAGGAGAGAAGAGGAGAGGCTCAGGCCTTTAATCCCAGTACCTGAGGGGCAGGGGCAGGGGCAGGGGCAGGGGCAGGGGCAGATCTCTGAGTTAGAGAGGAGTCAGATCCAGGCCTCAGGAGTGGACACAGAGTTCTAAGAAGATGAATCACAGTTGCCTCTTATGGAGGACACATGGCTAGTGCCCTGAGCCAGGGGAGGGACAGAAGGGGTGTCAGCAGTTATGCAGTGACCAGTAGTATATATATATAAAACCCAACTCCTTCAGAGGAGACATTTGAGGGACAGACAGGTTACGACTTATGGACCCTCCACCAGATGGAGAAGCCAAGCTCTTAAGTGTGACCACCAGTATCCAGATGTGTCTCATGTTTAACCTGGCACCAATGTGCTTGCTTGCTCACGCACAGCTGGGTACCAGCGGGCTCACTCAACACACACACACACACACACACACACAGACACACACACAGACACACATGCACACACATACACACACACATACAGACACACACACACACACACACCTCCTCCCCTCATGGAGCAGAGGACTTTTGTCTCATGGTAAAAATATCCCAAGAACGACAGTTTTTTTCCCCTCCAGTGGCAGCCGGTCCTTGAATTGGATCCTGGTAGTGTCAACACCACACTGAGTACAAAAAGGGCACTAACTTTGGGGACATTTTCTTGGAGGAAAGAGACAGGACAGTTAGTCCCTCTGGATCTGCCTGGGGGTCTCCCTCCTCTCTCCTCAGAATACAGTCCATGCAGGTGGAACGTGAAGCCCCTTCTACCAACTCCATCTCTTTGTGCCCTGCATACAGAGAGTACGGCAGCTACCAGCACCCACAAGACAGGTCCTCACCCCCATCGCCACCCTGGTGAAGACACTTACTTCCCCTTACTTGGGCCTCTCACTGGTCTGACCCTCCAACTGAGCTGACAAGACATGGGGACCAACCCTCAGCCTCTCGCTCACTTTGCAGAAGCAACTGATCCCAGGAGGCCTTGTGACAGCCTCCAGGCTGTCAAGAGGGCCAGGTGGCCCTGATGACAAGAAGCAATCCCTTAGAAGTTATAGCCTCTTCTTCCACAGCCTCACAGTGGTGCTGGGGGCTCCCCCATTCTTCCACCATCTGTCCTTGTGGGAGCCTTGTTTTCTCCAAGGTTAGGCCATCTTGTTCCCTCAGATCTCTAGGGATTATTTCCTGTCTCTAAGGGAGCAAGTCAGCAACCCAGCCAGGCCAGCTGCGCCCTCGTGGCTTAGTTTCGACTTCATCTCCAGCTCTGTGGAGCTGCACACCCCTCCTGACTACATCTGGACCTGCTGTGTCTCAGGCCCGCCTAATAGCTGCCCTTGTATTTTCCATTCAGTGCCCAAAAGAAAGTCAGGATGGCTTACCTGGGCTTCCAGGAAGCCCCGCTGGCTTCTCTGCATCCCCTCCCTCCTGGCTCCACCCACTTCCCCCTGGGGCTCTGCAAGTTCTAGGTGACTCATGGGCACTAGTTCTCCTCAGACCAACTCAGTCAACCAGTGTCCCCAGGGCTCTCATCCAAGTTCACCATGTTCCTCGCTGTTTATTGCTCTCTGGGCCAGGCTCCCACTCGACACCCGCTGAACAGCCAGGGGACCCCATCCTCCTCAGTTACACACATGTACACCTCCGCTGTCAGAGAGTAACCTCCACCTGACCCTTCCCAACACCAGCACACCACCTCAGCTCAGCTCAATTACAGTAATTGGCTCCTTCCCACCAGGCTGCCTGCACCCTGCAGTCCACACCTCAATCAGCAGGCGGAGGGAGGCTGCCAGGCCTCTCCGCCCACCCTTCTTCATTCTCAAGAGTGCTAACAGCACCTCCAGGCCCTCCCTGCACCACCCCTGCTCTGCTATCTCTTGGGTTAGTTTCCTATAGGTCTCGCCCTCCTCCCATCTGCCTCCACAGTCTGATCAAAATTCACTTCCCACAACAGGACCCCAGTGCATGCTATTTCAGAGGCCTGGAAGGTTCTCCCCTGGCATTCATTAGACTCTATTACCCACCCACCCACCCATCCACCCATCCATCCATCCATCCATCTATCCACCCACTCACCTATCCACCCACCCACCCACCCACCTATCCATCCATCCATCATCCACTCATCCATCCATCCATCCACCCACCCACTCACTCACCTATCCATCCATCCATCCATCCATCCATCCATCCATCCATCCATCCATCCATCCATCATCCACTCATCCATCCACTCATCCACCCACACACTCACTCACCTATCCATCCACCCACCCACCCACTCATCCATCCATCCATCCATCCACCCACCCACTCATCCATCCATCCATCCACCCACCCACTCATCCATCCATCCACCCACCCACTCATCCATCCATCCATCCACCCACCCACCCACCCACCCACCCACTCCTATATAGCATCTGATTGGTAGAAAGAAGAATGCCTTCATCCCACACTCTTCCTGTACTTGTCTCATCACCACTAAAGTCCTGCTCTTCCTTAGCAAGACACCCCTAGAACATGAGCTCACCCAGTCTCTGTTGCGGCTGTGCTGTGCAGGCTCAAAGGCAGGGAGTTAGGAGTTCCTACTATACCACGACAACGACGATGGGTCTGAGGTATTTTGTAGGCACCTTGAACGATCTTTTATGGAGCCAAGAGGTTGGTGTGACTTGGATGACACAGCACGTTGACCTTGGGAAACCCACCCTGTTGATTCTCCCCGAAAACACTGACAGAAGACTGCCTGGGTGAGCACCTCAGAAGTACCCAGACATCCAGCTGAGCAAAAGAAGACAGCCACATTTCTCCAGCCATCCTTTTTCCAGGGTAGGCTGCCTGCCCTCTAGGTCACTCTCACTGACAGGGGCAGGCAATAAGTAGCTCCACTCCAGTGTTCCAGATGGTGCCTGGGTGTGGAAGCATCCCTCTGTGGGTCCAGAAGGCTGCAGTGGGTCTTACTCCTCTAACAACTGAGTTTTCCTTTTCTTGGTGTCAGGGCTGACTTGTTTATAGAGACCCCGAGAGTTAGGAGGCTGGCAAACACTTTACGCAGACAGAACCGCTGACAGATCCTGCTGGCTGCCTCAGGCGCTCCATGCCCTCCCTGCTGCTGCAAGCTTGTTCTCTCTGCACCTCCCAGTCACGGGATCTGCATGTGGTGGCCTTTCTGCCAACACCCTGGCTTCGGGAACAATGAAACTACCCCAATCCAGGAAAGGCACCAAGATGGGGTGTGTCTCGGGGTAGCAGGGCCATGTGTGACTTGGGCAGAAACCAAAGAGTCTGAGAGGGAGAGTCAAAGCT
The DNA here is from genome assembly GCA_036184795.1 of Tokudaia tokunoshimensis. Classification (NCBI taxonomy): domain Eukaryota; kingdom Metazoa; phylum Chordata; class Mammalia; order Rodentia; family Muridae; genus Tokudaia; species Tokudaia tokunoshimensis. The sequence continues at coordinate 90,806,639 of BTHU01000016.1, read as the reverse complement.
GGCGGAGAACAGGGCATGGACGCTACCAGCGCCTCCCTCACCAATTCCAGCTGTATTAATATGACTCACCTTTTACATCTACTTGCAGCCTGTGGTGTAACAGGCCGATTTCAACAGATTTCTTCCCATAAACAACAATAAAAGTATGAGTTTTGACCTGCCCTGTGATTCGCACCCCCAGCCTCTGTACAAACATCTCAGTATTTACCCTCTTTCTGGCTCCCTAAGAAACAGCTGTACAAGAAGTAGCATGGCGTCCTAGGGGGTCACTCTCACACTAGAAGACTTCCACGGCCTTAATACTTCAGCACCTGATCACACAAGGATGGCAAAGCCACGGGAACGGCCTCTAAGCCTCCACCGGACTGTCGTAAGCACTATCCCAAGTGGGGACAGCATGGCTCCTAGTCGGGGCTGCCTAGAGATGCAGGTGAGAAGAGCATGCTCAGATGCCTCCTCCTGAGGGGGTCAGCTCTGCCCCGAGGGGGCGGGGACCCTGCCCACAGCCTGGCAGACAGACCTCTGTTCCCTCCAGCCACCTGTAGAGAAAGCCAAGTGCTGCCCTGTGGCTTCCAAAGACTCCCATGCTGGCGCCTGTGTGTAATATTTCAGTAACACGTGAACCCACGGAGTAGGCAGCCGTGGTTTGGAGCTGCAGGAAGCCTGTGCTCTGCCATTGAGGGAGTGGGGGACAGATGGAAGGGTGAGGCACAAAGGCCTCAAGACTGTCTCAAGTTCATGGGGTGCTCTTCTCATGTCCACTGCAACCATGGCATAAAGTCACAGCAGACACAGCTTAGGTTCCATGTCCCAAGGGGGAAAGGTAGTAACTCGGCCACTTTCATGAACCATCCTGCAATGCTATAGAACCTACCAGCGACTTGAAGGGGGCCCAAGGGCCAGGGACAGCTGGGAAGCAATGCTGCCTTGCAACAATGGAGACCAAGCAGGCTAGAACGGACTGGGTCAGGAGCAAAATACAGAAAATTGAGTCGAGAGAGCACAGGGTTGTGGCGGGGATCAAGAGAGCTTTCTGGTCACACTGTTCAGGCCGCAGTAGACAAAGCAAGCCCTGTGCCCTACGCTGCTGAAAACCTCAGAGTTTGGAGGCCAGCCAATGAGAGTACGGCAATGCCTGTCTCCTAGGACCTCAGAGCTTCTCATCACAGCCACATCTGTGGTTTGTTCTGCTGAGCCACGTGGGAAACCAAGCCAGTGTGTGGTGTAGCTGACGGCAGACGAGGCATGAGGAAGACCTTGTGACCAGCCCAGACAGCACATACTTTCAAACTCTGATCTCCATTCAGTGACCCTAAAGAAAAGGCACAATTAACTCTCAAGTGTGGTCACAGCATCGAGAAATAGAGAGGTTCATTCATCTCACTTGAGTCTAGACTCCATCTGACACGTTACTCAAGACTGCAAGTCAGCAGATGTGTATTTCCAACACTGGTCACTGATTTCCACACTGGGAAACAAACAAAAAGCCAACAAACCAACCAATCAAACAAACACACACAGCTAGATGCGGCAGCATCTATTTATTTATAATAAATTACATGCTCTTTAAATACATTAATCCACTTGGGCTAGATGAAAGGTTCAGTTGTTGAGCGTTCTTGCTGTTCTTGCAGAGGACCTGGGGCTCAGTTCCCACATCTGAGCTGAATGGCCTACAAGCGCCTGTAATGCCAGTTTCAGCCTATAACACCTTCTTCAGACCTTTGCAGGCAACCACACGTATGTGGCATTCACTTACAGACACACACACGCGTAAATAAATATAAAAAGAAAAATAAATCAACCCACTTGACTACTGGCCTTTTTTGAAGGACGCTTTTTGAAGTCTACCCAGGCAGGACTGAAAACATCTTTCCCACTGAGCACAGGATTCTTACGATGGTCTTAGGTATTACTCTGGGAAGCTCAGGAATAGCCACTCTGCACACTTCACAAGTGAGGGAGAGTACAGGTGTGGCCATATTGGAAGGGGTATCTCTGAGGCTAAGGGGGAGCTTACTACAGTCCAAGCACATCCATGACAGCCCATGATAGTCCTTGTAGAGAGTCAGGGCAGAGGGCAGAGCTGTGCCCACCAAATGGGACATGAGAAAAAAACCCCAACATATCCCACACTGCCAAGTGCCTGAAAGCATTTGCAGAGGCACTGCATAGGCAAAGGTAGGGACAGGATGCCCAAAGACTCTCATCCTTCATTATTAGTAAATAAGTGTCTGCCTCCCAGCCGCAAGGCAGAGAGCCAAGATGGAAGGGGACAGTCTCAGTGTCACCTATCAGCTTTATTTAGTAGGTAACATGGAGCTAGGTCTGTGTAGTATAAGTCTATACTTACACTGCTAGGGACGCAGAGGCAGGAGAATTGCCTCAAATGCAGAGGTCAGCATGAGATACAGAGTAAGACCGTGTTCCAGAAATAGATAGATAGATAGATAGATAGATAGATAGATAGATAGATAGATACATAGATAGATAGATAGAGATAGATAGATAGACAGACAGACAGACGGATAGATGGATAGATATGGAGGACCATTTAGCACAGTAAGCAATTGGTAAAATTCCTGGAATGAAAGTATATTTCTTTCCTGGAGAGCAACTGCCCACAAGTCACTGACCAGATATCTAGAGCAATGAACCCATCAGAAACTCGACCCCTGCCACGGCTTATTTGGGGAAATGGAGGAGGACCCTCTCCCCATTCCTACTGCCTGTCCGTCCTTAGGAAATTATGGGTGGAGAAAGAATGTTCACAATGCCGTGAAAATGAATGCCCTAAGCACCCCGCATGAATGGGAGGGTAGCACATCTCTTTAAAGGCACCCTTAACCAAGGATAGCTCAAAGAACAGAGAACACATACAATAGAATACAGAAGTAAATTTAACAGTAAATGCTTAATCATTTCCAGAGGTGTTTATTTGACCGAAAAGGAAAATGTTGACCTTTGGCGGAAGGGACTTTTTCTCCTTTTACAATGTCGAATTTCCTTGTTTTCTGATTTTTTTCATCATTTAAAGATGAGGAAAAATGGGACTCTCTTAAGTTCCCATTCCCAGCCCCCGCATCAAGCCTTGGCTCCTGCAGGTCCTCCATCAGGTGGCAAGGCCACTTTCACAGCACAGAGGCATGCCATCTGACGGTGAGTGGGTCCCCAACATTTCAAATTCTCTGACACCTATGGAGGGGACAGGACCTAATGGGTAGAACCTGAGGCACCCAGTCCTGGGTGAGTTAGAGGACATTGTTCATTCTCCCTTTCCCTAATGATCAGACTCCTTAGATGATTGGACTTCCCAAGAGAAGAGGGCAAAGTTAAGGCGGAGCCAGGCTGACCAAGCCAACAGCCTCATCGTCAGGTCCGCAGAGGCCTGATTACAACAGCCCTGTGCCTGCTGCTCAGATCATTGATACCTGCTCTTATTGCATATTGAATTCTTTCTTCCCTTCTTCCTTTTCTGTTTGGGGATGGGTTGAGGAGTTGGGTCTCACTCTTTAGCCCAGGCTGGCCGGATACATGCCAGTCCTTCTGCCTCTACTTCCCAACTGCTGGGCTCACAACCCTGAGCTTCCACACCTGGCTTTTAAATCATTTTGTTAGGACAATTTTCTAGACAAGAACAAAGGCTTTGCTGGAAGGTTCTGGAAACTCAGCCTCTCAGCAGCAGTGGGAATTCATTTCCCACCCTTCCTTTTTTTTTTAATTAAGATTTATTTATCTATTACATGCAAGTCCACTGTAGTAGTCTTCAGACACTCCACAAGAGGGCATCAGATCTCGTAACGGATGGTTGTGAGCCACCATGTGGTTACTAGGATTTGAACTCAGGGCCTTTGGAAGAGCAGTCAGTGCTCTTAACCGCTGAGCCATCTCTCCAGCCCCTTCCCAGCCTTCCTAGACAGCTGAAGGAAAGCTCTGCTAACCTACTAAGTAGGAGCAGACATGCAAGTTTGAGTCCCTTCCCTTTCTCACCAGAATTCAGTGTCGTGTGAAACAGTCAGCAACGGACCAACAGGACAGTGGCTCTTGTGAGAGTAGCACTTGGTGACATGCTAATTCAGGTTTCTGTTTGATCAGTGAGAAGATGCCTTCATGTTATGTGTCTCAGAGCACACCTTGCCATGTGCCTGTCCCCATTTCTTTCTTTTTTTCTTTCATTTTTTTTTTAGAAAAAGAAAAAAGATTTATGTGTGTTTGCCTATATGTATGTATGCACACATGCATGTATGTTTGTTTGAATGAATGAATGACTGAATCTATGTATGTGCACCACATGCATGCAGTACCTGAGGAGTCCAAAAGAGGGCATCATATCCCCAGAACTGGAATTACAGATCACTATGTGCTGCCTGCCATGCGGTGCTGAGAACTGAACCCAGGTCCTCTGTAAGAGCCAGTGTTCTTAAACTGTGGGGTAAATGCCTGTGTCTCTCCGTCTGGCCCTATTTCCCACCGGAGGACTCTCACACAGAGTCAGTTGCCGGCATCTTTCCCACCCGGCTGTTTGAGCTTATCCACTGACTGGCTTGAAGTCTGAATTACGCGTTCATATCAATCTTTCCCGTCTGGCTTTCCCTGGATGCACAGCATGGTCTCTCTTAATGAAAAATTTGACGAGCATTCCCATCTATTTCCTTTACTTAACAAATTGGTTTGTGTGCTGACGTTAATGTACAAAGGATTTATTTGGCTTCCCGGTGAGGACTGTCACAAAATTAATTAGCAAAGAACTGAGTAATTATTTCTGCATGGCCTTCCCGAACAACATGTCCCCTCCAGACTAATTCAATGTCACCACCACACACTTTAATACATACAGACATGAGGGTCTGCACTGGGGCCATCCTGTGTCAGTAGACTGACAATTTTTGTGGTAATGCCATCTTATGTAGTTGTGACAGTACTTCCACTGGCCATCTTCCTGCAAAATCCTGTTAGTCTTTTTATACCTATTTTCTTCCTTCCATGAACTTTAGAATAATTTAATATAAAATGCTCCCTCACCACTTAATTCCCTTAAAGAGTGACCCACTGAATTTTCTTGATGCTACATCGATGAGAATTGACATCTTTATGTTAGATCATCTTTTTGTTTAAAGGTGCGGTGTGTCCTCCATTTATTAAATTTTCTGTAAGGGGACAGGGAATAAATTGAGCTTCGGGGACCAAATGTTGTTACAAAGGCTGTTCTTAGTACAAAACAAAATGAAGCAAACATAGTTGGCAACTATGTTCCAATAAAGCATTATTGATAAAAACATAAACAAACGGTGGGCCACAGTTTGCTTCCTCCCAATGTCAAACTTAAGAGCATGTGCAGTTCAGAGTTCAGTACTCACCAAACCTTAATCCCTGACTAGGTGTATTAGGAATATAAAAGTACCCAGAAATCAAGGCCAGCCTGGGCTACATGAGATCCGTCTCAAATAGCCAACTCACTTCTTGTCCAGAAAGCATCTCAGAAACATTTTATACTGGGTTTCAATGTAGTTGCCACTGTGGGTGTCTTTTATTTTCTCTTGTCTCTTCAGGGAAGTATTTCTGGAAAAGGGAAGTCGCTGGCTTCTGTATCCACCCAATTTAAATTCAGCGGCCAAAACTCTGCTTAAAGTGCAGCAGTTCTCAACCTGTGGGTCACGACCCCCACAGGGGTCACATATCAGATATGCTGCATATCAGTTATTTACATTACAATTCATAGCAGTGGCAAAATTACAGTTGTGAAGTAGCAAGGAAAATAATGGTTGGAGGTCACCACAATGTAAGGAACTGTATTAAAGGGTCGGAGCATTGGGAAGGTGGAGAACCGCTATTTCACAGATACTGACTGACAAGCAGTATCAGCTTGTGCAGACAGGGCTCGGTGCCCTGGCCTGCCAGTCTGCCCGGCACGGTCACACTTCTCTTACTTCCTCTTCCAGCACAAACCACCCTCTTCCTGGCACACTGACCCACCCTAGCTTCTTTCTCATAGTCTAGTCAATAATTGATTTAAAATATTACATTCAAGGCTGGGGATGGTGACTCATGAACATAACCCTAGCTCTTGGGAGGTTGAAGCAGGATGAGTTTAACACCATCTGGGGCTACACAGTGAGTTCTAGTCACCCTGCTATATAGTGAAGGCCCTGTCTCAAAATCCAAACCAACCAAACAAAATAAATTCATGTGTGTATATCACATTCAATGTTTCCAAACAGAAATTTTTTGTTTTTTGAGACAGGGTTTCTCTGTGTAGCCCTGGCTGTCCTGGAACTCACTTTGTAGACCAGGCTGGCCTCGAACTCAGAAATCCTCCTGCCTCTGCCTCTGCCTCCCAAGTGCTGGGATTAAAGGCGTGCGCCACCACCGCCCGGCTCCAAACAGAAATTTTAATCTGCCATTCTTGCTTTTAAAAAATCTGCTCTTGGGGCTGGAGATATGACTGAAAGCGAAGACAGTCTCATGTAGTGGTGACTCCCCCAACCTTGAAATTATTTTCCTTTCTACTTCATGACTGTAATTTGGCTACTGTTATGAACTGCACTGGAAATATCTGATATGCAGGATCTCTGATATACATTCCCGGTGGGGACTCACAACCCACACATTGAGAACCGATGCTCTTCCAGAGGACCTGGGTTTGGGTAACGTTTGGTTCCCAGCACCCACATGTCAGTTCACAATAACCTGTGACTTAAATTTCAAGGATTTTGCTGCCCTCTATGGCCTCCATGGGCACACATATGATGGACATGTGCTCACACAGGCCCATGCTTACGAAGAAAACAACAAACCCAAAGGCTTTGAAATGCTACTCTTAGGCTAGTGAGACGTCTTAGTGGACAGCCTGAGATTGATCCTGGGGTTCATATGGCGAAGGCCAGGACCTTTATTCTGACCCCCACATACATAAGGAGTTGGTAAGTGGAGGTGGTGACAGGGCTGTGCTCTTTAAAACATAAATCTTTAGAATCCCTAAAGGAGAATAAATGCAGCCTGTGGACTCGGGCCTCCGACTGCTCACCTGCAACACGATCTTGAAAGATGTGATTCCGGAACACTTCGGGGGGCCGGCCTCTTCCTGAAGAGATGGCAGGTAGTGGTGACAGTAAGATCTGTCCCTCCTGCCAACGGTGCCAAGGGCTCCAATTCCCTCCCTGCAGTGGGCCTCAGATACAGCCCCAATCTGACTGGAAACTCCATCCTGACAAAGTACCGGATTCTAACTGAGCTCACGGCGGCAGGGACCTCTATTCCCTCTCAGTCAATCCCTCCCCACACTCAGACACACTTCAAAACCACTCTCCAGCATCCCAGCACCTGGGTGACTCCATGGTGCTTTGAATGACCTCTTGCCTCTGTAAAGAAGACCACTTGCTCTCTCCCAACCCCCATCCTGTCACAATACCCCACACCCTCCTACTGCAGTTTAACTTTTTTGACTGGCAGTTCTCTCTGGCAGGCAAGCTCCACCCCACAGACCCTCACTTGCCTCGGTTTCTCCGACTGACCCTCCATTCAATGTCCACCTTGAGGATCCCTCAGTCTCTTACTGGCACAACTGCAGTCACTCTACTTTGGGGGTTCCTTTCTAGCTCCTGTCTTTGCTTCCATCACCTTCTTTGGTTCTAGCCTGTTCCTCATCTCCCTCAGAGCACTTGGAATAACCCTGCCCCTGATGCCGGGTTGGAAGTTACTCAGTCACAAGAAATGACGAGGTCAGAGTTAGAGTGGTGAGTGGCGAACTGACAACAGGGCACAACAGGGCAGTCCCATGCCCTCCCCGATTTTAGCGGAGAACGAGCTATAGCCTCCCAGGTTCCTCCCACCTGGGGACTCCAGACCCTCAGCAGCCTCTTGGTACTCTGTGGGGAGGAAACTAAAAGGCACCGGAGCCACTCCCATTAAAAGCATGCCTCACAAATCTCAGTAGAGCTTCCTTGCCAAGACCATGAAAGGTTGGAGGAGGAAATTCCTGTCAAGTGACGTTCAGGGCAGGCAATGGGCTCTGGAGGTGTACCCAGCAGCCCAGAGGAGGAACCTGGGAGGTTACAGCTTGTCCTCCACTAAAATCCGGAGGGTGCAGGATGCCTGTTGTCAAGTCTCTACTCCCCACCCTCACCTCTAGAAACACGCCTTGTTCATGAAGGCCCCCGTGGCTTCTTGTAGAACACACTCAGTACACCATCGTCTTCCTTCTACTCCCATCTCTACACCCAGGGTTTGGTATGAAGATACAGGCAGCCTTAGGTCCATGACCCTGGGCTCTCCCCTGAATAAGACATTAACAATTGAGATGTGAGGTATCTTATAAGAATTTGTATGTAAAGCATCTTAATATTCTAAACTGATCTGTATTTCTTTCTTGTGCATGGCGTGGAAACATCATCATCTTATCCAAAGGAAAGCAGAAAAGACTGTGGAAGAGGGCTCCAGGTGATCAGGCTATTTGTCACTTTCTGTGTCCCCCAAATTGTCTTTATGCTCTACTCTAGAAAGAGTCTCGTGTACCCCACTCTGGCATTACAGGGGGCTTTTTGTGGTCAAGCTGAAGTGGGACGGGCTCAGTCCTGCCCTGTCCGCAGAACTCCTGGAACCTTGGTGAGCGAGCTGTTCTCTTAGCACAAAAACTATTTAACCCTCACAGAATAACCTTGCCTTCTAAAACTGATAGGGCACTTCTTAGTTCCAATTCTCAAGACATGTCAGGATACGTGGGTTCCTCCTTACCCTCCTTCCTCCCGGCCCCGCTACCTCTAGGGCCCAGGCTGCCCAGCCTTGACACTACCCACATATTTGGGAGTCAGGCAATTCTGTGCCAGGGCTATCCTCAGCTTCCAGGCAGATCTGCTACACCTTTCTTCTCCAGCAGTTAGATGGCCAGCAACCTCCTCCCCTCCCATCTTGGTTCGATGACTCCAATGTTGTAAGAGTAAATGCCAATGGAGCCTCAGGTGTATCCTCAAGCTTGGCAAGGGTCCTCCATGTGACGATGAGTGACATTTAGCCGTATAAGAAGCCTGTGAATTGGCCCACCAGCATGTCAAAACTCATGGGGGGGGGGACCTGTGCTTTCTCCCACCCCGAGGTACTGTGGACTGCTTTATAGAGTTCTGTTACCTCCCAATGGTTCCATCCCACTGTGGTTTGAACACAAAGGGTTTCTGGGTGCTTCATGAAACAGGCAGGCTGACTTTATAAAGCATTAGTCACTTTCTAAGCATGACCTCCTTTGGCCTCTCTGCCATGTGGGCTGCGCGCACTGAAGGTTTAAAGACTCTCACGCGCCCTCTCCTCAGCTGCTTGAGGTGTTCAAGCACGGGCCAAGGGCTCGTTTAACACGAGTGCAGCCCACTGGCGTGAACAGGAGCTTTGGCTGAAATCTTAACCCCAGAGAAAATGTGGAAGGGCTGACTCCTGTAGGCTGTTCTGAGGCCCAGGGCAAATTTCCTTGTAGATGACCAAGTGGCAATGTCATTAGGGAGGCCCTAATCGAGCATGGTGGGCAATCCTCGTTTATAAAAAGAGACAGTCGTGGACACAGACATAGAGGAAGAGAGAAAATCCAGAGTCAGGAAACCTCCGTGCGCCGAGGATGCCAAGATTCTAGAGCTGGAACAGTGGGAATGTTCCCCTCCATCGCCGCCCAGGAACCAACTCTGCAGGCACTAGGTTGTGAACTTCTAAACACTCTTGTGTTGCTTAAGGCATCATGTGCTAAGGTCACAAGTCCTCCAGTACTTCCAGGTCAATGAAGGGCTACACGTGTAATGGTGGTCTCATAAGAGCATTCTACCTATGCATAGCTGGCCTAACTTATGTACACACATTCTACAACGGTCACACAAGACATCACACTTCTGAGAACTACCTTCCTTTTAAACAACACATGGCTGTGCCTGGCTAGGCCCTGTCCAGCCCAGGGAGCATGCACAGCCTGCTCAGGGGCTAAAATGATAATTTATCTGCAGAACTACGCTCTACTTTGTGGACCCTGGGTGGTCCTGCTCTCCAGCAAACCACTGTGTGACTGTCTGTCACAAGTAATCCAGCAGCATCTCCCAGACACAGTTCCTCACATGGAGGGTAAAACTTCCTTGCCCCGTACTTTCTGGGTGTACTTTCCAAAACCACCAGTCACAGCCTGGTCCTGCTTGGCAAATTCCTGAGGGATGAGTCTGACACTGGCAGGCGTCCAGTAATTACACTTCTAGGCCCAGAGTGGGATTTAAAATATCTTGCTAAGCTACTTCAAGAGGCACAGAGAGGCACTGGAAGGAAAGCAAGGAACTGGGCATTTGAAGATGGCTATGGGAAGATGCTATCTGTGTGCTAGGAACATATCACCCCACTAGAAACTAGGATGGGGGTAACAGAACCAGAGAATGGGGAGCCCGAAGCCCTGTAGGCATAGCTAAAGGATGCTCTTTTATTAGAAGTCCTGTTGGGCCCTGGCAACTGTAGCAGAACAGACATCAACCAACAAAGCCATGCGAAGGGACACCCACATAGTTACTGCAATAGAGCATACGCAGACCTATAATGGGACCAATGGCATAGGCTGGAGAGAAAGCTGCATGGACGAGGAGCCTCGAGAAACGCATCTCTTATCACGTTGGCTAGGCATGTCCTGCAATGGACCTTCAAGATCTTAAAATAGGTCTTCTGGTACAAACTGAATCTTGCCACTGTTCAAGAGACAGCAATCCTGGGAGAGACCAGCAAACTGTAAAGCTGGCTACAAACATACACCAGGCTCCCTGTAATAGGCTGTCCCTGAAGCCTCTGTGATAAGCAAATTATGTTACTACTGCTCTAAAAGAGAAAGGCTAGACCCTGCACACTCAGGTTAGCCCTCAGCACCATGGTCCAGACCTAGCCAGGGTCCACTCTGTTCCAAGGCTAGCATGGTCTTCTTGTATGACCCTTGGCTTCTTCATCTGATCCTCGGTGGAATATTATACAGGTCTATAGCGGGGACTGAGCTTGGGAGGCGGCAAGGCAAGAAAAAAAAATGTGGAACTCGGGGTCGGATGGAGTGTGAACACATTCATGTGAGTGGGGTGGGGAGGGAGGCTGTGGACCCGCATGTCCTCCCTCATCATGCTCAGGGACATGGGCCCCTCTCACACTGGGGGATGTGCTGTCCAGGATGAGAAAACAAGGACACAGAGAGAAGTAGCAGGTAGCTCTTCTCCCGCTCGGAGCACTTCATGGAACAGCTGGTTATCCTTGGCCTTCTCCACCGTGCATACGAAGCTTCATCAGCAAGACTGTCTATCACTGGCCAGGGCTCAGTGTAAGAGGAACCCTGGGAACCTGTCCAAGAAGGTCCGGGGCCATTCATATCTCCTGGCAGCCAGCTGTCGCCAGGGTGCTCTGAGTAGCAGTCTGTACCCTGTGATACTTTCACTACCGCCGAGGGTTCATAGAACATCTTTAAAACTGCTCTGGGTTGATACGGAGGTTGTGGTCACCTGTCCCAGGGGCCTGTGCTTTACTGTAAAAGGACCTCATTGGAACTGCTGATTCCACTCCACATCTCTCCGGCCACAGCAGGAGCCGTATCTGTCCTTTGGTCTCTAGCACACCACGCAAGCACCTGAGACTCGTCACCAATCACCCAGCAAACAGCACACAGAGCTCTAAGGTGCTCACTCCCCAGTCAGGAGTGCTGACTGGCACCTACCCGGTGCAGGCTTCTGATCTGAAGATGCAAAAAGGCTGTGGGAAGTGGAGGCTCCCTGAAGTCACAGTTATTGGCCTGGGTGTCTACCAGAAACAGAGAGAAAAGCCAAGCTGTGGCTGCTCCCCTCCTTGGTGGAAGCCACAAGAAACAGAGCCACCATCGTGAGCGGTGCTGTGCCCCTCGCCAGTGGATCCACAGGTCCAAGTCCTCACTCTGTGGGCTGTGCGTGTGAGCTTACTGGGAAACAGGGTCTTGCAGATGTGGTCAAGTTCGGTCGAGCAAGCTCGCAGTGGGTTAGGGTGAGCCTTCTATCCACTCACGGCACCCCTTACAGAAAAAGAGGTTTCGATGCAGAGAGAGAAAGAGGCAGGCCATGTGAGGATGGAGATGGGAGAGACAGGGATGCGGCCACAAGCCCTGGAGGCCACTGGGAGCCATCGCCTGCCATCACCAGAAGCCAGGAAGAGGCAGAGGTACAGAGACTCCCCGGAATTCCTGAGAGAGAGGGGGGCCCTGTCAAATTCCCAGTGTAAACTTCTAGCCACCAGGTTACGAGAGAATGCATTCCTGCCCCGGTTTCTGCTTCCCTTGGAATCTGAGGGAACTGCACCCAGGACCTGGCAGACATTCTCACCTCCTATATAAATGACCAAAATGTTTACAGATAACCCATACATACCCTCCAGTACCCTTTAAACGTCCTTATGTTGTTAATGTTCAGGGAGAAAAAATGACCAGGATATAAAACTCTGTACAGTATGTTTTTCCCCCAGAATATTTACTGAGGTTGGCTGGATCTACAGAACCAGAATAAAATAGGAGAGTGCCATAGGGACAGGACCTAGCACCTCACACATACTAGCTCAAGCACCCTGCAACTGAGCTGCACCCCAACTACAACTAGCTGCTAAAGTACCACCTGCGGGGGGGGGGGAATGCACTGGGCTCTATTCTACAGGCTTCTGCATGCTAATTTGCATAAACGCCACGGTCACCCAATGTTAGAGACTCACACATCCACTTCTACAGATAAGGATGCAGAAGCATTCCTTGTGTGGGTGAAGGGCCAGGCAACCCTCCAGAAGTACATTCCCCTACCCAAACCCCTCAAGCAACAGGTCTTAAAGCACTCTGAAGACTGGGGTTTCTAAAGGTACCGGTTTGGGTTTTTGTTTTTTTTAATTCAAACAAATGCAGCAGCAAAAGGTCATTTGTGAAGACTTGAGCTCTCAGTTAAGGGAACACAATCTCATGCAAATCAGCTGGCTTGCAGTCCTGGAAGAATAAATTCAAGCTCGTCCCTCCAGCAGTCCCTGATTCCTTGAACCTACCTCACTGGGTGAAGGACCTGTGGTGACCAGGATTTGGTCCCCGGGTATGTGGCCATCAGCACTAACAGGACACTTGGTAGAGAGATAGGCAGCTTCCTGCTTTACTTTCCCCCCCTTGGAGTGGTGGCACAGAGTGATCCATCCCTGTGATAACTTGCTTGCTATGCAGGGGAGCCTCTGCCACCGGCTGGAACCCAACAGAGGTAAGTGATGGGCAACCTATCAGACAGGTTTTCGTGGGACAATGGGGCCCAGCTAGGCCTGGGGCCTTCTGGCAATCCAGACTTGTTTTCTTACAACTCTTATGGAAAGAACAAGGGGAGAGGTTCTTGGCACTAAGGCCAGGGTGACCTAGAGCCACCAGGGCAGTTTCTCGAAGCTTCCCTGTCTACAGCTTTAGAGTGCCTAAGGAACGGGACTATAGGGGGTGGGACTGGGTCCAGTGGAGACGCAGCCATTGAAGAAGTAACACATGCAGGTGGCTTGGCCTCTGTCAGGTGCTTCTCTGTCCTCTCAGACCTCTCACTGGCTGCTTCTGACCCTTCTTTGGGGCTCTGAGGGGGTGCGGGGGGCACTGTGAGCCTGTCAGCTCCCACCGCAGGAGGGTCTCGCCCTCCCACTGCCTGGCTGGTCCAGTCCTTCGGTCTACCCGACTGACTGAAAATCTCCTTCCTCTAGGCTCACAAACATCCTCTTTCCTGCCTTTCTGGACCAAGCACCCACCTCAGGCCTCACGAGGCCAGAGAGGAGGGTCAGGGACAGTTCAAGGAGATCTTCCAAATGCCCCTTCGAGGGCCGACACGACCGCCTAGCCACACAGCGGCCTCCTTCTGCTCACTTTTGTTGTTTGAGGGCTCGTCTCACTCTTGCCGGGAACTCCTCATCTCTCTTGGGTCACTTCCTTCTCCAGCTTGCCTTCGAGAATTCAAAGTCCTGCGCTCATCCTGGTCCAGCCTGTCTCCTCACTGGGTCACAAAGTTGGGAAGCAAGCAGCCTGGAAGATTTCCTGAAGGCAGTCACTTGCACTGCAGGAGGTAAGGCAGGACACCAGGCGGCTCCCCACCCGTCTGTCCTAGGTCTCCTTTTTCTCTTCTGCACCATGAACAGGATAGGAGGCTGGTGACACACGCCCTGGGCACCATGTTCAGTTTTCCAAGACACCAGGCTGCCCGGCAGACTACCAGGTCCAGGACAGGTGGCTACAGCCAGGATTAGCAATGGAGCCAGGAGGGCTGGAGCTGACAGCTGCAGGAGCTATAAAGCCTGCTTCTCACCCACCAGAGGCACCTCTATGGCCAGGAGCGCAGACTGGACAGACGGTGAGATCCAGACAATGGAAGCCATCAGGTGCCTGGCATGAGCAGACCCAGTCAGGCATGCCCTGCGTTGGCTGTGTCAAAGATGGGCTCGTCATTTTTCTTATAGCACACTTGTCTTCTTTCCTCCCTCTCTGTAAGAAGGTGTGTATCAACCTTTGAAGCCTCAAAGCTTAGACAGAAGGCTGGCTTAGCCCTCTGTGGAACCCAGGGTGGCAAAAAGATTCAGAATGTAGGTTCCCTATCCCACCCCGGAGGACTTCACCCAGCAAAGACAAGAACAGCTATCACTCAAGACCCAAGAGGAAAGGAAGGGTTTTTTTCAAGTTGTGGGTAGGGTGAAGGGAGATATGGGGGAGGGATGGAGTGGGCAGGGAGAAGGGGAAGTGGCTACAGGAGACAGGAATCCCTCAGAAGTGGAACCTAGGTGTGGTGGTAGTGATTCTTTCCTCCCTTACTTCTTGCCTCTACCCACTGAGCAGAGAGGCCCAGCAGTCTGGGATGCAGTCTTTTCAAATGGACCCACGGAAGGAGGAGCAAGGTTACCAGGGCAGACTCAGATGCTGCAGCTCAGAGGAAGTCCAGGAAGCTGTTTCCTCACCAAGCTTCCTGTGACTCTCCCCTGGACTGCACACCTGGTGGCCTCGGGTTGTCCTGACGAGCCTGGAGTTCACTTGGACATGACTGCTGGATGCTACTGTGATGTACACACCACACTAGGACAACAGCAAAGACTGTGACTGACCCACATGGGTCACAACTGGAGTTCCAGAGCAAACCAAGCCTTAGGGCTTAGGGATTCATGTTAGACTGAGGCCAGGCATGGGGGAAGGAATGGAGGGGTCAAAGGCTGAAGGTCTCAAAGAAGTCAGCTCTTCAAAGATAAAATGAAACAACTTATTCCACATCATTCGCAACCTCCAAGAGGTGAAGAGGACCCCGTGACCACTGAATGATGAACAGACCAACAAGACAGAATTATTATACAGCCATAGAAAGGAACAGAAAACGCTCATGCACACCATAGTATAACTGGATCTTTAAAAGTCATGCTAAGTGGAAGACTCCACTCACTGAAAGTTGCAGACTGTTGTAGAACATTCTTCAAATGTTCTTTGACTTAGGTTGTCCTGAAACACGAGCGAACCATCCTAACTCTATAAACTTAAAAGCTCATGATGGATTGAGTCTGGACAAGCAGACCACGGAGCTTAGAAATCCTAAGTCAAACAACTCGAGATGGGGGTCATCAGATAATGCATTATGGGAGTGCCTACCACATCACTTTCAGGAGTGTATGTAAGACGTGTTGGAGGGAAACCATGGTAGTGGTTACTTTGTGACTACACTGACCTGTACTTTTAACAAAGTCACTCTCAGGAGGTGCAGTACCACCAGGACTGAGATGGGTTAGTGACATGCCTGAATGAAGACTGTCAGTCCATGAATTTACCCACGTGACGAACCGTCTGAAAAGTCGGTTGTACCGAGAAATGTGTACAGTGAGAACATGCTTCTGCTCTCGGGATCAAGGCACGGATGGACAAAAAGAAAACCTGTGTCCAGATGGAGAGGCAGAACAAGGGAGGTTTCAGCAAGCTTCCCCAGGGTGTCACCAGCAAACAACATCTGATTCCAAGTGCTGAGAACCATAGAATTCGGTGGTGTCCCTGGAGCAACACACCATGAACAGGGACAGATTCCTAAAGCTTTTGTCCATGCTTTCAGGATCCTTTAAAACCAACTCAGACTGGCTGAGCAAACCCTGACCCTAGCTGAGAGAAGGATGGGAGTCAGGCCCTAGCCCACCCAGATACAGATATTTGAGAGGGGCAGCCTCTAGCATCTTCTCACCCACTGTGGGTTCAATGTCTTTATACATTTATCTTACCTGGGTACGGGTCCACTCAGAGCTAAGCTTCTCACTCCCATCTTCTAGAGGAACAAAGTCAGGCAAGACAAGCTCAGCCAGGGGCCAAGGTGTGAGTTCAAGTGTCAGCTTCAGCCCAATAGCCACTTGGGAAGCGGAAGAAAGGGTTCCATAAAATAGTTGTGGTGAGTGGGGTTGGAGGGGAGGGGTCTTTCAAGTAGCTGCTTCTTTTCTTCTGCCACCCCATCCACTGAGTCGACTTATATGGCCCGAGCCTGTGGACTCTCAGACTCTGAAGGCCCCAGCCTGAGCGCAGCTCTGCTGGTCAGATGGCCTTTGCCGCTGGGTGGTTCCTGGACCACCTCCCAGTCTGCTCTGAGGGAAGTGAAGACAGGGCAGGTCCACGTGGTAGGGGTGGGCTGTCCACGGGGAGGTGGGTGTCATGTCCAAAAGACCCCTGGGGTTCTCAGTTTGAAAACCACTAATGTGGATACGTAAAGAACTTCCTGGGGTTATTTGGGGTAAGGCCAAGTTATACAATCCACTGAAACTCAGCACCCCAGTTTGGGTCAAGGACTCCACAGGGACTTGTATGCAGACTACCCTATGGAGGACGCCAAACTCTCCTGAAACCAAGAGATCAAAGCCACACAGGAGCCAGGTGCCCAGCATCCACCAGAGCCAGCGGCTCCCTAACAGCCTCTCTGCATTCTGTTACTGCCTGACAGTTGCTTCTTGTGATGGGCCACGTTAGGACCTTCTCTGGCTTTGCGACATCTGAGCTCACGGCTATCTGGGGGATCCTGGCTAATGGTGCTGAGCTCAGATGACCAACCCAGTGTGGGTGGATCTCTCCCAGCAGCTGGCCTTGATTTAAAGATGTTCAACTCGGAGGCACTAGTTCCTCAGCTGTAAGAGTGCGGCTTGAATGAATGCTTAGCTCAAGGCACCCGGCCCTGAGACGATCAAGAGAGACCGATCAACTGGGGCTTTGCACACAGCTAAGCACAGACCAAGCTTAATTATAAACCAATGCAGAGGGCTTTACCAACGCTGAACAAAAGCTGAGCTGTCTTTCCACATTCCCCTTGTCAAGATCAAAGAGAACATCACTGGAAACCCGCCTCCCAGGGACACTGGTGGTGTACACTTTTAATCTCAGCATTGGGGAGACCGAGGCAGGCAGATCTCTGAGTTTAAGGGTCTACAGAGGGAGTTCCAGGGCAGCCAGGGCTACACAGAGAAATCCTGTCTCGGAAAAACAAAACAAAACAAAAAAACCCATCTCTTTCAAAAGTTTCCCCCAGCACCTCAGCACCAAGAGTTCAATCAGCTTAGGAGTACCCTCTGTCTATAACCTGACCAGGAACCACCTTCTAGTAAGTAGCCGGGAACTGCTCCATCCACTTGTGTTAGTCATTGGAAAGTACCTCCACATTCCGATTTCAACCAAGTTCAATGGCGTCCACAGGGATTTCACAAGGCAGGTGGTTCCAAAAGCGAGCACATTAACATATGTCCTTTCAAATGCCAAAGAAATAAAAATCTATCAAGGACACAGGTTAGACAACAGCTTCTGTTGGTGGCTTCTGGGACACATTCAATTCCTTTGTGAGAACTGGTTTATGGTTAGTTACATTCCTTGGGCCTTAAGGCCTTCTTCCAAGGTCAGGCTATCAGCTACTTTTATAGGCAATCCTTCAATAACCTGGTAAAGGTGGCTGATGGCTGAGTAGTTAAGAGCTCTTCCAGAGGACCCAAATTTAGTTTGTTTCCAGCACCACACAGCAGCTCATAACCATCTGTAACTCCCATCCAAAAAGATCTGTTTGACATCCTCTTTTGGCCACCGGGGCACTGCCCAGACACACACATGCAGGCAAAACACACACACACACACACACACACAAGTATTTAAAAAAAAATCTAGTAAAGGTGTGTAGGAAACCGAAGTACTGTGAGTGAAGGTTTGCATGAACGACAGGTGTTCCCTCTGGGAACCACACTAGAGGTTCCTGAGCCCAGGATACACCAAATGTTCTCTGTGTGAACTAAGTGTGTGTCATGTCAAGGGAGTAGGAAAAGACCCAAGATGTGTTCACTGAGCGCACAGTCCAGGGCTGCTGGTGACCCTGGCAGGACACTGGACAGGGACAGGACATGTGACCCATCAATGAGGCTTTGGACAAGCCACCAGTCTTCAAATCTCTGCCTCTCCCACTGCTTAGTGCAGTGTGGTCCTACAGCCTTTTCACACACTACGCACCAGGCTCCAGGACCATCTCTGCCCAAGGCAAAAAGAGCCTCACCGCTGTCTGCCATACACCACAACAAAGGACCACACTGCAGGGGCACAAGGTCCAAGTTTGTCCCTTACTCATAAGCCCCAGCCTCTCCCTCGGCGAACTAAGAAATCCCAAGTGGCCAGGGCCATGTCCCACAAAGAACTGCTATGCAAGGGCTGGCAGCCATCCCTGGGTCAGGTGCTCCTAGAGTGAGAAGCAGAAACCTGGTGACAGGACAGGATGCATAGACAAGGGCGACCATGTGATTCTGCAAATCCTGAAGGGCAGCCTCACTTCTCAAGGTCTGGTTCCCAGGCCCTGCTGTGTTAAGACTCCAGATCTTTCCAACTACTTAGACCCTTCCTTCCCCATCAAGCCTGAGCACACATTCGATTCCCTTATAGTCCTTGAGAATCTTCAGAGACCTCGGGATTCCTGTTTGCTGATGGGGAACCGAATATCCAAGGAAACTAGTCTATGCAAATGCTACATTAATCTATGTAAATCCACACTAATTTATGTAAATGCTATTGTGGCTAGAACAAAAAAAAAATTGCCTGTACTTAGAGAACAACTGCTTGTTTTGTTTTTGAGAGAGTCTTACTATGTGTGCATATAGGTACCCTACCTGGCCTGAACTTGCAGAGATCCTCCTACAGGATAGGTATGGGCTATCACACCCAGCTTTGAGAAGAGCAGCTATACATTCTTTGCATAGATAATTTTAATAATTCAAGAATGAAATACAGGGCTAGATATGCAGCTCAGGTGGGAAAGTATTTGCCCAGCATGTACAAAGCTCTGGGTTCAATCATCAGTCCCTGATTCTGCGTGACAGTCATGGTGCCCATGCCTATTAAACCCAGCACTCCGGAGATGCAGGGATGAAAATCAGAGCCCAAAGTCGTCCTTGGCTACACAGCCAGTCAGAGCTAACCTGGACTATGTGAGGCCCTAGCTAAACAAATAAATACAACCCGTCCTCCTTACCAGAGCGCCCTCATCCAGGAATCCAAACAACCACAGGTAAACATATTTAGACAAAAAACAGTATCTAGGTCAGGGGTTAATTCAGAGACTCATGACTGGTCAACATGCTGAGAATAACTGATTGTGATAACCCAGCCCTGGATGGGGAATTTATATCAGTCTTCCCCAAGATCCGGGGATCATCAGGGATGAGAGGGTCAGAAAGAACATAAGAGTAGGAGGGTGCGGAGGGATGCTGTGAAATGCTGCCTTCTGGCATCACTTAGCACACTCACGCATAGACACGAGTTGAGGTTACCTCTCCTGGTAGGGAGGACTTGCCCCAGGGGCTGGTCTCACACTTGTGTGCATAGAACTAAAGGAACTCAGTAGGTTACCAAAAAAAAAAAATAAAATAAATAAAAATAAAAAAAAAAATAGAAGAGACCATGGAGTTGGAAAGAGGATGTGGTAGTGGTGGTCCAAGGGGAACCACTGGATGGAGTAGATGAAATCAAACTACACTACAGACACACATGAAGTGCTCAGAGAATAAAACTGTTATTTCAAATTATGTCAGGGGCTAGGCAGTGCGGAGGAACCAGTAAGACCCGAGTTCAGTTCCCAACACACAGGTCGGGGAGCTCATGATCTCTTGTGGCTTCAGCTTCATGGGGGACCCAACACCCTCTTCTGTAGTCCAAGGGTACCTGTCTGTATTCAGGCTTGTACCTATCCACACATGAGTAAAAGTGAAACAAAGCTTTAAAAAACTTGTATGAGACATGTACGGTTTTTCTTCATGGTTACACCCTCAAGAATGCAGTGTAAAAAAGCAGTGGGCATCCGCCCTGTGTCGGGTACCTGGAGTCACATTGGGCTGCAGTGGGGTATCCTGGAGGATGTCGGTTATAGTTAGGGCGGCACGGAGGTCCAGACTGGAGATCCTGAAGGGGTTCTGGGTCTCATTACCCACCCCGTGGCTTCCAGGTGAGCTGTGTGGACCGTCCACGTGCTTTCCCTAAATGTCAGTCTGCTTTAAACTCGGAGCTGCCTAGGAACTCTGGGCCCGGGGCTGGGAATGAGAGTGTCTCTCAACATTTCATCAAGACATTCTAAGGCCCTTAATATAAACAACACTGGAATTTTTCTTCATCTACAACCCCCCTCCCCCAGCCTCAAGTATGAGGAGAATGTCTTTCCTGTCCTCAGGGCACACCTGCTTGAAGGAGGTTGGAGAGGCTATCTCGTGGGGAGCCTCTTATAGACCATGGGTAGATTTAGTTCCTTTCTCGGTACAGGCCCTCCAGCCGCCCCCCTCCCCTGCTGACCTTACCACCTTCAACTGAAGTCCTTTACTGACTGCAGATGCACAGATGTTGTGGTTGTCTCAAGGCAGAGGTTTTGGAAGACACCAAGAACAACCTCCTGTAGCCACTGCCGGCCATGGGCCTCATTAATCACCTGCCAGAAACTGTGAGGTCACACTTGACCCCCAGAGAGGCCACGGGCACCCAAGGGAGAGACTCGGCACTTGAACTGGCTGAGGGTGCCATGCTGGTCCGACTGTGGGCATCAGTTACTATGACGCTGTCTGAGAGTCACTATCTCCTACCCTGTGTCCTGATCCTAATTCCCAGCTAAATACTGAGTCCATGACTTCATCCTAGAAAGCCACACCTCCTAAGGGTCCTATCACCCTGCAGTGGTACCCAAGGCTGATAGTCAAGTCTTCAACACATGGGCCTCTAAGGGGCATTCAAGATATAAGGTATAAGACTGGGTCAGAATTTGTTAGTGACTCTCTACAATGTCCAGGCAGGAGGTAGCTACATAGAGTGGTTTCAGCTGGCCCTCTAAAGAAAAAGTCAACAAGGCCAGCCCCCATAGATTGATAGAAACTTCCTTTTAGACCATAGAATGTCTTAATTATATATTTGACTTTAAAGACACTTACCATTCCAATATTAACTTCACCTGTTAATTTCTACTTTGTGGCCCCTTTGTGGTTCTCCATGCAGGTCAGTGAAGGGATCAGGGACATGGCGCATGCCCAGTGGCTCCTACGGCCTCTCAGGCACAGGCTAAGAAGTCAGTCAAGGGAGCCTGGAGGGCACACAAACCTGGTGGAATTCTAGGCCTTGGCTTTGCTATTTCATACCAACCCACTGGGCTAGGCCTGAATGAGGCCCTTTTCTGGGGCCTATTTTCTCATCTGTAAAATGGGCAGGGCACACAGAGAGCTCCGGAGCCTAAGGAAATTAAAGAAGGAGCGGATGATCATCAAAGCTGCAGGTGTGGCTGGAGCCACGCTCAGATGTGGAACATAGTGGGGGGCCTCTGAGAGGCAAGGCTGGGGTGGGGGGCTAAGGGACATATAGGACAGGGAGCTCAGGCTCTCTGGGACCTTAGGCTCCCTACTAGTTCTTACCTGCTGGGTTGAGCTCCTAACTGTCTTAGGTGAGAGGCTGGGAGTTAGACAGACTTCCGGGTAGACAGGGTGGATGGGGGTGGGGCGCTTGGCTAGGTAATAAAGGTGTAGAATTTCAAGATGAGCAGTTCTTCAGGACTTGAGACAAAAGCCTGGTAGCCTAACAAATGTCCAGGAGGCTTTTGTCTCCCACTGGCAGGCTCCCTGGTGGAATGAAGGGCTCAGTAAGTTCAAGGCTAGATCAGGAAAGTTCACAGTGGGCCCACCAACCTTCAGGTCTGTCTTCAAACTAACTAACCCTAAATTAAGGGAGAGAAAACGTCAGAGACTTAAAAAAAAAAAGAACAAACAACTTTGCAGACAGAGGGCCTTTTTCTCTGAGTGCCTGCTGCAGGCCTGTGTTTCTAACCCCCTAAACCCTTCCTCCAACGGCGGTCCCTCTCTGTTCCTGGTTGCTGTGTTTCTATGATGCTTGCTGTGTTCTACAATCTCTACAATGCTACCTGCGCTGCTTAAGAGTTTTTCCTGCCTTTGAATTCTTTAATTGGTAGAGAAAACAAACCTATCAGGCAAGACCCCCTAGACTGCATCACACACAGGTGCATGGGCTGGTCACACTGGTCTCAAAGACAACTCGACCACTGCCCCCATCACTCTGGGCAGCCACATGCACAGTCATAGGGCAAAATATTTCCAACTGGAGCAAACTGAGGTCAGAAGCAGCTTTTGCACCTATATAGCAGGCAAACCACAGAAATGGCCACCAGCACAGAACTCCGGGCACAGAAACGCTGGGAAGCACTCTATCACAATGACCTCTGGGCCAGTTGGGCTATGGATGTAAAGACCGGGAACATGGGACACTTGTTTTCCTGGGACAAAAATCAGAGGAACTGGCCACAATGTATCACAGTCACCATGTGCTGGACTTTCTGAGTGCCGTGACGACTGACATGTAGTCCCTGAACTGCACCCAAAGATGTATCACCTCAGGGCGAGCACACAGAGCCTGCCTCACTGCCCTGAGATCCCAGGTAGGAGACCCCAAGGCTCACCAGGGGCTCATTTGAGATGGCAAAGCCACCCCAGGGCTCCTCCTATTTCCTCTCCCCTGACATCTCCATGGCCCTGTGCATCTGGCAGAGTGCGCCAGAGAAAGCAAACCACACAAATACCACCCAGGAAAGTACTGGGGCCAAAGAGCAGTCGCCCTTTAGTCTCCTCCAACACAGATCAGAACGGGTCCTGAAGTCCAGTAAGCCTGAAGGGGTAGAGTAGAAGCAGCCCCCTGCCCCACTGCTGCTGCACAACCCTCTGGAAAGCCCTGCCGTTCATCCAGAGAGAATGGTGCTACAGCAACTGATAGTAATTTCAGAGCCCTGCCCTGCCCCCCCTCTGGCCAATGCCAGACCAAAGGAATGTAAGGAATGTGGATGGCTCTCAGCTTGTTTCCACAACCCAAACATATCAGCATCTACAGGGCAAGGAACTGAACTTATAAGGAAAAGGCCTACTGCTGGCCACTTCCTGGGCATTAAACCCTCAGATCTCAGGAGTCTAAACACTGACCCCAGGACGGACAGCTCCTACATCCTTTGTGGTATCCCAGGACACCCAGGCACTCTCCCTACCCTAGTACACACGTGGACTCGAACACACGTAAGACAAAAAAGATTGGCAGAGACACAGAAACAAATACCAAGCAGCTTTCTTGGCTTCACAGAGGGCACCGTGGACTTAAAGAAAATGCCTGAACAACTCTCGTAGCCAGCGGTGGGCTTTACTTAAATGCATACGTGATCCAGAATGGAAGACGACACAGCCCAGCAGCTGGTCCTCAAACTCCCTTCACAGCCTCCAGAGCAGGAGACTTGCACTCAGCAGTAGCCAATGTTTTCCACTGGGCAAGGAAACACACAAGGTGCCGCCATATCATGTGGAAATTCCTCCCCCACTAACTTTACTGGGGACAGTGACAATCAGTCCTCCTGACAGTCAGATGGGAAAGGTCAGAAACAAATCCAAGAACACAACACCACGTACCCACTAATCCTCTGGTCCAGCGCTTCCTCCCGACACTCCTGGAATAGAGGTGTGTGTGTGTGTGTGTGTGTGTGTGTGTGTGTGTGTGTTCTATAACCTCAGGACCATTGGAACCAACTGCTCATCACAGGACTGGAGAAACTCAGTTAGAATAACAGCTCCTTTGTGCAAAGGCAGGATAGGCCACTGGCCCTACCCCATGCTGTCACCAGAGACAGCAAGCTGCCGGGCTGGTTTGTCCATAGGACATGAATGGGAATTCTCAGAAAGTAAACAGGAACGTGGCCATCCCGGAAACACACAGGTGCCAGCCTCAGGCAATTGACCTTTGCCAGCCAGGTACACTGTGAACTGGAGGAGATGAAGGCAGGGAGGGTTGTAAGGGAGATGCTGGTGGTACCTCTGAAAGGACACGTCACCGGAAACTTCTGAGAGTTGTTTCCCCTTGCTTCGGTGAGTCTGTGTGCTGGAAGCCTTCCCTCCTCTCTAACCCTGACATGCACTTACTGGTCTGTGCATCTCAGGCACCAAATGCTGCCCTACTGGGTGGAGGTTAAAGGGAGCAACCTTATCAAGGGCCTGCTTACCTGCTGGGGGATGTTGGCCTCCTGATGTCAGAGGAAGAACTCCAAGACCCGATCTTCTGTCCAAGAGAAGAGGCTTGTCCTGGGAGACAGAAAGAGCAAGCATGAGAAGATTCTAAGAGTGGGCTCTGTTGTAAGTCTTCGCAGAGGTGGGGGCAGGGATAGACAGTTAGGCAGAGAATCCTTCACTGCAGGCCTCCCAGGGCTGCGCTGCTGGAAGGGACACAGCAACCATCTCTGGGCTACCTCTGCTCCAGCCACTGGTTATTATCAGAGCAGCAGCCAAACCCAGGCAGATTCCAGTCCAATGGCAGCAGCAGTGTGGTTCCCTCCTGACATACTTCAGGTATCTTGGTGACAGAGTGAGACAGCCACAGAATGACCACCAGCAAGGGCAGAGTTGACCACCATGCACCACGGAAGATATGGTGGGGCTAAAGGCTTGAGTTCCCAGCGCTATCCAGGTCAACTTGAGAACTGGGGTGGATGTACTTAGGTGCACATTCATAGGAGTGATGCCCTGGGCAACATAGGAGGAGAAGAGTCCATTCTGAACAACTTCCTACCTCAAATGGATGCATACAGCAGCTGTTATGCACTTAGACCCATAACCATGCCCCATACCTTCACAAACCAGCACCAGTGTCCCTGTCCCTGCATCTACATAACATACACTCATAGGATTTCATTTCTGGTTCGATGGAAATACATATCCCAAATGTACCAAAGGTGGAAAGCAGAGAAAGTTGCCCTACCAAAGTGCCCCAGGAAGTGCCACTTGAGGAAACAGATAGGCCTTGTAAACACAAAGGCAGTGTTTGACATCATGGGCACCAGAAAAACATCACTCAGCTTGACGTATATCATCAGAAAGGCTAGGGCAACAACGTAAGGAGAAATGTTCATAAACAGAGAGACTTCAATCCCAAAGTAAACCAATGGGCATTATGGTCTGTCTAGCTGTTTGGCTTGCTGAGAAGAGCCAGCTTTAAGGCAAAAGACTCCAAAGTACTGGGTAATCCCTGTCAGAGCACTATAGGACTTCACAGTCAGGAAGCTCATGTCCAAAGGGGATAGAGACGCTGAGCACAACAAAACCAGGCTGATTCAGAGGTGGCCCAGTAACCACCTGCCATCCCAGTACTGGGGTATGGGAGGGAGAGGTGGCTGGGGGATACTATGCTGGAATGCCCAGTAGACACGAGCAGAGGTCACTGTTCATGTGTCTTTCTCCAGCTCTAACTTCCTAGAAGCCCAAGGTCTCTGTGCAATGAAAGAAAGGGTTGAACAAAGACTAGGGAGCCAGGGCCCATCGGTTGTCACGACATCAAAGATAACCATATGAATGACTATGGGCAGCCCGAGTCACTGTAAAGTCCAGAAGATGCCTATATCACAACATCTGCTTCAAGAAACACCAATGCCATCACTGGAAAGAATCTGGGTAGCCCCCTAAAAACCCCAACACCAAGAGGACAACAGTGATGTGCCCTTCAGGAGTCTCAAAGCACCAGAATCCTCTCCCACTGCCCAACAAGAAGGTGTTTATGCCATTCTGGTCTTCTCTCATGGTCCCTGAGGACATGAAATTTCAGAGTTTGACCCTACCAGAGTGCTAGAAGGTTGAGCAAAGGTCCATGGCCACCGTCCCACCAAATTCAAACAGCAAACTACAGAGAGACAGAACTGTCCACACCCCACTCCAGAATGGCTAGCAAGTCCCTCTGTTTCCATGTTCTTAGATGACCTCCCCACAGGCCGCAGTATCTTGGAATGTGACTCCATCTGCAGAGAGAATCTCTCAGGAGGTAAAATGAGATTAAGAGCTTAATGCAGTATGACAAGGTGATTTGCTGAATGGAAAATGTGAAGAGGTCTTGCATTCATAGCAACAATGGGTGTGATGCTGACCAATGACCTCCAGTTGCCATCCCAGGCCCAGCCCCTGAGGGAGCCTACTCTGCTTCCACACACGTGCTGGACTCTAAAAAAAACTAATTTCTGTTGTTTGTGCTACCCAGTGCCTTGTGGTCCCCGGTTAAAAACCGTCTATCAAATAATCCACCACACCCAATGTTCTCATGGGCAAAATATGAAAAGAGGGTCTCAGGGTCTTGTCATTCTGGATGCTGCTGAGGGAGACAGACTTGAGACAGCTAATGTTCTCACACCCACCTCACTTGACACAAGTCTTCAGGAAGGTTCTTGCTTGGCTCTAATTCAGCCAATAGCTCAAGTTCTGTACTCTGTCTCAGCAACCCAAGATGGCGCTCCAGCAGACATCTATGGATCCAAGTCTCCTACCTGCATCCTCAGCCAGCCCATGGGCAAGGGGTGAGGTTCCAGAACAAATACACAAGGCAGAAATAGGTGAATCCTTACCCTACATCAGAGGCAATCTATAGCCCGTGGGCTGAGCCCATGGTCATCTGCCCCTGCAGGGCCCACAAAGAGCAGATACTTAATAACTGGGGGATGGGGTGGAATGAATCAAAAGTATTTCATGAGGTGGGTATTCTATGACGTTCACATCTCAATTCTCCTTACACTGATGTCTCACTGGATAAACCAACATGTCAGCTAAAGTCTCCTCTGAGGCTTCTGTGCTATTAACCATGGGGGCAGCTTCAGAGCCCTTCTGGCCCACAAAGCTGAAAGACCTGTTTCCTGACTTTTCAGAGATGTTTACAAGCCCCTGTTCCATGCCAGGCTACTTACGCAACAGGCACAGGGCCAGGCGGCTGCAGGCTCAAGCCAGAGGCAAGTGGGTCCCCACCCACAGGTGCGGGCTGGAGGCCAGGAGCTGAGCCAAGGGTAGCTAGCACAGAGAAGGCACGGGAAGAGCCAAGGGAAGGACGTGGCCACAGAGGAAAGCCAGGACCAACCCAACCCAACTTCAAAGTTAGTATCTTGAGCTGTTCCAACCTGGAAGGGAAGGGAAAAAAAAAAAACAAAAAACCACCCCAGAGTCCTTCACAAAGGAGGGGTGCAGTCTTGCTCCCTTTGGTGACATGTTGCCTCCCAAAGCCTCCAAGTGCAGGTCAACTTCCCCAGCCCCTGTGAAGTCCAGGAATGCCCTGAAATCCCGGAATTCCAGAGCCTGGCTGTGTATTTAAGTCCCAGCTTCCCACTGTTTGGTAGTCTGACTTGCAGGAAACTGCTCATGAAAGTCAGGGGTAGCTCTTTTTGTAAAGTGCTTGCGGCCCAAGCATGAGACCTGAACTTGATCCCCTAGTACCGCTCTTGGGGAAGGCCCGCCTGGACTACAAGTAAGTGGATGTGGACTTGTCTTTCATCATTTCTTGAAAAGCTATTTGTCCAGGTTTTAACTGGTTCCTTCATCTCACCACCAGCCAGTCCCTCAGAGCCCTCAGAGCCCTCACAGTCTGACCCACCTCATACTCTGGCCTCTACTAGCAGAAGACTTCTTATTTACCTTCGGTTTCTTGAGACAAGGTCTCAGGTAGCCCAGGTTGGTCTACATGCTATATAACCGAGGATACCAGACAACCTCTCGATCTCTCTGCCACCTTCCCCTACGGCTGAAGACTTTCCCCAGCTATGTCTATGACCACTATCTAGAAGCTACTGAAGAAGCAACCACTTCCTCAGGCAGAGTGCAGCCTGTGCTCCAATTATGACCTGGCAACTTTCCTAGGGGAACCAGTGATGAAGGACCATCCCTGGGGACTGTGGGAATGAGCAGGTCATTTGCAGGGCTTAGTGTGCATTTGAGGGAACCATCTGGAACAGAGGACAGGTGACCGTCAGTCACGTGTGTGTGTGTGTGTGTGTGTGTGTGTGTGTGTGTGTGCATTCAGAAGAGTGTGATGGACCTGGTATGACCACATTTCTCTGGACCTCCATACCCCTATCTGTTAAAACAAGGCTCTCCACAGCAAGTGAAACACGCCAACAAGACAACATTGTTGTCTTCCGCCTTTCTTTCAATAAGCCCATGGACCACTTGGGCGAATGGTGGATCTCATCTTTTATTTCTTTGAAACAGAAGCTACCCAACACTCAGCACAATAGAAACGTCTCCCAATGCTTAGAACTCCATGTCTTACATCTGAGTAAGGCTGGAGTTCCTAAACACTGGTATGAATTAGAGAAGCAACCTCCATCCTCACCCTGCCCAGGTTCCTGATGCAGAAGCCTGAGAATGTGCACTACCTACAGGGCCCCAGCTGACACTGTGAAAATCATTGGTAGAGTGAACCTGAAATGTGTCCTCGGCAAGCCTGTGGGGTAGCTTGACAGTTACCCCACCCCCAACCCCAGTTCCATCCCCAAGCACCCTGACCACCAGGAAAGGCTTCAATGGCTTGCAGAGGATGGAGAATGCAGAGCTGGGATTGTGAACCAATGCAGTACCATGCCAACATCTGTGACCTTTGTAATTAGAGGATGAAATACAAAGAGAAGAGTCCTTCACAAAGCAGGCTGCAGGGACCGGATGTCTGTAAGCAGTGACATAATGCGGTCCTACGTTGTACTTCCTTCCTTCTCCTTCCTTTACAGGTGACAAAACCTCCCAGGTCTAAAAGTTGGATAAAGTTAAATATCTTGCCTAAGGCAGATGAAGCCAGCTGTGGCCAGGCCTCCATGGAACACGGAAGGGGCTGCAAAGTCTGGGCAAAGGTGAATGCGTGAAACCACGGGTTATCCATGAGCAGAGCACTTAAACCCCAGCCCTGGAATAGTGAAACCCTCCCTCCTGGATGCCGGCTGGGTGATAAGATAACATCATTTATGGCCCCTGAACTTGCCAGTTTTCACAGATTGCTGGCTCCAGCTTCCACAAGCCCTCTTAGCCAGCTCTCCTCCCTTCCAGCAGCATAGAAGGGGCAGCCCAGAGAGCTGTCCCCTGCTGACCCAAGGACCACCAGGATGGGGCTGTCAGCTGGCCTCTTCAGAACTCTTTCCTACAGGTCAAATCTCCGCCTTGGCAACCTCTCACCTTGACAACAGTGTAAGGAGCAAAAGAGAAAGAAATGCAGCCAGAGGCCTTTCAATGACACCCAAATTCTTTCCATGCCTGACTCATTGTGGACCAAGAGCCTTCCTTCCCTCTTCAGCTTTCCAATGGGGTAGGGGTGGGGGAAGATGAACTGGGGGCTGGGGTGACAGTCACAGTTGAGAAAGCCCCCGCCAGACGTCTGAAAAAGTGGGAAGGGCGCGGGGGGGGGGGTTGGGAGGGGGTTGGGGTGGGGGGGATGCTTGCTTTCTAAAGACTTGTGGTTGTCTAATCTGATAGGTTATCTCAGGCTATTCCTTTCAAATCCACCACGCCCCCAGTGGTGGAACTGAGAAAGGGAAACCTGTGGGAGCCCCAAACCTCCATGAAGCTATAAGACCAGTCTGTATTTTAAACTTTTCCCCAAACGAAGCTTCGGTGTCTAAATCCCTCGGAGATGACCACAGCGCTATCTAGAACGCAAAGCAACTCCCCCATTGTAATACCTTTCATTTGTTACTTATGCACGGTGTGTGTGTGTGTGTGTGTGTGTGTGTGTGTGTGTGTGTGAGTGTGTATCACCATCAACCTCAGGTGTCATCCCCAGGAGGGCCCTTGTTTTTTGAATAGGGTTTCACACTGGGACCTAAGGCCACCAATGAGGCCAGGCTGCCTGGCCAGGGAACCCCAGAGACCTGTTACCTCTCCAGGACTGGGATACACAAGTACCACACACCACACTCACCTTTTATATGTGGGTGCTGAGGACTGAACTCGGGTCCTCAGGCTTATCTTGTCACCATGTTACAAACTAAACTATCTCTCCAGTCTGTAAGAAATACCTTGTTGTATTTGTTTTCTTAAACCTCAAATTTGAAATCTTCCTTTCTCAGCTCCCGGAGTGTTGGGATTAGAGAGGTGTGTACCACCGCCCCAGACAATGACTTAGTTTTAAGCACACATTGCTTTTTTTTTTTTGAAAAAAAAATGCACATTTGAAAACCACCTGCTTTGGCTATCGCTCTGTTGGACTGTATCCTGGGAGGCCTTTGGATCTGTGATACAGGGCTGAGTGGCCCACCCAGCCTGCCAGCTAGCTCCATTCTCCTTGCCTTGATTCCACAGTCTCCCGGCTTTGCAAAGCTGAAGAAAACAGAAGTAGTGTTTCCAGTGAGGCCATGGAGCTACCAAAGTGGGCTCTGCCTCAGTCTCGCTAGCCTGTGACTATTCTAAGCATCTGTTTAGTCCCGATTTTCTTCTTCACAAGCCCCATTAATGAGCCATGATAGGTTAGCCCGCTGTGACGAGGTTCCCGCCCCACACAGCTAGGGCTCATTTGGCTCCCAGGGACGTGAAGTTACAGAGGACTGTGTCACCTCACAGTCCTCATCAGCTCCCTTTCCTCTTTGCCTCTGTGAAGCAGCAATTTGGCAAGATTAGCAAGTGTGCTGGAAATCAGAGGGGGTGGGGAAGGTGAAACAAGAACGAGGAAAGTTGCCTGCACGCTTTAGCAGGAGACAAAAAATCAAAAAAACCCCAGCAACCACATCCTGGAATGACAAGGACTTTGAGCCAACAGGGAGGACAGGCTCCTCTGAGCTGCTGCAAGCTTTACCTCTCTCCCTGATCGTTTCTGCATTGTCACAGCTATGGTTTGGAGTCACCTGTCCCCAAGCCCATTGGCTGGAGAAGAAATACTCCCTTTGAGGTCTGTTCTTGGTTGTCAGTTTGACCACATCTGGAATTAACTACAATCCAAGCAGCTGGGCACACCTGTGAGGGATTTTTCTGGATTGAATTATTTGAAGTGGGAAGATCTTCCTTAGATCTGGGACACACTTTCTAGTGACAACGTATCTGTCTAGTCCGATAGAGAGAACAGGGAGGAAGGAAGCTCTCTCTTTGCTTTACCCTCACTCTCGACAGCGATTCCATTCCTTCACTGGTATTAGAGCCTTCTTCTTTGGGATTCCAGGGTTCGTGTGTGTGTGTGTGTGTGTGTGTGTGTGTGTGTGTGTGTGTGTGTGTATACATACATACATATATATACATACACTTTAAAATGTGCTGAGACATCCAGCCTCATGCAGTTTAGAAAAAAATACTGGCTTACTTGTTTCCATTGGGAAACAGTCACTGTAGGACTTTGTAAGCCACTCTAATAAATCCAACATATACTCATTCTGTCCACTCTGTTTCTCTAGAGAATCCTGAACAACACATTTCCCTTTCTTACAATCCTCAGGGGTCAGGAAGAAAGCCTAATAGGAGCCCATACTGCAAGAGGCATCATACCATAATGGATATCACACCATAGTAACACACAGATCCCTTTTAGAGGGCAACCAAGTTAAGTGCAGATGCTGGGTGCTCCCTATGGAGGTTGCTCCCCATGGCAGCACATCAGGCCTCAGTAAATACCCCAAAGAAACCCTAGGGTCCATGCTCCCTGCCCCGAGGAACAATTCCAAGGCATGGTCTCTCAGCTCCTCAAGAAGATCCCAGCCCTGTGCAGACTCAGTAGACCACAAGGCCATTCCTTCAACAGTTTACTTCTTTCTGTTTTCCTCTCTCATCTCATCCTCCTGGGGCCCAAAATCCTGCTTCTGAGAGTAGTCACCATGTAAAACACCAGGCTATGCCTTTGGGGGTTGGGGGGTGAGGGTCAAAGTCTGGAACAGATGGGAAATGTACAGCTGGCTCTAGGTCACTGGGTTGGCTTTTTACCAAGACACAAACACAAGGCTGACACACACACACACCCACACCCACACACCAGCAGCACTCTTGGCTGGTTCTAGTCAATGCTGGAGGGTGACTTTGTATTGTCAGTACAAAAAGAAAAAAAAATCCCAATTTAGAAAGCCATGTGAATATTTTGTTCCATTAATAGGATTCATTTACACCCCTGCTAAATTGGAGGGGAAAGAGCAGGGGGCACCTGTACTCCAATAGATGTTTTTTTCATCAATAATACATACAATCACCGTGGATCACTCCCAGGCTAAGGATCACCAGAGGTCACGGGATTAGGGCTCTCAGCTAGGTCCGGGGTGCTAATGCAGGTGCCATGGTCCTAGGCCAGTCAGCAGGGAAGCGCACCCTGGAAGGAAGGAAGGCTCTGTCTGGATCTGGCTCCCCAGATCCCTGTCTCTCCTATTGCTGCTATAGCACAGGTGCATCCCATGTAATTTTAGGGGCTAGAAATATGAATCCAATCCAATGGGGTAAAACCAAGGAGAGGGTGAGCAGGGAGGGCTACTAGAGCTACAAACCCTTTCTCTGCTCCTTTCAGCTTCTAGTGTTCACCAACCTCCCTGTCTCTGTACCCAAAGCACACTCGTTTAGTCCGTGTCTGTCATCAGCTCCTCCCTCTACCACCTTACAAAGAAATGCATGTAGGACAATGCACGCGTCTGCATGTAGGACAGAAATAGGAACCATGCATGGTATGGTTTGGACATGGTCTGCATGCTGAAACCTTAAGTCTCCCAGACTGGAGATGCTAAGAAAAGGTGAAAGCCTTAAGAGGTGGGGGCTAGCAGAAGGTAATCTGGTGGCAGCGTCACCCCTAAAAAGAATCCATCCCGCCCTCTCCTAGACTCTGGCTTTTGGTCTCAGTGATCTCACCACCCAAGTTCTTACTGAGGTGCTATACCCCAAACTATGCTGTAGCTGCTGGCGGGATGTTCTTGAATCAATTCTCTATCAATTAAAACACCAAGAAATCCTGACATCCCAGGCTTCTCCAATCTGCAAAAGTCCCTTTGCTCCAACAGGTAACAATCCTGAAGACCAGGGTCTGGGTATCTTTCCGGACACACACTCTATCAAACACTGCACACTGTGCTGCTGAGGCTCTTCCCAGCTTCACCTGCCTCTCCTTCTTGCACACACACCTCCCCTTGTCCCCGTACCTACAGGACAAGTGTCCTGTGAGACCTTTGTCCTGGTCTCTTGTACATGAGGAAGCCCCTAGATTCTAGCAGGCACTATTGCACAGATGAAGGCTGGGTTTTCACAGTGCTCATATATGGACACAGACTGAGGTTCTCATACCCTAGGTGCGGACAGGTTGCTGAACCTCGAGAATTCTGGTTGGAGAGTGTGTTGGGGGTGATCGCCCCTAGAGTAGGCAGAAAGTGGAGTGGAGGCCAGTAGTCAAACTGACGAGGGTCATTTAAAAAGAGAGGCGGTCCGATGTGCTCCCTTCCCTTTGCAACTGCCTTCTAGAAATAAACGAGTAAAATTAAATTTTTCTTATGAACTATCAAAAGGAGTTGTTTGACAGCATTTTTTCCATTCCAGTATCATTCTGCAAGGACTCAAAAGCTGGGTGACGCCCACAACAAAGGTCGCCATGGAAACCGCTCACCTCCCTCCCAGGGGTGGGGGCAATCATGACTTCACCTCTCTGGTCCTCCCAAACCCACTCCAGATTGTTACCGAAGAACCTTTGTGCAAACAAACACCAGTGACTGCCTGAATGGCAGGAAATGTGGCACCTTTTTTTTTTCTAATTTTAACTTTGCTCCAGGAATGTGTGTGTTTGGAACACTCAGCCGGGGGCCCACATTCCTTTGCAGCCACCTCCAGGGAGCCCAGGGAAAAATCAGCTCTAAGGCAGGCCTTCTCGGAGGAGGATGTACCCACAAACCACACTCTACTCCAGATACAGCCGAGTCCAGGGCCTGAGCACGCAGGTCACGGCCGGGAAATCCTGGAAAACAATCCTGCCAAGTATCCCCTGGGACAGAAGGATTCCAGTGAGTCTCGCTCTGTTTTAAAGTCCTCCATGTGGTGGAGTGTGCTCCCCCTCCCACCCCCTTCACACACACACACACACACACACACACACACACACACACACCATAGTGGAAGAACACTGAAAGAGCCAGCGTTTGCCATGTTCTAGTAAATTCGAAGATTCTGTAGGATCCAATAAGTGAACTGAAACCATGCAAAGAATATTCTGGTTGAAACAAAGGAGCGTTAAGACCCGTTAAGACCGTGAGTTTGGGGGAGGGGAGGCAGGTGTACCTGCATTGAAAGTCTATCAGATACACATCACCCCCGGCAGAACAGCTCCAGTATCACAAGGTAGTCAGTGTGGAGCTTGGTGCGGAGGAACAGCTCTGGGGTGGGGGTGGGGTGCAGAGGATCCGATTTCCACTGGCAGTTTGCATACTGGGGCGGACTGACATCGAGGACAAAGCCCTTCCCTGTAACATTCTTCCATCCTACAGGAGAAGCAGGGACAAGTCCATAGACAGGCATGCTACAAAAATCCGCACAGGGAAGGTGGAGGAAATTTCGTTAGGCATCGCACAGGTGAAGCCATGGACAGCCTGGGGGTTGGGGGTGGTGTCAAAAGGAACCCAGCGCTGCATGGCAAATGAGCACAGACAACAGAGGGTGAACATTTCTCCATTTCAGTGGCTCAGGAATCAGGGTTGGCTTAGCTGAGCGAAGACACCTTCTCCTCCTTCTTCCTCTCAGCCTCTCAAGCAAGGCCAAGGTCTCAACAAGACTTAGCAGGGAGGAATCAACCAGATCACCTGGTCGGAGGGAACAGTGGTTTGTGGTTTCCTTGCCGTGCTGGTGTGAGACCACCACTCTCCCCGCAACCTCAGGGGGAGTTTGTGAATAAAGCCAACGCACTCACCTAATCACAGAAGGAACATTGACCTTTTGTTATGTTTTGTTTTGATTTGAAGACAGAGATTCACATAACCCAGGCTGGCCTCAAACTCCCTATGTAGCTTAGGATGGCCTTGAACTTGTGCTCCTCCTGCTTTTACTTGGAGTGCTGGGATCACACAGGTGTGGACCACCAAGCCCTGCCCAACAGTGCTGGAGATGGAACCCAGGATCTTGTCCGTGCCAGGCCAGCTCAATACCAGCAGAGCTCCAGTCTGAAACATTATCATTCTGATGAATTAATTTTATTAGAGGCAGCCAGAGACAGGAAGGAAGAGCAGATCGAACTCTGTGTGGTACAAAGGCAAACAAGCAGAGGGTCAGCACACAACCAGAGCAGGGACAGCAATCCGCAGTTACTTCAGATCCACCAGATAAAAGAACGCCGGGGCTAAATCGATGGCTCGGCGTTTAAGAGCACTTGCTGCTGTTTCAGAGGACCAGGGTTCAATTCCCAGCACCTATATGGCAGCTCATAATCATGTGTAATTCTCATTGCAGGGAATCTGATACCCTCTTTCGGCCTCCGTCAACACCAGGCACACACATGGCACACATACATGCAGGCAAAAAAAAAATACTCATAGGCATTAAAAAAAGTTAAAATTTAAAATATTTTAGAAAAACAATACATCTGAAACAGGGGGACAGGGAGGATAGGCTGAAGTCTGTCTGTCCTAGCAGTGGTTGTGTAAGTCTGGATGAGAGTTCTCTGTTGTGACTATTCAATGAGCACGCTGATGAGTTCTGCATTCGGTCTATATCTACCCAAAGTTTAGGGATCACCTACCTTGGTTCCTTGCATAGCAATGACAATAGATACCGAGCACACAGAGAGCCTCTGGAAACTCAGTTTGTCCCTGCTGGGCATCCCTCATTCCTGTTTATCTTGCCGAGAAAGAGAACCAGGCCAGCTCTAGCCCATACCGCTGCCCGGAAGTCCTCTTTGCCCTCCTTGCCAAACCTCAACAGCGCCTCGGATTCTTCTCTGAGGTGGGGTTGCTCCTCCCAGGTGGGGTTAGTGTACTCAAGGATTGCCCCACCTGTATTAACTACAGGCGCCATAACTATAAGACTTGCTTCTTTCATTGGATCGGGGCTCCACTTCAGGACCCCTGAAGCATCCTCCTGCTGGGGGTGTCTGTACCTCTCTGGCAACTGAAAACACCAGTTGACTGTCGGAAGCTGGGAGTCACACGAAGCTGCATTCTGTGTGTAAGAGGGTTCAATCAAACACTCCCAAAACAGGCTTGAGGAGAGAGACACCAGTCTGCAATGAGGAAGGAGGTCAGAAGGGTTCACCAGGGATTGCCACATGAATGGACGGACTTGGGCCTCTGGGAGGGGCCCAGAGGGGCGTCTGTGCCTGCCCCTCACACCTCAGCACCCTCAGATGAATGCAGTCTTTGTGGTCCTTCTGCACAAAGGAAGGAGCATCAAGGCACCTGCTGAATTAGATGGGGTTAGTCAGCATACAGACCGAGCCCAGGTCCTGGGAGTTAGACATTTGTGTGTGCCCTGAAGAAGGGTGTGTATAAACAGAATCAGAGGAGGAACTGCTACGGCTTAGCTGGGACACTACACGTCTGTGACCACAGGGCATGGCAATCCAGGGACTGAAACTCCTGCAAGTCCCACAAGTTCCAACCATAACACTCAGGTCTTCGTTTTTGTTTTTTTTAAAAAAAGGGGGCCCCTCCACAAACCTCCAGGCTCTTCCTGGAGAGCAGACCACGTAAGTGACGTGGGTGTGGGGGGGCTGTGTCTAACAGATAAGACCTCAATAAGCTCAGAGAGCCGTGTGTTGGAATGGGGAAGAAAACAGAAAATGTGATTATCAGGGTTCTAGAGTGGGGTGAATGTGAAGTTAGGATGCAGCCAGGACAATGACATGGTCCCGGGAGAACAGTACCTGAGAAAGAGGAAGGGCCGGGGCTTGACAAGTCTGACTGTGTATCGGCTACAGTGCTTCTGAGGACCACAAGGACAGAGCAGCAGGCAGAAGTCCCTTTGTGTGGCCTTCTAGTCTGTGGCTCTCTCATCTAGCCAGGGCAGCACGCAATGTATGCCAAGAAAGTCACAGGAAGGCCTCAGAGTGTCCACCACTCACCTCCAACCATAACATCTCAGAGGCCCAAGACGGGTGGCTAGCCACCCTGACTTGTCCCCATCCAGCAACGGTATCATTGTGACTGTGGGAGCTACAGGCTGTCTGCCACCTGGTCCCCCTGAGAAGCTTCAGGCCCTCAGGTTAGAACAGATCAGAGACTGTCCAGGGTTGGAACCAAGTACCAGCCCTCCCTACAGAACCTCCACAAGCCCCAGGTCTGCTCACCCTCAATTCTTCAGCCATCTCACCTCAGAAGGTTACTGTGGATAGGGGACACCTGAGAGGTATCCAGAATTCTGCACAGTTCAAAGTCAGTGCCTGCAGCTGTCCCCCATCCTGGACCTGCTGGGGTGCATTCTTACAACATCACTAGGTCGTTTCTGAGCAGGCAGGCAAGCTCTGCGAAGTGCTGGGCTCTCTTCCTCTGTCTCTCTGTCTCTCTGTCTGTCTCTCTCTCTCTCTTTCTCACACACACACACACACACACACACGGGGGGGGGGGAGGTGCACACATAAATGCTTATTCCCAAGACCTGGGCTCACTCTGTACACTGACTAACCCCATCTAATTCGACAGGTGCCTTGATGTGACTCAGTATCTGGTAAAGCAGTCAACTTTGCTAATCCCATTCCGCTTTCCATCCTCCTTCCCCTAAGTCACTGGCAGGATTAGTGAGGACCTTGACAAGGTTCCCAGTACACCTGCCAATTCACTCCAAGGCCCCGTGCCCTGGGCTCTGAATTTCAGAGCAGTTTATTAATGGCCCATTGTCTTCAGCACCCTCCTCCCTCTCTCAGGTTCACTCTGCAAAGAGATAATCCCTGCATTGCTCCACCACTGCTAGCTGGGGCATTTAGCTCACCTCTAAATGTCCAGGTCAGGACTGAACAAAGAGGCTGCTGATGGGAAGAGGAGGGAGGCCCAGCTGGCTGGGCATCGCTTTGCAGAGGAGATGCTGGACCGACCTCCCCACTCACTGCCTCCCTCTGGTCCTTTCATCCCCTCCAGCGTCCCCAACCGTGACATCACACATCATCTTGCTGTCTTGACTGTGTAATTTCCCCATGCATTTCTGTTAGGTGATCCTGACAGTTCTGAGGACCAGCCAGGTGCTTTAAAAGCTGCTTTGCAGCTGTGAGTTGTCTTGTGATAGTCCTATGGGGTTATGTGTCATTGGCAGGATGATCACACAGGGGACGTCCACTGTCATCACCGCAGACTGTCAGCAGGGTTTAGCATTGCTAGGTGGATTGCGGGCACCCGGCCAGCGTCTTTCAACCCTCGTCTCATCCCCAGGCCCCTGTCCCCTCTCTGGCTCTATCCCTTTCCGCTCACAGACACTGCTCTGCTACTACGCCACTGCCAGCCAGAGAGGCCCAAGACCCAGCTCCCACGTGGACCAGCGGATGGAAGCACTGGCCAAACTGCAGGCAGTCATGTGTAAGGCCTTTAGTTCCCTCACACCTGCCCTGACATCTGGATACACTTGAGGTTGCTACTCAATACTAAGAGTAACGGGCAAGCTCACTGAAGCCTCAGTGGGAGTGACAGGAAAAAATGTCTGAAGGTGATATCTGTGCTTATCGCAAAACAACTAAAAGGGGGGCTCGAATACCACCCGCCTTCCCCAGACTCTCCGTGCTAACCTAGTCGAGTGGGTAATACTGGATAATACTGGAAATAATATAATAACAGTAACAGCAACAACAATAACGGTGGAGAATCCGAACATTGCTTAGAAGCTCCATCATAACAGTGCCGTCTAAGCGGCAGGAGCTTGAAGCAGCAAGTCCCACCACATCCCCAATCAA
Source organism: Tokudaia tokunoshimensis (assembly GCA_036184795.1). NCBI lineage: Eukaryota > Metazoa > Chordata > Mammalia > Rodentia > Muridae > Tokudaia > Tokudaia tokunoshimensis. The sequence continues at coordinate 90,767,539 of BTHU01000016.1, read as the reverse complement.
GAGCAGAGAGGAATAAATACATGTGTGCTTCGTACTCACCTAGCCAGCTCTACTCTTCTACAGTCTAGGGCCCAGACATGCTGGCCTTCTCATATCAATTAAGGCAATCGAGACATCACCCATAGACATGCCCACAAGCTACCCAGATCCAGAGAAGCCTCTCTTCCAGACCCATCAAGGCTTTCTTCTCTGGTGATTCTGGATTGTGTACCATTGACAAAACTAGCCGTTACTGGATCTACACTCAGCCCGAGACAGTCATTCCTAGTGACAGATTCGCTCACCTGACAGTGGTGCTTTAAGTCTGCAGGTATCCTTTGCACTGGGACACTAACCACTAGAAGACACAGCCAACCACTGACTATATATCAGGCCCTGGACTCTGTCTGCTTTAGGCCCCTTTGGCTGTGAGAAGGCGGCTCAGGGTTCAGAGACCAGCTTCTCTGGGCTCAGACTATGCTAAAGATGATAGGAAACTGAGGAGGGAGAATAGACTCATGGCACAGGAGCTAGGAAGACTCGAGTAGCAGGATCTCTTAGATCTCGTCGCTCCAGAACCTGTGCCCAATGACTCTTGAAGCTTGGGCAAATTGCTTAGTGTCTCGGTTACTGATGCCTTGCTGGTCAGACTCTAGAATTAGAGAGTCCCCAGGCAGTCAGTGAAAGCCCAGTGGTGATGCGTCCCAAGTGTGGGATGGAAAGGACTCCATGCCCAGGTGCAACCAGGGTTCTGGGCTGCAGTGAACTTCAGTGGGGGCTGAAAAGCCCTGTGCCTTGCAGAAGGACGACAGCAGGAGAGAGGCAGAGTCCAGAGACCTGCAAGCCACCTGGCAGCTGCCATTGAGGTTTTAAAGAAAGGGAACCAATTCCATTTTGTGATAACCATTCAACCCGCAGTAACGCTAGCCTTCCAGAGAGCTCCTGTGTGCGCACACACTCGCCCTCAGAAATACTCCATTCCCTCACACAACTGACTCCCGCAGCTCACTGCTCACCACCTTCTCTTGCCAGGTCCTGAGGCCCCTGAAAGAGGCAGCTGTTTGTAAGACAGGGCGCAGCTGGCTCCAAGGGGCAGGACCACGGCTCGTGCCAGGCACACTCCACGGCGCATCTAATCGGGGTGCTTTCTTGTGAGCCCCATTACAAATCGGCCTATGTCATGAACGGGCAGTGCCCGTGGTAGTGAAACTCAACCTCAGGCTGAGACGCAGGCCCTTTCCTCAGTACTAACCAGGGACAATCTGAGGAAGGACAGGGCCCCACACTTTTCTCATGTTCTGCAACTTGCCACTAGCCTGGGCTCTGAGCAACAGCTAAGTGACAGCCATAAAATACAGCAAGAAATAGAACCCCTACCCTCACCCCACCCCACCCCTCACCCCATACCCCGCAATCACCAAATCATAACATCCCTGTGGGGCTGCACCAACCCAGCCCTAAGACAGAAGCTTAAAAAAAAATCCCTCACAGTTCCCTGTGTTTCCACAAGGGTTCCATACAATCAGGGATGGGACCTTGAATATTCTTCATCCTATAGCTGTGTCCCCAGGCTGGTGAGAAGCTGCTGAAACCTGAAGTCCCAGTTGATCTGGGAAAGCACTCGGGGATGCAGTCCCTGTCTGCAATGTGGTCCCCAAGCCCCAGGCTGAGAAAGGAGGACAGAGCAACTAGAAGGTATGGTGAGCTTGGCTGTCCCATCAAAGGCAGGGGGCGTCCATCTTCCCCAGAAATGAGGAGGCTTAGGTCAAGATTCTGCCTCTGTGAAAGCAGCTAGGCAGAGTGAAGTGGTACAACCCTGTGGCTATTCCAGTCTTGAAGAGGGAGGGCGGGTTGAAACTGGTACTACCCAGAATGCACAGAGCAGGCAACCTCGTGTTCTAAGTCAACGATGAGTCTTGTAGATAGACTGCTCAGAAAGTGATTTTCCTCAGAACACCTGCACAACTGAATGGCCTGCGCAGGTGACCTTGGTGTCCACTAGTGGATACTGTCCTTGTGCCCTGGCCAGTAAAAACGGCAGGCAGCAAAACTTACGACAAAGGACTCCACTTTGAAAATAATGCCTGTGTGATTTATCTCGTGGCAATAGTTATAGATTTTCAATTTCTTCTCTGATTTATGTTTTCTAAATCGTCTACAGTGAGTTTAGATCACTCGAACAAAGGCAGCATTCCCATTGTGCTCACATCACTGAGAGTCTTATGCCCCTGCCCCCCCTCCCCCATCTCAGGTCTGAACCTCCACCTCAATATGTTTTATGTGCTATTTGCCGCCACACCATGCATGCTGGCCTTAAACAATGGTTTGGGCCTGAAATCCCAGCATTTGGGAGGTTGATGCAGAAGAATCAGGAGTTCAAGGACACCCCCAGCTACTTGGGGAGTTGAGCTCTATGAGATCCAGTCTGTCTCAACAGACAAATAATGAAGTCGTAATCTGCAAGCGTTTCAAGTGGCTCCAGGCAGCAACGGTGGGAAGAAGCCTGTTCCCTCCCACCTTCCACGAAAGGTTGTGTCAATACAGAGGCTTCAGGGAAGGCAGGCTAGAGGTGAGATGCTGGAAAGCCAGCTGAAGACTCTTGCATGCTCTCTGAGCTCACTCGGTGACATTACAAGGCCCTTGGTCACCTGCAGGCCTGGAGGAGGCACCATCGGATCCATAGTCTAGTACTTGGAAAAGGGTCAAGACTGCAATGGTGCGTCTTGTGTGAAGGGTATCAAGTGTGTCTGCTGGGTGAATCCAGGAAGCAAAAGTAGAAAGAACAGCTGGAGGTGGGGCTCAAAGACAAGCAACTAACTCACTGTCCACACTGTGACTCACAAAAGACTGTAGCAGGACTTCAAGGCCCCAGGAGACTGTCAGCATTCATGTTAACACACGATCTCCGCAGAGTTGTACATTGAGGTAGAAAGACCTGTCATACTCCAAAGTCACTCACAGGTCAAGATTAACCACACAGAAGGAAAACCCACATAAAACACTGCAGACACTAACAAACTAGAAATCAGAAACAAGAAACCTTACAGCACTAGCAGACACAACATTCTCTACCCTCCAAGGGCCACTGGGAAGAGGAGAGGGGTATGGGTGTAACCCCAGGCTCTAGTAAACATCATGGCCCATCCTGGTTAGTTTTTATTACCAATCAGACACCTAGAATTATCTGGGAAGGCAGAACTGAAATTAATAATCCAGATCAGATTAGCCTATGGCCTTGTCTGGAAAAGATCATCTTTATAATTGATGTAGGAGGGTCCAGTCCACTGTGGGCATCACAATCCCTATGATAAGGCGGTCTGGGCTATATAAAATAACTAGGTCTATCTTTCAAAAGAACAGATGAAGGAACCTATCACCAAGGTGTTAACTATGGGCAGCAGTCACACAGCAACCCTTCTCTCAATACTGGGGCTGCCTGATAAAGATGCCCAGAGCACACAACAGGAAGCACAACCCCAATTATCTATGCCAAGTTCTCCATCACAGAGAAAACAACCTCTTTGCAAGTGCCCAAGAATAATGACAAACACTGCCAACCCCAAATACCCACTCTGAGCAGAGCTCAAAAAATATTCAGAACATTCCATCAGCCATCACTACTGTGTTAGAAAAAGGGTCATTCTAGAACATTCTGTCACGCATGATTATCATCACTCGGTTAATTTGAGAACGAGTCTCTGGTACACCACAGTCCAAAGACCCCCACTTTTCACTCCTTCCACCAAGGACTAGTGAAAAGAACCAGGTGTCTGAGGTCACGGAAGGGGTGGGTTTCTACCTGGGTGGCGGGAGGTATTCTGGTCCGCCGAGTGGTGAGCTTCTAAATGGTGGGTGATCAGAAGAACAGCATAAGGAGATGTGTGACACAGACCACTGAAGTCAAAGATGCCTCTCCAACATCCACCCGGGCAGAGCCATGAGCAGATCTCCTCAGCCAGGCAGCAGGCTCTGATGGGGCCAAGGAGGCCAGAGGAGAAGCAGCTGGTGTCCCATCATACCCGAGGACTTTGCATCAGGGCTCTGGACAAGGCAGCTACAGGGACAGTATCTATGTGACTAGTGAAGACCAAGGATGGTAAGAGCCTGTGGGAAAAGGGAACGAGACGGGAGCGGCTGTGACGTGAGGGCAGACGCTAGACACAGCACAGAATTCTCCTTTCCAATGAGAACAAGGTCCATCCCATTGCCCTAAGCTTCAGGGGTAGAGGTGTACAGCGAGCAGGGTGCAGGGTAGTAACTGCTGCATACACACTGCCCCAGAGGCCAAGAGCATAGGTAGCCTGGGGACAGCCGTGAGGTGAGAGATGGCAAAGCCAAGCATCAAGGTGAGGATGGAGGACCCTCTAACAGCTCCGCATGCTCTCACCCAGTCAAACCTCACCTCCTGACTTTGGACTACACCATGCTCCCCAGATCACCCGCAGGGACACCTTCTGGCCGCTCTCACACACGTCACCTGACACCCCAGGTTCCTGCCTCCCACTGTGCTCCTCAGACTGGTTCCAGCTATGGCCCGTTCACCCTGGATTCTGAAGGGCCTGTGGCCAGACTGAGAGAGCAGTCTAAGGAAGGCAGTCTGGTCCTCTGCTGGCTTCTGTGCTTCTCAGCTCTAACAGTGTTGATTTACTCTCTCTGTTACACGAATGCAGTAAGATCCCCCACTCCCTCAACTGGGACGGAAAAATACATTTCCGGGCAAAATGCTGAAGACTCTGGACAGGCTGTCAGAAATGTTAGAGGCCCTGTCTGTCACTACAGTTATCCCGGCACAACAGAGACAGGTGGGGCACGAGCATCCAAGACTTAAGAGAGACTATACAAGCTTGGCCTCTCAAGTCAGTGCGACCGTAGTTCCCAATAGCTCCTCTTCTCTCACGCATAAAGCTAGCTTAACAAAGAAAGCTTTGTATTCTCCGCTAGACGGGCAATGCATGCACTGGTCGGTATTGGAAGGACTTGCCATCCATGAAAATGGACTTAATTTCTGAAGTTTCTGCAGAACCTTGAAATTCAAAGGAAGACAGGAGAAAACAGTAGCCACAACCCAGGGAACCTCAGAAGCCAGGTGGGAGAGGTGGAGAGGAGCAGGAAGTTAAGTACAAGATGCAGGTGCCTAGGTTAGCCATGTTTGCCTGGTGTTCTCAGTATCAATGCCCTGGGTTCCTGCATGGTCATTGGGCTTCAGTTCTTTCTCAACAAACCAGGGGCAGGACCACTTAACCCTGCGAAATGTCCCCAGAGACTAAATAAATCAAAGATCCTGCTGTAGTAACTGCCTGGCAAGACTTTGCAAATAGCACCTACCCGCTTCTCTGACCCTCTTCGCTCCCAGTTCAAAGGCACATTTTGCTTTGTTGCCTTAAATAGAGGAATGAGTGACCTAATGGTCTCGATGTCAAAGCTCACACCTAACCCCCAACCGATTCCTGCATGTTCCTTTCCAGGCCACTCTTTGCCAGCTCTGTGGAATGACCACCAGCAGCACCAACTGAGGGCAAAAGACAACCACAAACAAAGTAATAATCTCAGAGTCACGGGCGCCCGAGATTTTCCCATAATGCCCAGTTTCTTATCATCTGCTAAGCAGTTAATTGGCATTTAGCTTTGAGTGTGTCAGTCACCTGTTACTCCACCTCCTGGTGAGCCGAATCTCAGTCTTTCTCCACTCCTCCAGCTCACAGGAATCATTCCTTCTCTCCATTGTAAGAATCGAACTCACGCTTAGCAAGCAGTCAATTTCCAGATGGTTTTTAAAAAGGCGTTTATGACATCATTCTTAGGTTTCGTGGCAGCATCCTCAGAACATCTCCTGGGGATGCTGAGGACCTCTGCTTCCTTCTAGGAGCAGGCTGTATCCAAGTTTCCCAAAGAACACTCGAGACTATCTAGGTATGCGTGTGTTAAAGGGATATCACTCTGGTAGTCGGTGAACTATACGTTAACAGTAAACTTGGGTGTAGAAAAGACGGTCTTCCTAGAGGACCTGCCACCTTCCTGATCGACTTCAGAGAAGCCAGTACACAGGCAGACTCTGTGCAGCTATTCCCATGAGCAGAGGCAACCAAGCAATAAAATGTAGAACTGTAGGGAAGGGCTCTTCAATGAAGAGTAATTTTATAAAAATCTCACAGTGGGACTGGAGGGAAAGCGTTCCACTTGTGTGACATTCATGTGAGGCTGTAGGCAGGAAGTCCAACTCCTCTGCACACCAAGACTATGAGGAAGGGACCCAAGGGCTCTCAGTCCCTTGCTAGGTCACCTCCCAAGCTCTATCACCCCCTGGACTGCTCACCCCCTGGGCAGCTTGCCCCATGGCCTTTCAAATCATGCTCACACATCTAATCAAATTTCCCCAGTGTCCTCAAATAAAGTTCAAAGCTGACGGGAGCCCAGCAGGGCCATGTCTGACCACGCACCTGCCTCCGGCATCCTCCCCGGGTGCTCGGGAAACTCTCTTACCATTGTATCCCTTTTGGTTCTTTGGATTCTGCAGACCTGGAACCTGACTACCAACTAGCCAGCAAACTCCTACCTTACCTACCCTGGCCTACACATTCCTACATGTCCTAAGGCTTCTTTGGGAATCCTCTCCTGCCCCAACTTCAACCTGTAAGCCCTACTCTCCTTTCCCGTGTACTTTAACAGTCTCTCTTGTGATAAGTAAGTACCCCACCAGAGCTGTCTCTGGGGTCAGGAAGCGAGTGGGTTAACATTAAACCCAGCACTCGACCTCAAACCTAGTGAAGGGAGCACCTGGCACTCAGAACCAAATAACAAAGCTAATGAGTCCCGAGCATTCCAGACTGCCAGCCAAGCCCGTCCGTGACCCTCCTTAGGGTTTTACAAGGCCCCCAAAATGCTGCTTCATGTTACCAATGGGTAGATGAGTCACACGAACAGCCAGTGCCAAAACCACTCTCAGGAAACAGGCCAAAAAAATATTCCACCCATAAATTGGTTTTCCTCTCTTGCCAGACTGGAGAAGTTCTGTGACACTAGACTGCAGACTGGAGGGGGAATTGACCTGACTATCAGCAGCCTGGACCAGGAACTTCTCTCAATGAACGCAGAGGTTTCCAAAGTCAAGTCGGCCCCTTTCCCTGTGCTAAACACAACGCAGTCTTTCTGATAGAGAGCCCCTAGATCTCCCCAGATACTAGAGCACGACCTGAAGAGCTCAAGGCCTCGGCTCTGGAACCTGAACACACTGAAGTCACCACCCGTCCCCTTCCTAGGTGCAGCCCCTCCCTGCACCCTAGGGTCCCAACAGAAGCAGAATTTCCAAGAGTAGTGCGCCTTGAGCAATCAGCCCCTGGGGGAGTGGGCATCGGAGGCTGCTTTTATAGCAAACAGGACAGCAGCATCGCCTCTCTGTGAGGGGCTTTACTGGACAGGGATGACAGTCACCAATAGTCAAACGCGGAGAGAAGTGCTTTATAGATTTTGAACAGAATAAAAGTTAAGTCTCATTCTAGGGAAGTTTACACTGAACGATGCTTATGTTTATGAGATCTTCCCTGAATGCAGCTTATGATCAGGGCAACTATGAACTGTGTGGTTCACAAGGTAAGCATGCCTTTAATATCAGCCCTCTCACTCTGGAGAAAGAGGCAAGAGAATCTCCCGTGAGTTCAAGACCAATGTGGTCTATTCAGTGAATTTTAGGAGAGCCAGGGCTACATACCGAGACCCTGTCTCAGTAAATACAAAATGTACCTGATGAACCTCAGCTCGAACCTGGCGTCAAGAGCAGGAATGCAAATCCTATTTACCAACCTGAAAACATTAATTTCAGACAAGCAACTTAAAAAAAAAATACAGGAAAGTATTTGTTCAAGAAGGATCCCCGTAACCAGAAACACCACATCGTACCCTCAAATCTTGACAATCACACACACACAAAAAATGTGAATGGCTCCATCATCAGTGTGTGGACCACTGCTGGTGGGAACTTCCTCCCCATAGTTATTGAGTAATAATGTGAATTCAATGCAGAAACAGATTTTGGTTGGGGTGGGGGTGGGGCGGTGATAATTTTCAGAAAAGAAAAAGCATCTGTTTTGTCATAAAACTATAAAGTACTCACAGTGGTAGCAATAGGCTTCCCAACCCCCAGCCAAGCAAGGCACAGAATCCTCTAGCAAGCTGCTTCCTACCTTCCTAGGGTCTTTCTATGGTTCAGGCGGAGCAGACCAACCTATGTCTGGGTCCTGGAGCACAGACTGCAGTATCTCATCTCTCTTCTTCCTCTTCCTTATCCCCCTTCTCTACCTCTATCGGGCTCCTCCTCTTCCTCCCCCTCCCAGGACCTTGAACAAAGGGTAAGGTAAACACACTTGCTCTTTAAAGGTCAGCTGGAATGTCCAAAGAATCAAAACCCAGCACTGTGTTCTGATGATGAGACATCCCAACCGGGTCACACCTTCATCAGGTCACTGACCTGACCACAAAACGCCCCATTACTCAATATTTAAGAACAAACTCCAGTGTGCACACAAGATTCGCAAGAGGTCCCAAGTCAGAATGAATCCCAAATCCAGCTCAGACAGGGTGTGGACACTTCTCATGATCCCCTTTGAAAATCCCAACTGCAAGAGGTCAGCCCTGAGGTCACCACTTACAGAACTAACATCCAAAGGAAAGAACGGGGAAGCCCAAGTTCTTCTGCACTGTGACTCGAAACTAGCCCAGCAAAGGGCCACTGTAGAGGCCCTTAGGGAAAAGGAACTTCTCAAATTCTAGCTCACCAAAGCCTTCTTTCAGCTATTGTTTGCCACAATGGCCTGGTACAAATGCAGCGTGCTAGGAGAACCCGATAGGCATTCAGTTACTTAATTCCCAGCCAGGATCTTCCTGGATGACTTCAGGTGATGCAAACTAGCCCATTTCAGATTTGACTGACCACAAAGAAACAGCTACTTACAGACATGTCGCAATGCCCGCTAGAGGGAAAAGCCCAATAAAGTCAGGAAGAATCTGAAACCACAGAAAAAAACTCATGTTAAAAAGCCCAGTTGTTTCAAGTGGGTGTCGTCTGTGTGTGTGTGTGTGTGTGTGTGTGTGTGTGTGTGTGTGTGTGTGTGTGCAAACAATGACGAGTCCTTTGCCTCTATCCGAATAATTCTGATTAAAAACGTAAGCCAAACTCGGTGTGCTGGTGTGCACAGAAACGAACTGCAGAAGCTGAAGGCATCGGGGATAGATCCTGATGTCTTATCTCCACTATGGCCTTGGAGAGGCACCAAATTCAAATGCCATTTCCTGGCCCCTTACCCACAAAAGGTGAGCAATTCAAAGGCTTCCCAGTACCTGCCAGGAATAGAACTGCTCTTTGAAAGGCTTTAGGGACAGATTTCTGAAATGAAACACATGTTTTGTGCTAGGCTGTCCAGAGAGGAGTGAGGCTAAGGGCAAACTATAGCAGCCAGGACTATGTGGCTGTGCTCTGCTCACTCTGTACTCGCCACAGGGCTGCAGAGAACACAGGCTGCTGTGTGCCAGCACGATGCGTTAATATTTCATATGAGATACGTAGGCACACATGAGTTGTTTTCTGGTATATCACATAGTACCCCAATTTCCCATATATGCATGGGCTACATGCAAACTTTTGACACTGCTGTCTGTCAGAGCCATAATTCTTGGTGAATTTCAAGCACTTAAATGCACTTGAGGTTTTTTAGGATATTCCACAGACAACTTTGTATCCTAAAGCTATTGAACATTCAAGCCCCTTTACAAAGAGCAATAAGGTAACACTGGTAAACAATGGCTGGGTATATCTGCCTGAATTAAAAATTACATTGTATACAACTCTGTGAATGGCTATTTGACAGCGCTTATAAGTAAGCTGATTATTATTCATAAGCCAGACTACTAAAGACAGAAATTATTCTGGTCATATATTCTAAGTTTTAGAGAGAGAGCCAAGGTACCTTAGAAAAGAAAGTTAGGCTTGTCACTGTGTGGCAGGACAGAGTCACCATTGTGATTCCCTTGACCAGTGCACCCCACTGTGCACAGAAGTTACATAGATTATAAGATGTAAAGGGCAGGGGAGGAGGTCAGTCAGTAAAGGAACTAAGTTCAATCCCCAGAACCTAATAAAAGTAAAAGCAAGAGTGTGATGGCACACACTCATTATCACAGTACTGGGAACTCAAAGACAGACAAGACAGACAGACAGACAGACAGACCGACAGACCCCTGGAGCTTACTGCTGAGTTCCAGGTCAGAGAGAATGTCTCATAAAGTCAAACCAAGTAGATGATGCCTGAGGAATGACAGCCAAGGCTGTTCTCTGGCTTCCACATATACATGCATACACATGCATGGTCACCTGTACAGAGATGTGCACCCACACATAGGCATGTTACCTCCCCCAACACACACACATACACACACACACACACACACACACACACACACAGAGGCAAAGGACACTGGACAGACAGATAAATGGTACAGAGCAGCTCTTGACATTGAAAAACTAGGGGAGCTCTGATTGGGAGGCCTGATCAGATCTTGGGGATGAAGGTAGCCCCATGAGCCCTGTCCTGAGAATAACCCTCCCCCCCCGCCCCCCCAGCCCTCACAAAGGCTGTGCAGAGAGTTGCAAGGTGTAACACCTGGGCAGGTACTTGCAGGTTGTACTTAGCCTGCTAGTCCTGAAGAAAGTCTCTCCCTCCTTCCCTGGAACCTTCAATCCTACCACCCTTGTGATATCAACCCCTGAATATCTGAGAGCATCTTGGCCCTACCCTGGCTCCTGACATCCTTTCTATTTGCTTACCCTCGAGTGATGGATCTGCTTCTGTTACTACTCGCAAGTCTTCTCCTTTGTTGTAACAGCACAGCTCCTTCAGGCCTAACCCACAAGCTTCCAGGCCTTTATCCTAGGGTTCTCAGTTCCCCTTACTCCAACACAGCACCTGATGCCACCGGCTTCTGCATCGCAGACCCCTGAGCCTTCCTACCTACCTTCACTGGTGACCCAAGGTGGCAGCTTCACAGTGCTCACAAAGCAAAGAGCCCAGGCCTGTCCCCTTTCTTGTGGTTCTTCTCTTCCCCTGCCTGTGAACAGATACTTCCCCTCCAATCCTACATATACCACACCGGCGGGATTTCAGTGTCCCTTCCTAACCAGATCTGCTAACTATAATTGGCTGGGATTGAAGGTGTCTTGCTAACCATGGCTAACAGTTGAAGGACACTTCTCTCCCGTGAATGTGATGATGCTAAAGAATGGTTTTAGGCTTTAAAATTATTTTACTGCTAATTGTGGTGGAGAAAATATAAGCACCCCTCATATGTGTGCTAAGCCCAGCGATTTCAGAAAGACTCTTGATAGAGGCCTGGATCTTTTCCCTCCTTTACTCAGATGGTCCCCAGGAAGGCTGCTGGGCCTCCTTACCTCTGCTTTAACATGCAAGATCACCTCCTCACACACACCTGAGGACCAAATCCCTTTTACCCAGTCTTCTTCCAAACCAGAAGATGCAACCAAAACCCAGCAAGGAAGGACTTACCACTACCAGGTGATGCAAAGGCCACACAAGACTCCAGAAGGAAGCTGGGAAAATTGGCCTCTGCCTACTCCTCCCCAAAACACAGCACTTCCCTGAATAATCTTCTGCACCAGGAGAGACACGCCCCCCACAACCACTATACACACACACACACACAACATAGAATTCAGGATTTTGGCTATGCCTCACCCCAAGCTGCCTGTCCAATTCTCTTCTCACACAAATTCCTCATTGTATACATCAGTGGTACTGAAGCCTGGGTTCCTGCGAGCATCACCTAGGGGAAAGCTCAGTAGGTAAAGTGCTTGCCTTGGAAAACAGGAGGACCTGAATTCAATACCCCACCACCCGCTTCAAAGAGCTGACATGGTGGTGCATGCTTGTAATCCTAGGGCTAGGAGCTCACTGGCTAACCAGCCCAGAATAACTTGGTAAGTCTGAGGCCAGTGGGAGACCTTGTTTTAAAAAGCATGGTAGAGGAGAACTAGAGAGTTGGCCCCGTGGTTAAAAGCACTTGTCTCTCTTGCACAGGACTGGGTTCGGTTCCCAGGCCCACATGGTGGTGTCACCTGTAACACCAGTCTCAGAGGATCAGATACCCTCTTGTGACTTCCTCGGGAGTCAGGCACTCATATGGTGCGCATACATACAGGCAGGCAAAATTAAAAAGTGGGTAGCTCTTCACAGTGACTGTAAGACTGATCTGACCTCCGCTGGAGCAGCGCGCGCGCGCGCACACACACACACACACACACACACACACACACACACACACACACAAGCACACACACACCTACCTCTACAGACCTGGTAGGAGTAGAAAGCACATTTTTTAAGGTCCCTAGTGATTTTAAAGCGGTCTGAGTTTTGAAGCTCCCTTGCTGGTCAAATTAGGTTGCACAGTATGCCCCCCCCCCCCCGCAAACCTCTGCAACATCTGCATCCAGGAAGACCCAGCCTAAGCTAGGCAATTATGTCACCTCACTGAAGGGTTTGGTGGAGGGGCTCAGCACATGCAAGATGATCTGAAACTTTTTTTTTTTTTTGCTGGCTCCCGCATATGGCTAAATGTGTAGGAATTTTGCCAGCCCACGCTGGGAGCTTCAAATCAGCCCGAGTGGGAGTGTTTACACCACAGAAATTGGCAGAGGCTGCCACCCGGGCTCTTTGTTTCTCGCCCCTGGAGCAGGTTCCCAGCACACACCTGGCACCTAGCCTCCTACACCAGAGGCTGGGTAAACAGGCCCTCGGATTTCAGTCAGGCTCTGAGCTCTTCATGGTGGCCAGGAAAAGACTGAAAAGAATTTGGATCCATAACATTCTCTGAAAGAAAGGATTGTGGGTTTTTTGTTTTGTTGTTCAACAGGCTTAGAAGAGTTGAGCTACCAGGCATGCATCCATCCACAAAGTTCTCCTGGGACAGGCCTCCACTGAGCAGATAAGAATAATCTTGTTAGTGTGTCATTTATTTGGCTGTAAAGAGGAAGGTGGAATCCTTATCTTACGTTTACTTAACAGCCTTCCTATAATCTTAACTCTTGTGATGTCACCAGTCCAGAACACCTCTCTCGGGTAGTACTGGGGCAGGCTTCTTAGTCAATTCCGCCAGCCTTCTTACAGTTGCAGAACCACAGATCTTCCAGATACATCAAGCTCTGCCCTGCAGACAGGTAGGGTGAAGACACCCGCTGCAGGAGGGAAGGTGCGCACTGACTGCCTTCCGCGAGGCCGAGAAGGCTCCAACACCTTCAGAGTGTGTGTGAGCTAGTTTATAATAACGTAAGAAAGCCGGCGTTCAGCTATTTCCACGTCTGTTTCTTAACACTCCCCAAATGCATGACTGGAAGTGTTTGCTTCTTTAACTTCAGCTCTCTGTGAGGAGGGATGGGGGTGGGGAGGCTCTGGAATGCACCGATCCAGGTTCAAATCCTGGCTCAAGCAAGTTATGGAAGTAGAAGAACAAGCAAAATCCTGCCAGCTTTCCTGTCAAGAAGAGGATCCCTGAAGTGCATACAGAAAAATTCCAAAAAGATACAGAAAGTGCCGTCACTGGAGTGATGCTGTTGTGTGACAAGGCTTGTCCTGGGGAGACACTATACATGTCTATTCACCCCACAAGGGGAGCCCGTGACAGACCAAAGTACGAATGCCACCACCGAAAATCCAAAGTGGTGAACCAATGAGTTTTATCAGGTTTATTTACCGGAGCTGAAATGACTCAAGCCAGCTGAGTCACCACAGCCTACCCCAGCATGGGTGACGGCTCACAAGAGCTGGGAACCCGGAGCACGCTGCACAGCCTGCAGGCAGCTCAACAGGTTGGAGAGTGTCCTTTCTAGGTAACTCAGTTTGTCTCTATCTCTTCCAGGCAGCTAGGATGGTTTCTTCTTCTTCCAGGCAGATGGTCTGATCTCAGAGTTCTCTTTGCTAGCTTAGCTGAGCTAGCCTGAGAGTGACTCTCAGCTCTTATTGCTTACTCTGGAAAGGGACCTACTGAGTCTGGTCAGTTTCAGGGACTTCCTGAAGCTATTCCGAGTTGCTTACCTACCTGTTTAAGGAGATTCCCTGCAGGATACAATGGAGAAAACTGTTATACAACAGATGTCTAGTTGTCTTATCCATCCATCAGATGGATATCAGCGTTCCACAGCTTGCTAACAACTGAAGGTGAGGAGCACCTGGCAGGTGGGCAAGAAATGGTCACCTCTCCCTCCTTAAAACTTAGCCTCTGCATCTTCATTTCTAAAGCACTGTGCAATCTCTGCCCTTTGGAGACTCACATCTTCTGCCAGGAGCTGGCCTCCATGCCTGGGGTATGGAGTTATGCAATACAGATGCCCTGGGGCCTACTGAGTAGCTGGCCAAGGCATCTTGGAGGACACTGAATGTAGATGCTGTTCCCTCGGTGTCTTGGGGTTTGGTCAATAATTTTCCTGTCACTTCTCCAAAGAGGGGCAGCTGTAGGGCTTATGTTGTGCAAAGTTTCTCTGAAGCCACTAGAAGCTGTGCTGGAAATAGGGCGGCAAATGCAGCAGCCAGTGCACTGGTGGTTAATGCAGCTATCTGCTGGTTATCCCCATTCCTGGCCGTCAGTTAGTAACCTTGGGACAAAGAAATCTTGGTGCTTTATCTCTAGGGTCCTGGGAAATGTCCCAGGGATCTGATTCCAAGTCTCAGGAGAAAGATGGTAACACAATCCCATACAGGTGTCAGCCTGAAAATAACAAAGCCATAGGAAGCCACAAAGCTGTCTACTTACTGAATACGATTCCAACTGGGAGTTAAGATGCTGTGCTCAGAGCCAGGATTGCAAGTTAGGAACACAGTGGCTCTGGCCTCTTCCAGGTCAAGGGCTCTCAGAGAGATACCAATGGCCTTCTCCCCCAGGAGGTGCGAGCATGAACACACACACACACACACACACACACACACACACACACACACACACACCATTCAGTTTCAGAAAGCCAAAGGCTCTTAATTGACTGGGAACAGAGGAATCAAACCCAAGAGGCCTCCCAGGAACCGAGGGTGTAAACCCCCATTCATCATTCATTCTCCCATCTCATTTTCAGACTAGAACCAACATTAGAATAGAAAGAAAGTCTACACAAACAGCCAGGAGAATAATTCCAGCCTGCTGCTTAGCAAACAGCAAAGGAGAAACTCTAGGAAGACCCCCTCTCACCCCCAGCCCCTTCTACCTCCACCCAGCAAATTAGCAACACAATTTCTGTTAACAACAACCAGAGTGAAGGGTGCCTGATCAACAATGTATCCAGCCAGCTTTCTGGGCCCTTCCAAGGCCCTGTCTGAGCTCACATCTGCAACAAGACCCAGGTCACATCAAAGTGTTGGTGGGGGTAACAATTAAAAAAAAAAAAAGCGAAACTAACAAAGGGTCACCAGTAACTTGAAGAAAATCTTCCAGCCTGGCCCTCCGTGGGGAGACAGGGTGAGGACAAAAGGCAGCCTGTGCTTCACCTCTCTGTCTGGGTTCCTATTAATTGTTCTTTAAGAACATTAAAGCCTGGTGCCAGGACCTGGGGACAACAGGAAAAAAAGGAAAGTCCACAGAGGCCTTGCTGGCATTTCTGCAGCCAGCCTCGGAGCCGGTCATTGTTCAGTCGGTAAACACGAAAGACATAAAACGCTGGGAAACCAGGTTGTTCACTTCATGTGTCCTCCCAGGACCAACTGTTCTCTCTTGGAGGGTGACCTGGGCTGGCATTTACAGGACATCCTACAGCTTTGCATGTACCAGGCACCAAGGCCCCCTGACTTCAGGACACCCCCCACCCCCCAAGTCCAAAAGACAGCTGCAGGAAGGTATCCTTGAGAAGACTGGTTACTTCCAAGCCTCTCACTTTGAAGGGCTTAGCCAGCACCAACAGGAGAATAGGAGTGTAGTGTGCTCTGGGAGCCTGGGGCCTGCCTAGATCTTGCTTCCTGAGCAGGGTAGTAAAGATCTAGGTAGCTTGCTTTACCTAGCTATCTAGATGACACCGTGTAACAGCTAAACGCTCCCCAGCACATTGAAATACAGCCGCTGTCCATCCAAGGATGCCAAAAACACTCTGCAAACCACCCATTAATTTTTATGGTGGCCTAGGAAGCAGATGGAGAATCATTATTGTCATTTTTACAAGGCTCGGCACCAAAACCACGGACTGGGTTGAGGTATCGGGTCCCCCTTTCTCTCCATCTGTACGCACCATCTATCTCATGGGAAACCTTAGTACTCAAAAGGGTACGCATGACTATCAGAAAAAGCCTTTGCGGTAAGGCAGGTCAAAAAATCCAAACTTTGGACACGAGACAGTCAGAAAGGTGGAGAGTGGACGGTTTCATGCAGGGTTTTCTCGGGGTTAGGCAAGAAGGCGCCAGGTATAATTCAATGATTGAATCTACAAGGCTGCGATATCCGCCCCCCCCCCCAACGAATGTGGGATCCCCGTAGATCTCCTGTGTTTATTTCCGCTCTGGACACTCATTGCTTTTATAATTAGAGCGAAAGTTATACGAACTTTATTTCTGTTGCTAAATCACAGAACGTTCTACCACTCTGCTGCACTAACAAGGGAAGAATAAACACGAATAAAGCCCAGCATGGTATTCCCTTTCAAATCTTACAGATCCACGAGGCTCCACAACCTTCTGCGCACGCAGAGCGGCCAGCCAGCTCTCCACCGCTCCTCCCGCGCGGCATCTGCAGGCGCCCTACACCCGGGAAGGGCCAGCGCCAGCCAGCCCCACAGTCCACACCACCAAGCCCTCCAAATCTGTACACTACAACGCCAGATCCCAGCTGAGAGCCTCCTAGCCCCCAAACCCTCTAACAAGACAAGGCGGCGCAGGGCGGCTTCCCAGTAAACAGCACTTGCAGAACAACGCTCCTCTATCCTAACCGCTCCCACCCGCACACCCTGGCGCTGTCACCTCGGGGCTGCGCGGTCACTCGATCACCAAGACAAAAACTGGAGTTTTCAATTTCATCCTCCAGGAGGGCTCTCCGAAGAAGTTGAAATGTGCATTGTCACCAAGTTTAACCCGGAGCCGCGCTCTCTTCGCTCCTCCCTAGAACCGCGCCGGTGGCGCCGCGACCCTCTCCGCCCTCCCCGCGCCCCAGGCCCTAACGACCACGATCCGCAGCCTGGGTCGGGCCGTGACCACAGAGGACTGGGCACCGGGAGCTCAAGGGGCTCGGAGCTGCTCCGGGCTAGCCGCGCCCCTGAGCCCGGGATGCTGCCCGAAGCCACAGCGCGTGCTGGGGTAGGGTGCGCCGTCCGGCCCCGGGCTCCTACCTGGCTCGCATGGCGCCCCACGGGTCCTGCGGTTCCCTCGTCCTGTGGGGCTCACCCGGCCGGGGACGCGCGCGGCTCCCGGAACCACGGCCGCAGCGATCGAGGCAGCGGAGGTGTTGGGGTGCCCAGACGCCGCGACTGCTCAGAGCGCTCGGCCCCGCCGGCGGGCGCAGAGGTGGTCTGGGCCGGGGCGGGGCGCGAGCGCGGGCGGGGCCGGGGCGCAAACAGCGGTCTGGAGGAAGGCGGAGCGCAACCAGAGACCGCGGGAGGGGCGGGGCCAATACTGGGGGCGGAGCGAGAGAGGGGCGGGTCAAGCTCAGGCTGGGGTGTAGGGACCCGGGGCGGAATCGCACTCTCAAGGCGGAGTCTCTGGCGGAGAGGCGGGGCCTAGACAATACTGGGGCAGAAGTGGGCGGGGTGTGCTCAGAGGGGCGTGGCCAATAAGAGGTTGGAGGGAGTAGGGGCTGTGCCCTGAGCTGGGGGAGGGCAGTTCTTAGCAAAGGCGGGGCCTGGCTGAAGGGGGCGGGGTGTCGTGGAGGGGCGGGGCCGACTGAGCCGCTGATTTACTTCGAGAGGCAGCTTGGTTGACTGGCGCCTCCACTGCTCCGGCGCGATTCCCGCCAACACTCCTTGTCTCCTTCCTTAACAGCGCCAGTTAAGAGAACGGGGTTGGGGCCTCGGGAGTCTTTACTCCTGGCCCCAGAAATGAACAAAGATGATAGAGACCTCCGGTGCTCGGTTTTGGGGGAGCCTCCGTCCCCCCGCCCCGGGAGTGGTTAAGCCGTAAAACGGAGAAAACAAACAAACAAAAACAACTCAGCTTAGGGAACAACTACAAGGGGAGGAGAGCTGTCCGCTAAAGCAGACTGCAACTGAATACATGTCAGCATGTTTACACTTCCTCTGCCCAGGCTCACACGCAGAAGCAGACGCTCGGTGCGAGCTCAGTGAATGAACACACTGCGAGGCAACGGAGCAAAAAAGTCCAAGCTTGGCTGCTCTCATGAGTCATCTCTCACGGGAGCAGACTGAGGCCTGTAGGGTTGATTGCCTCAGTGAGGTCGAACCAGCCTTTGACCGCGGTGGTGGTGAGGGCAGGGAATGACGGCTGCCACTTGGAACCAGTAGCAATCCTGTCTTTAACGTTGCCACAGATCCAAATCCAGCAGCCCACCGAGTCCATCTTCACTATCATCGTCGGCGACAGATACCGTTTTTTTCTTTTCAAAGTGACTTTAGACGTTAATGCGGATTATCATGTTCAGCAAAATCACATGGGAAGGGGCATCAGAGTCGAAATACTAGCCAGTTTTCTATCTCCCATGTTCGTTATGCTCCCCTTCCCCTCAACCCTTGCACTCAGTCTGGGAGCCTCCAGAGTTTTTTATTTTTCCCCCACTCTAGATATAGTCCTGGTGGATTCAGATTGACATACGAGTCAACCTAGAGCTCAGAGGGTAGAATTTCATATTCTCTTAGAACATGGAAATGAGTACAATTACTCCTGAAATGTAGCTGTAGACCTTAAAAGAAGCAGTCTCCCGAAAGAGCGAGTGACTTACATGGTTGGAGGGAGTGGAGGCGGAGGAGACAAAAGCATCCAGGCTAGAGGGCACGTCCAGAACCAGCCTGCTGTGCTGGGATCTCTAGGCCTCTGTGTGAGTCACTTACCTATATGAGTATGAAAATTAAATACAGAGCATAAGCCTTAGCAGAGTGCCTAGCACAAAGTAGCCATCACTAAATATTAGCCATTTGTACTGCTGCTACTCCAAATGACTCATGTCTAAACCATGTCAGGAAGAGGGCAAGGGAGAATGTGCATTAACATGGGCTGGAGTTATAGCTCGGTTGGTAGAACGCTTGCCCAACATACACAAAGCCCTGGACCCCATCCTCAGCACCAAGTAAATGGCATGTGGCGGCTCACGCCCGCACTCAAGAGATGGAGGTCATACTCCTGTGCACAGTGAATTCAAGGTCAGTCTGGGATGCTTAAGACCCTGTCTTGGGAAATGGAAAGGTGGATCAGAGGTTAAGAGCACTGGTTGCTCTTCCAGAGGGCCAAAGCTTCCGTTCCCAACTCCCTCATGGCAACTTGCAACCATCTCTAACTGGAGTTCCAGGGGATCTGACATCTTCTCTTGCCCTTCACAGGAGGCATACCAGTGGCACATAGACATATAGTCGAGCACAACACTCATTTACACAAAATGAAAATAAATAAATCTTAAAAAAAAAATAGACCCGTTGGGTTAGGTGTCATATACCTTAATCCTAGTATTTGCTAAAATGAGGCAGGAGGATTATGAATTCAAAGACAACTTAGATCCAGTGCCAGACTGAATCTGTCTCGAAAGAAGAGATACTTATAAGGCATTGAAAAAGACACGAGAGTTGTAAATGAGCAAAGGTATAAAAAGATGAGTTTCCCAAACTCTGCAAATGGCCCCACACATGAAAGGCTCCTCAGTTGCACTGAGCAAAAAGCTCAAAAAGGAGCAAGAGGTGAGAAAACCCAAGTGTGGCCTAGGCAATGCTTGGGCTACTGGAAGCAAAGGTCAGAGACATACCACACATCAAAGTATGGAGTTGGGCAGAAATCCAGACTGCAACGTAACACTTTGCCTTGGGGAGCAGAAGGCATGGGCTCCAGGGTCCACTGAACAGAGTGTACAGTATAGTCTTCAGCCAGCCTGCTTCCTGAGTGAAGAGTAGATGGAAACCAGGATCTTGAAGCAAAATAAGGAAGAGGAAGAGGAGCCTACTTCTTCCTGCCCTGAGTTGGATCTGACTCTGGAAGAACTAAACCGGGGAGAATGAACACTGTGTTTAGGTTAAGTCATCTGTGAAGCATTCTGAATGTTCTGAAAGGACTGAGGTCTCTAGATAAGCTTCCCGATGAACCAAAGCTTTGCGATCCCTCCAGTTTTTATGGCTTGCTCTTTTGTAAAGATCACTAAGTCAGAAGAAAGGTAAAATGAGCCCCCCCCCGCCCCCAAGGCAGGCACCACGTTCACATATTCACCCAGCGTTACTGCAGCAGATGGGACAGCAATAACTGGGGTTCTCAGCACAAGGACAGTGCTTGCTTGTCTCGTGGCTTAAAGAATTCCAAGAGCTAGGCGCAGTGTCACACATCTATAGTCCCATCCGTTGGGAGATAGAGGCAGGAGGATCAGGAATTCAAGGACAGCTTCTCTTACAGACTGGGTTCTAGGTCAGCCTTGGGATCCATGAACCCTTGTCTCAAAATACATAGAAAAGCAAAAAATATTAGAGAAAGGTGTGGTATAAACATCAACATTCATCCTAACCCTCTCTTGACAACTCATGGTAAAGGTGGATTATTAGTCTGTCTAGAGGCTTATTATAAGCCAAGACCATGTACATGCAAATATATTTTTTAATTTGGTATATATACTTATAGATATACACATAAACATGTGCTGAAAGACAGTGTGGTGGGCTGGAAAACCTGATTGTCTGGGCTCAAATGCCAATTCCACTACCTGATGGTTGGGTGACATGAAGGGAGGCCACCCTGCATCTGTTTTCCCATCTTAAGGTAGGTACAATTGGACAGGTGATATGGATCAACAGATAAAAGCACTTGTCATGCAATGCCTGATAGCCTAAGTTCAATCCCAGGAACACACATGGTGGAAGGAATTGCCCTCTAGCCTCTATACCCAGGCCATGCCAAGAGCACAGCCTTCTCCCAATAAATGAATAAACAGATAAATGTAAAAAAAAAATACAGATCAGTGTGATGCTCGCAAGAATTAACAAAGATAATGTGTAAATATTGTTTGGCATAGTACTGGGCATACAGTACATCACTTACAGATATAACCTATTATTTACACACACATGTTGCAACAAATGATTCTTTGGTTCACATTAAATCCAAGCGAATGAGTCTGGCTCTTAAATAAACTACAAATAGAAATATCCTTTACAAAGGGAGGTCCATGTTGCTTTTAGGAAGCAGGAGAGTGTTGGAGACAGTGCCTCAGCTAAATCAGCTAGAATCACATTTGGAATCCTTGTTCCCCAGCCTAGTGATGCTATTTTGGGAAAGCTGTAGACCCTTTAGGAGCTGAGGCCTGGAGGGTGGTAGTATGTCATTCAGGATGGGGTTTTCCTCATGGGAGCCTGGCCCCTGGTTCTTGTCTTCTGCTCTGCCTCCTGACTACCTATGGTGTTAACAAGTCTCTCATACATACCCTCTACCAGGAAGTAAGCTGCCTCCCTCACTTTCTGAACTGAAAACCTGCTGAAACTGTGAGTCATCCCACTTCGCTCATTCTCCCTATTAGATATTTTGTTACACTGATACAAAATTAGCTGACTTCAGACATCGGTATCCAGGAAAGCCAGACGCAGAGAAGAGAGTAGACATAGAACACTTAGTAAGCCCAGCCGTGTTCCATGCATCACCCCTGTTCCATGATAAGTATTCAGTAAAGCATTACCAGGAACAACAGCTCCGACAAGAGCAATGCCAAGTGCCTCTTACTGAGCTGAACTCTGCAGACGCTCTCTAGCGAACCACAATGCTCCGGCCACCTGGAAAACGCTTCACATAAGGGAATAACTACTTAGGAATCAAAAGCGGGCCCAGTGAAGCATCTCTCCATCTACTAGGGTGCATGCTCAGCCATGAGATGAAAAGGATAGTATTTCTTTAGAGGGATGAAATCAATGTGTCAAAACAGTGATGTGGAGGGGAAAAATAAGATACATTGAGAGCTCCAAGGGAAGGAAGAGTCAGTCATTCTTTGGGGGTGTAACCTATCCCCTGGTAGGTTTCCCCTGTCTCAATGGATTAACACACACACACACACACACACACACACACACACACACACACACGGGGGGGGCAATGCTCACTGAACTTAGTGAGTTAGTGAAGATGCAGAAGCAGAGGGCGTGGAATTAGGAAGAGGTTCTAGGGAGAGTTAACAGGGGAATGGAAGGTGAATATGACCATGTTTCACTGTATACGTGCATGAATACATTGTATCCATGCATGAGTGTGTACATCAAAGAACAAATAAAAATGCATATGTAACCTCGCCAAAGAAGAGTTAAAAGCATATAGTAGCTGCTGCTTTTCCAGTGGAATAGAAGAGTCACAGAATAATATTTGGAAAGAGAGTTAAACGTAAACAGCCCACAGTTGTTATCTGTTATATACAGAAATTGACTCACCCGAAGGAATGAAAAGAACTTCAGATTTGGAGCTGGGGAGATGGCGCAACAGTTAAGAGCATGTACTGCTCTCACTGAGGACTAGAGTTCAGAAGAGAGATTGCCTGCCCTCAAACCCCAGGACCTCAAGCACAGCTGCACCTCCATTCTACAGACAGCATTGTGAAGAAAGACGAAAGACGAAGCTGCTTTCTTCTTAAAAGCTCAGGCTTATCTATCACAAATGTCCCTCTGCCTGAAAGTCACATTTAAGAGATGGTCTAATTAACCGGATCTGCAGGAAATGCCCTCTACTCTGTTCGTGTGTTTTATACTGACAATGCATCAACATAATCCTTAGACAATGTTTTGAGTAGAAAGTTAGATTTATAACGAACTAATGTTGTAGTTTATCCTTTGTTAATTGTTGTTAAAAGAGTCAGCTATGAGCCAGGTGTGATTGTGCTCCTTTGTAATGCCAGCACTTGGGGGTGCTAAGGCAAAGGGAACCTCATGTCTGAGGCCAGCCTGGGCTACCCAGCAAGTTCTTGTCTTAAAAATTCAACAACAAGGGGCTGGAAAGATGGCTCAGCAGTTAAGAGCACTGACTGGAGGTCCTGAGTTCAATTCCCAGCCACCACATGGTGGCTCACAACCATCTGTAATGGGATCTGATGCCCTTTCCTGGTGTGTCTGAAGATAACTACAGTGTACTCATATACATAAAATAATAGTCCTTTAACAAAATCAACAACAAAATAAGCAAGTGAAAGGACTGGGAGACACAGCTCAGTTGGTAAAGTACTTACTTGACAGGCGCAAAACCCAGGTTCAATTCTCAGTATCAAATAAACTAGATGCCTGTAATCTCTGGCAGGGATAAATAGATAAATAAATAAATAAATAGCTACCAACAGCAACAAAATTAAAACATTAATATTTTAAACCGGGCATAGTGACTCATATCTTTAATTCCAGCACTTGGGAGGCAGAGACAGTCAGATCTCTGAGTTTGAGGCCAGCTTGGTCTCAGAGTGAGTTCCAGGACAGTCAAGGCTACACAGAGAAACCCTGTCTTGAAAAATACACAAAACAAATTTTGATATTTTAAAAAGCAGTTCTCTTTCTCTCTTAACACCCACACTTAAATCTGTGTGAAACTTTTTCTTAATAAAACTCCAACCTCGAAACCACTTTCAAAAATAAAACAATGAAAGTCAGCTGTGATTCTAAAAAAGTAATAGCCATGGCACCGAGGTCAGCTGCTGACGAGACTCCAAGAGGCACAGCTGAGTTCTCAGAATTCAGAACTGAGGGCAACTGCCCTCACACGCCTTAACTTTTCTTGCTTTATAGACAAATTCTATACATATTTTAAACATGAATCAGATTTGAAATTTAGCCTAAAATGTTACATATTTTGTTGTCATGGGATAAAAGTCTAAGACATACTGTTTGTGATAAGTTGCTATAGCTATACCTTTATTTCTTAAGTCTCCCTCTTTCACTTAGTGTATGTGCTGGGGACCAAACCCAGGACCTTGACTAACATGCTAAGAAATCCCTTGTCACTGAGCTATACCCAGAATTCTTCTTTATATATCCATTCTCAGAGTAAACACTAATCCCTAATTTACTTTTTAACATTTTCTCTTGTTCATGACATCCCAGGTATGCAAGGGGGGAAATTGCATACTTCAGAGTCAAATAAATATAACCTCCTTTAAAAAAAAAGCATTAAATAACAAAATCATTAGACAGTCCAGAATGTTTACTTGGACTACTAAATAATACCCTCTCCTCTAAAGAGCAGCAAGGACTTTTGGGGAAGTATTTACCCTCTGCTATTTGCCAACCCCTGGGAGAGGATGCCCAGGGAGAGGATGATCCCTAGAGAGATAGGCAGATCTGCTTGTGTCATTGGGGTGCTAGTATGGAGAAGAGAAGAGTCATAAGCCCATGATAGGTACCTTAAAGAAAACCCAAGGAGCTGTGACAAACAAAGTGACTGCTCTGGGAATTGGGACTAGAGCAGGTTGGAGAGAACTGAGGTCAGACACAGCAGGGAAAGGAAGGTGTGTGGTGGGCAGAGCCCATGCCAAGAACTGCATGGTTACATAACCGAAAAGAAACCCTCGTGGTGGGAATGGATGAAATGAAGTTGAAGGAGTTCTAAGGGGACCATGTCAGGAACCAAGAGTCACAGGGACTCCAGACGCAGCTCTAATCTTTGCTACTTCTCTACCAGCCCAGAGACTATAGCTTTACCAAGAATTTAATATTACAGACCTATAGGAAGGAATGTCTATTTTAGTCAGAAAATATTGTGTGACCTATTTGTCATTCTGGGAGATGTTTGTTCTTCAAACTCTAAAATGTTGAGTCTATCCATCTTGGTGGCTATCTTCACACACACACACACACACACACACACACACACACACACACACACACACGACTAGGACATCATAGAAACACTAAACTCATCAGGTAGTGGTGGCGCATGCCCTAATCCCAGCACTTGGGAGGCAGAGGCAGGTGGCCAGGGCTACACAGAGAAACCTTGTCTTGAAACAACAACAACAAAGAAAAGAAAAGAAAAAAAATGAAAAGAAAAGAAAGACTAGATTCTCAATGTATAATCCAGAAGGTCTATGCAGAATCCAGAAAGGATACAGGCAAAATGATTGGCTTTAAGGAAACTACTGGAAATAACTCCAAATTATCATTACTTCCATCCTTTATTCATTACATATGCAATGACTGTGTTTGGAGTGATTACTGTTTGCCAAGCAGTGTGTGAGGAGCTGAGGAGATGACAATATGTGTTCTAGCCCCTTCTACCTAAGGAGCACTTTGCTGCAGGGACTGGCAATACCCTGTACTGCAGAAGAAGAGGAGGATAAATCAATGGGATCAGTGCTCTAGAACACAGAAACAAAACAAGCTATATGGTATGTTAGAGGAGGGGAAAAAATTATGAAGAGCTGAGGTGGATGAAATACAGACTACAAAGGCAACTCAAAAGACCAGTAAACATAGGAGTTGATTGACTGAAAAGATAAAGCCAGGAGCTCTCAGCTAGACCAATTACAAGGAAAAGAGAGAAGACTCGGTGAATCAGAAACAAGAGATGTTACTGTAGACTTGGGTTTTTCCAACCCTGCCTTAATCATGGTTCTTTAATGTTTCTACCTCCCTTCTAGCCTACCACGCACCAGAGGTAGGGGAAAAGAAAGGTTAATAGGAAATGGGTGTTTTAGACCTGTTTAAAAATACTTCCCTGAGGAAACTCCAATATTTGTTGATAGTGGTTGAGTTCAATAGCAAAACACACAAATCAGTAGCACTCAGCAAACACCAAATCCAAATCATTTGCAGTGGCTTGTTCCAGAAGAAATCACAAGGCTCTGCCAGCATGAGTCCACAGAAGTGACAAGAAGCAGTGTTTCTCTCTATGAAGAAACAACATCACTGAAGAAAGCAAGGCGAACCAATGTGAGAAGGTTATCAGCAAAGGCCAGTGCCAGCAAAGCCCAACAATGACCAGCAAAGAGCTATAAGGTAAACCAATGCAAGAGCGTTGTCCACTGTCTATTGGGCTATACTTGCACTCTTTTCAAACACCATATGCCTCTCAAGCATCTGCTCTAGCAAAATAACACATGCCCTTTTACCAGACAATTTCCAAAAAACCACCATATGTCTGTTCTCAGCAAAACCTCCTCTCATACGACAGCTTCCAGAAAAATATCATGTGGCAGAACTGAGTCTCCAATAAAACCAGGAATTCTCACTTCATGTTACAACCTCCATAGAAATACACAGGCTCCTGAGAGAGTACTGTAAGTTACACCCGTAAATGAAATGACCTAGATGAACTGATAAGCTGCTGGACTGTTATAGTTTCAATCCAATGTCATGATAATTGCAGTAACCAAAAGTGTCTCTCAGCAATTCTTACTACTTATAAATACTGGGGAGGGGAGGGGCCTAGTGGATCTGTTTAGTTTCAGGGACTTCCTAAAGCTGTTGAATTTACTTCACAAGGTTTAACGAACTTCCCTGTAGGATGGAACACTTCACCTCCCTTTTGGACATCTAAGTTTTAACAAGTTTTCCAAGATGGGATATTTTATCTTAGAAGGAAATGACTATCCAGGGAACACAAACAATTCTACAGGAAAAAAATAATCTGATTATAAAATGGGTTAGAGATCTGAAATAAACATTTTCTGCAATAGGACAGACTGTCAACAGAAGTATGTAAACATGCTTAATATCACTAAACATATGGGGAATATAAACCACAGTGTTAGGTATCAACTCACAATTATCAGACAGGATATTATCAAAGAATAGGACAGGAGAGATGGCTTAGCAGTTAAGAACACTTACTGTTCTTGCAGAGGACCCAAGTTCACTTCCCAGCACCCACTATGAATAGCTCATGACTTGTACCTCCAGTTCCAGCACTATCTGACACCCTTGGCCTCCTAGGGCTCTTGCTCTCATGTGTGCATACCCCAGCCCCCACACACAGAATAAAAACCAAAATTGTAAAAAGAAGAAGAAAAGCCAGGTCTAGTGATTTAGCCTTGCAATACCTGCCATTCAGAAGGCAGAAGCAGCAAGACTGCAAACTCATGGCCAGCCTAGGCTACAGAGTGAATCCAAGGTCAGCCTGGCACCTTAGGAAGACCCTGCCTCAAAATAGCAAAAATGAAAACAAACTAAAAAGCAATAAAACAAAGGAAAAATAAGCACTGAGGGTGTACCTAAGAGAAAGGAGCACTTAGAATGTTAGCTTAGCCTAGCCAAGGCTTTGGGTTCAATCTCCATCAAAACACACACACACACACACACACACACACACACACACACACACACACACACAATCAAGAACACAGGAAAAAAATGGTAATTTGTTAGTGGGGATGAAAATTAGTGCTACTATGGAAAACAGTACTGAGAGTTTTCTGCAAACTGAAAATATAGTTGGCATGATCCGGCAATCCTACTTCTGGATATTTACCCAAAAGTTTTGATATCAGCATATCAGAGGATGGCCGCACTCCTGTGTTGCTTGCAACACTATTCCCAGTGAAGGCTACGGAACTTAAGTTCTCACTGGCAGGTGAATGAAGCAAAGGAACAGCATGCGCACAATTCAAATGCTAGCAGGTCCAGCAGGGAAGGAAATTCTGTCGTTCCTGGCAATTCTGGATGAAACAGGAGAACGATTATGCTAAGTGAAATAAACCAGGCATGGAAAGACAAATACCACCTGTTCCCACTCATCTGTGGAATTTAAAACAACAGAGATTAAAATGGTTGTTATGGAGTCGGAGTGGGGGTGGGGAGATGTGGATCAGAGGATAGAAAACCTTACCTCAGACAAGAGGAATACGTTGAGTTGCTTTTCTTTTCTAAGCCCTGTTGCAGTGTGACAAACAGAGTTGTGTTGATGACTAGTGTTGATTGTCACATTGGAAGGATCCAGAATCACCTCAGAGATAAGCCTCCAGGTGGGGTGTTATCTTAATTAGGTTGACCTCTGACCATGTACCTGTGAGATCATCTTGATTAGGTGAATCGATGAGAGAAGACCCACTCTGAACAAAAGTGGACAGCACCGGTTCCTGACCTGGGGTCTTGTTCTGGGAAAAGAGAAGAAAACGGGCTGAAGAGGAAGTATTGACTTCTCTCTGACTCTTAAGTGCTAGTTTGATGTGACCAGCTGCCTCCTCAAGCTCCTGCCTCCAAAATGGACTGTACCTCAAAGTATGAGCCAAGAAAACCCTTTTCTCCCTTGAGTTGCTTTTGCCAGGTCTCAGGTGTCACTACAACTTGAAAAGTAACCACGAGAAGGTAAACAGCATTGTATTATACATGCCTTTCTAAATCCCTAAGTATAATTATTGTGTTTTATAAAGCAGTATAATTGCGGAGGTTGCTGCCTTGGTGGGTCCTGCCAAGGTGTTTCCCTGAGGAACAAGCCTAATATAAAGAAAGTTTACTGAGAAATGGAGGGGAGAGGGAACCTGGAAAAGGGTAGGGGCAGAGAAAGGTGGGGGGTGGGGGGAGAAGGAAAGAAAGAGAAAGAGAGGAAGAGAGGCCAGCTGTTCCATGTGGGAACAGAGAGAGAAAGAAAGATGGAGAGGGAGAGAGAGAGAGAGAGAGAGAGAGAGAGCGAGCTGTGGTAGTGAACAGTCCCTCTTCATATACCTGGCAGTGACACAAGCTGTTGGTAGGTAGCTGTAGGGTGTAGCCTAGTGGAATTGTCTGTAAAGCAACAATAATTTCAAATATTTTCACCAAAGAAAAAAGAAGTTAAAGAAGAGGAGGAGAGGAGAAGGAAGAAGAAAAGGAGGAGGAGTATTTGGGATGGGCGTGATAACTAGCTTGATTTAATTGCATATGTAATCATATATCACTTCAGCAATCCATCTGTACTTACGTATAAACCCATATAATTCATAAATACATATAATTGTAATATGTCAATGTATATTAAAATGGTAATTATCTGTGACTGGAAGACAATCAATTTGTGTTTTTAAATACCACAGACTGGTATGGATGTAATTTCTTTAGAAAACTTACTTAGTACATTACTTGTTTCCCCCTGCAGATTAGAGGAAATTATGTGTTTGTGTGTCTTTGTGTGGTTATGTGCAGGTGCATGCAGTGCCTTCAGAGACCAGAAGAGGGCATCGAACTCCTTAGAGCTGGACTTACATGTGGTTGTGAGCTTTCCAATGTAGGTGCTGGGAACTGAACTTGGGTCTTCTGCAAGAGCCCTGCATGCTCATCACTGCTAAGGCATCTCTCCAGCCCCCACTTGTTGAGTTACTTTCCAGGGGAGAAATAAAGTGTGTACAACCCAGATAGAGCACCAATAACATGCCAAAGAAACGATTCAAGAAGTCGAGCTTGGGGAACCAAAGAATTTATTGGAATTACATCCAGGGGCATGGGTGACTCAAAGACAGCTCAGCATGAAAAGCCCCCAGCATCGATGGCCATGCCAAAAAGCTGCATCCCTCGTGCTCCCTGCCCAGCCTGCAGACAGCTCCACTGAAGACTTCTCCCTGCAGCTACTATTTGCAGCTCGCCTTCCCAGAGGAGCCAGGGAGCCTCTCGACTTTGCAGGCTTCTGGAGCTGAGCACATTCTTCTTTACTTTCCCAGTGCTAAGAGCCTCCCTCCTCCACCAGGAGAGAATGTTTCAACTCCGAGGAAATAGCTGCACAACACCATCTGTAGGTTTTTCTTCTGTTTTGCTGTTCCACCTACTGGTGGGCAGAGCTCTTCTCTCCATGTGTGCTGTTTAAGATGCTGTAAAGGGCACGTTCACAATTCCTGCTCCTTCCCAATGTCTTCTTTCCTGCCTCTCTTGTGTGATAGGAGCTCTTTCTCTACCTTTTAGCCACATTGACTACATTTATTTTTTTTCATTGCCCTGGGTGGACTCACAATCATGGAATAGATTTGAGATTAGTGTTCAATGGAACCTTTCTTGCTGGTGATTCTGGATCACATGTGGCTTTTGTTGGTGGTGGTGGTATTGGTGTTGGTGTTGGTAGTGGCAGTGGTGGTGGTGTGTGTGTACACATTGGTGCATTTGAGACTGGCCTCCAACTCTATGCATCCAAAGATGAATTTTTGACCCTCCTACCTCCACTTCCCAAATGATAGGATTTTAAATATGTGCTACCACATGGCTCCTCCCATGGTTTTTTTTAACACCTAAAGAGCTAATGGTGTTGTGCATTCTTAGACTCTGGTGGTATAGGTGTCACACCTTCAATACAAACCTTTTCTTCATGTTATTACTTCTATTACCCGTTAAGAAAGAACTCTCATGGGTGTGTTTCTGAGAGACTGACAACATCCAACTCTAGGTGAAGGAACTCTAGCCAGCCCAAGCGAGGCAAGCCTGGCTCTAGCAGGCCTTGCCCTTCTCTCCCATTCCCTCTGCCTTGCAAAAAACTGTTGGATTACATTCCTAAAGCTAGCCGCCAACAACTTTTTTCTTCATTTGGCCAATTCCTCCTCCTGAGGCTGACTACCAAGATCCAGCTATCAAAGTATTGAAGTCCAGCAATCAAAAGTCCCTTTTGACTCACCTAATAAACATGTCCACTTAAAATTAAACACTCCTCCTAACACAGGGTTTCCCTTTGTACCTTTATAAACTGCCATCTGTCTGTGGGCTGTGTCTGTCCTCTCTCTATCCACATTCCTTTGTCCTGTTCCCCTCTGGGACAAATCCTCCTCCTCCGTCTCCCTTGTTCCCTTCCCCTTCTCTCTCATCCTCTCTCTCCTGTCTTTGTCTCTTATTCCCTGCCCTTTGTTTCTCTGGTGCTGAGAACTTGGTCTTTGGAGTATCCTAAGCCCATACTTGGCCTTACACTAGGCAAACAGAATGGACATTCCAGAACTTGGACTCTCATAGTGTAGGGAGTAGGAGCACCTAACATGTCCGAGGGTCTTTTAGACACCAAGAGAAGCCAATATTCTCAAAGAATGAGTGAAGACTACATTAAAAGCCTGTAATTACATAGTGCATATTTTTAAAGGTTAATCTTTCTTCCCTTCTTTTTGACAGTTTCAATATAACACAAGTTGGCATTGAACTTGCCTCAAACTCGTCATTCTCCTGTCTCGGCTCTTCAGTGCTGAGATTATAAGCCTGCACCACTGTGCCTAACAAAAGGTTGAAATCTCTGCTATGGGTTTGCAGTTCCTAACGGTAGTGCAGTGAGATGAATCTGTAGGAAGCAAGTTTCTGGGCATCTTTTCTCCTGGGTAACTTGCATCTTTCACCCAGGGCCCCACAGAGACTTGTTTTTCTTTCTTTTTCTTTTTCTTTTTCTTTTTCTTAAGACTTATTTATTTATTATAGGTAAGTACACTGTAGCTGTCTTCAGACACTCCAGAAGAGGGCATCAGATCTCGTTATGGATGGTTGTGAGCCACCATGTGGTTGCTGGGATTTGAACTCAAGACCTCCAGAAGAGCAGTCAGTGCTCTTAACCACTGAGCCATCTCTCTAGCCCCAGACTTGTTTTTCAAATGCTTTGTGCCTTTGCTTTCCAAGTCTTCATCAGCGACTCCCACAGGAACCCTTCTTGACACTGTGCCCATTACCTTGAGGCTGGACCACCCAGCCTGAGTTCTGAACCTTGCTTCTCAGTCCCTGTGGGCAGACTCATGACGTGACTCTGGCTGTTCTTCTCTCTCTTTTTTTTAATGACTTAAATTATATTTAATTTATTATTTGTATTACATATCTCTGTGTGCCTCTGTGTACTTGAGTGCCAGTGCCTGGGAAGGTTAAAGGTCTTAGATCCCCTGGAGCTGGAGTTACAGCTGGTTGTGAGCTGCTGGGTGTGGATGCTGGGAATCAAACTCCAATTCTTTGGAAGAGCAGTACATGCTCTTGACTATAGAGTCATCTCTCCCGGGCCCGTCCTC
This sequence comes from Tokudaia tokunoshimensis, assembly GCA_036184795.1. Taxonomy (NCBI): domain Eukaryota; kingdom Metazoa; phylum Chordata; class Mammalia; order Rodentia; family Muridae; genus Tokudaia; species Tokudaia tokunoshimensis. The sequence continues at coordinate 90,735,529 of BTHU01000016.1, read as the reverse complement.
ATGGTCTTTGGAACACATATACTTTTCAGAATAGCACTTCCTAGCTATTGTGTTCTTGGGCCAAAGTATTTTCTCACCAACAACAGGTCCCTGGGAAATTGAAAGTGCCATGAGGCCGTGGGCGTCACCTAACAGCAAGTTCACTGAGAACCCTGTGGCCAGTCTCACTCTCAGCATCAGCCACAGGGTTTCTAATACACAGAGGTCATGTGCATGCGCTGATTACATCATCTCGGTTTTCCAGAGATTGCCCTGGGTGCGACTGCCCTGCTTCTGTGACAAGTGCTACCCAGGGCTGAGTGGTGCACACATCTGGAAGGGAAGGTGGAATGAAGGGAGACTCTTCCTTTAGCTCAATAGTTTTTATTACATTAAGGTGTGTGTGTGTGTGTGTGTGTGTGTGTGTGCGCACATACGTGTGTGTGTATGGGGGGGGCACAGCACTGGTGTGGTGGCCAGAGGACAACTTTCAGGGTTCTATTCTCTTCTTCTATCATATGGATACCAGACATAGAACCTTGGTCATCAGGCAGGGAGCTAGGTGCTGTCACCCACTGAGTCCTTTTTTAGAAGAAAAAAACCCAAAAGTCACATTAGGCCCATGTGTCTCCAAGAGGGATTTGGCCAGTTACTGACTGTTAATACTAAGGTCATAATGCCATTTTAAAAGCTCAAATGTTTAAAATAATAGACTAAGATTTGTATTTGAATGATATCTCACCGAGAAGAATGCCTACTCTTTTTTACCCAGAGATCACTGGTAATTCCAGACAAAAAAGAACATGGCAAATTATATCTAAGTGTCCTGCGTATGAATGTGAATTTATTGCTTCATCCAGAGGACAGAGTCCATCTTGTGGAGATAATATCTTTTTTCTTATTGTTCTCAGAAGTTTCTCTTTGTTCTTAGGTTATGGCTTTTATTCATTAGAGGGGGTCAAACACAGTAACATCTACCATTAAAAAGTCCCTTTATACAGTAAGGAAGACGGACCAGAAGAAGCAAAGATGTGTCAGGAGACGATTTGGTGCTTCCTGCAGACACTAAAGCAAGTAGTGATGAGACCTGTGGTCATGGTAGCAAGCAAAGGATGCACTCAGCAACATTAATGGTTAATGTCTATCTTAGGGTCTTATTGCTGTGAAGAGACACCATGACCAAGGCAACTCTTTAAAGGTAAACATTTAGTTGGGGCTACAGTTTCAGAGGTCCAGTTCATAATCATCATGGCGGGAAGCATGGCAGCATGCAAGCAGACATGGTGCTAGAGAAAGAGCTGAGAGTTCTATGTCTTGATCTGAAGGCAGCCAAAAGGTGAGAGCCAGAAGAAGCCAGGAAGAGGCTCTCTTTCCATACTGGGCGGAGTTTAAGCATGGAGACCTCAAAGCCCTAACCCTAACCCTAACCCTAACCCTAGCCCACAGTGACACACTTCCTCCAACAAGGCCACACCTCCTAAAAGTGACTCTCCTCAAGGGCCAGGCATTCAAACATGAGTCTGTGGGGGCCAAATCTGTTCAAACTCACAGTGTCTCACTTAGGCAGAAACTAGGGAGGATGAGACAGGACAAGAGAGAAGAAATCCAGAACCAGGTTTCTGACTGGGAGATGGCTCCTTCCTGGAATGGGGCCAGAACTGGGGAAATGTGCAGACATTTTTTCCAAGATTGAAACAATCTATCCAGTAGGGAAGCTCCCTTAAACAGGAAGGTAAACAACTAAAAATAGGCTCAGGGAGTCCCTGAAATTAACCAGATTCACTGGCCCCTCCCTGCCAAAGTAGGCAATAAAAGTGGCAAAGAAGACTCTGGGACCAGATCTGCTGCCTGGAAGAGGTTTAGACTGCCGGAGTCACTCCAAAGGGCATTCTCCAGCCGGTTAAACTGCCTGCAGGCTGTGCAATGTGCTCCAGGTTCCCAGCTTTTGGGGTGGTGTTTGGTGATGCAGTTGTCTTTGAGTCATTTCTGCTCCTATAAGTGACCCCCTCAGTCACACTCCTGTAAGTAAACCCAATAAAACTTATTGGTTCATCAAGTTGAATTTTGGTGGTATTTTGGTCTGTTGTGGGATCCTTATCTGGAGTTAGTAGCATCTCTCCAAGAAGGGGGGGCGCAAATATTTTTTTTCACACAACAGGAGACTATAAGGTCAGGTCTGGACACTTGAGTCTGAAATATTTATGTGACAACTAGTCAAAGCCAGTGTGTTCCCTATAGAGTCTGGTACTTTTCAAGATGGGGGTCTCATGTAGCCCTAGCTGGCCTGGAACTTGCTGTGTGGATCAGGTTAGGCTGGAACTCAGAGAAATTCACCAGCCTTGATGGTCATTAAAGTCCACCACAATCGGTTCAGAGTCTCATTCTTAAAAGAGTGGCCTGTGTTCAACTTGTAGGCTTGGGTCAGTCACAATACGAGAAAACTATCATTTTTCCCCGGGGAATCTTGCCTTTCACCCTGTCCTATGTCTCTTCCTCCGCCATCTTGAATATGCTTCTTGAACACAGGCTCTTCCTTGGTGCCTCTGGACCCAGGGTAATTATCGCACTGCCACCCTCTCCATCCCCCTGCTGGGCTCACAGGGTTGCCCTCCTACAGCCTTTCTACTCTAAAACCTGACTCCTCTTTTCTTCAGGGAAGCTATTTAAGAGTCTTCCCAGGTGGTACAGGCTGTCAACTCTGACTTGCTGCGTCTCATGCTTGGTGAGTACGGTCTATTGACTGTTTAAGCCTCTGTGCACGTCTGTGAGGGAATTTCTTGTTTGGGTTAACTGAGGTGGGAAGACCTGTCTGAACCATAGGTAGCTCCATCCCATGGGTTGGGGTGGGGTTTAAATAAGAAGAGAATATAATGCTAAAAGAAGCAACCCCATCGTAACACACACACACACACACACACACACACACTCACACACACACACACGCACACTCACACACACACACACACACACACACACACACACACACACACACACACACACACAGGTGGCTCTAGATCAGATTATCTGGAGGAAGGACTCTCCAAACCCACTCTTTTCCCTTACAGAATCTCATTTATCACACAGCAGATTTCTTGTCAACTTTGATGGTGAGTTTCCTTTGAGGATGGCCCTTTAAAGCTGTCCTGTAGCCGCTGTTGGCACTAAAAGAACTAAGTTCAGACAAGGAAAGAAAATAAGGAGGGGTGAGGCTACTGCTCAGATAGCAAATAGAACAGAGAGAGAACAGCCATCCTCCAAGACAAAGGAGCAAGAATGAATTAATAAAATCAGCTGTGGCTAAGTCAGACCACCAGGGTGACAGCAAACACCAGGTATGGTTACCTGAAGGGGAACTGAGGAAGGCTAGCTGAGCCTTAGAGACCACCTGGACTGGAGACCCAGCCCACTCCTACTGATACCTAGTACTGATACTTAGGTGCTCTGCACCTTCTCAGTGGGAAGCTTCCTGCTCTTCCTTATCATCTATATGCTAATGAGTTCTTGTTTACACATCAGGCCAGATGCAGTCTACCATCATCCCATTACCCGTCCTACTTACAGATGTCTGTTAGCTATACCCCCCCTCCCAGTTGGCCACTTCTTCATTCTAGTGACCAGTTGGCCCAAGATGGAGGGGTGATGGCCCCCAGGGTGATGAGACAGTCCCAGGAAAACCAGTATACTAACTGTATACTAACGAGAGCTCTGTGTCTGAGACAAGGGACCATCCCATCATTTTGGTTACGGTACTCTTAGAATGTCACCTCGTTCATTGACCTTTGTCTCAGAGCACAAGGAGAGCAAATCATGGCTTAGGGGTCATCTACCTCCATATCTGCACTTTCTCCATGGTACTGTGAGACCAAAACAGGAAAATTAACACCTTGCTGGTTAAGAGTTCTGTTTGCACTTAAGAATAAGTTCCTGTTTGTCCTATGCTTGTTTGACCCAAACTCCACCAGATGGGCTTGATCCCTGGTGGTAGTGGTGGTGGTGGTGGTGGTGGTGGTGGTGGTGGTGGTGGTGGTGGTGTGTGTGTGTGTGTGTGTGTGTGTGTGTGTGTGTGTGGGTGTGTGTGATGGTGTACAGACAGGAAATATGTCAGGATGTATGTTTACCCCTGATTGCAGCAGATGAGAAATGCAGTGAATACGGGTTTTGTCCTTATAAAATGTGACTTGTGGCCATTTTCTGATAATCCAAAGACAGACCTGGCCAGAGTCCATCCCAGTCAATATTTAATAAAGCTTCTTCAAATTCAACTTTGAATTGTGACTGTGGTCATAAGATCACCGGTGGGATTAGCACACAGTAACAGTGGAGTGCAGATGAATGATACAGCCAGGCCTTTGCTTGTGGCTCGGAATTTGTAAAGAGACTCACTTAAATTTTTAATTTTGAGACAAGATTTCTTTGTGTAACCCTGGCTGTCCTGGACCTATCGCTATAGACCAGGTTGGCTTGGAACTCACAGAAATCCACCAGCCCCTGCCTCCCGAGGGCTGGGATTAAAGGTGGGCACCACCTCCTCCTGTGTGTTTCAATTTGCTCATCCTTTTTGCAGCAGTCAACTGGAATGTCAGCTCACTGGGGTACAACTCCCTCCTGTCACCCTCAGCGCCCCTTAGACTTTTAGAGACATCAACTCAGGCCAACGCCTGATTTGTGGCCTGAATGCAGAGATGGATTTTAGTACTAGCCAGAATGAGGTAGATTTGGGGTTCGAGGGAGATATTTGAATATATTTTTAGGCATGAGGTTAGAGAGGAGACTTTCAGAGGTCTGAAAGACTCACGGGAGATTGCGGCTATGGGCTTCTGAAGAGTCAGTCACAGCAAGTGAATCATAACCAAGTGTGGGTACGAGCTCTCTGGGGAGTCACAGCTCTCAGTTTGCTGCTGCTTCGGGGTTTTGTTTGTTTGTTTGTTTTGTTTTGTTTTTACAGAAGTCGGGTTTAATGTTTTGGTGGGGTTTGCAGTGGCCTGTCGTCCAAACGTTGCTAAGGACACTAATGAAATCACCTGACAGAACCCACAGAGCACCTGACAGGATTAGCTGGCCCAGATGCAACAAAGTAGGCTGTTTTCACTGTTAACAGTTGTGTTTGAGATTTCTAGATGTCTTAGGAAAGAGGCAACATCCAAGGTCATACAGATCCAGGCTGTAAGCCTGGGGCACTATTTCTTTGACATAAATGGCCTCCGTGAAAGGAACAATTACTGTATTCCTGTAGCCTTCACAGCAAGTGTTAAGTGTTGGGATTGCCTCTCAGCTGGTAAGGGGCTTCGGTTAGACCAGTGGTTCTCAACCTGTGGGTCTCCATCCCTGTGGGTGTCAAATGACCCCTTCACAGGGGTCGTCCAAGACCACCAGAAAACACATGTATTCGCATTACTATTCATAAAAGTTGCAAAATTACAGTTACGAAACAATAACAAAAGTGTATTTATGGTTGGGGGGGTCACCATGAGAAATCATATTAAAGGGACACAGCCTTAGGAAGATTGAGAACCACTGAATTAGAGTCTAGAGTAAGAAGCTACTTTCTCTTCCCATGTCCCATAATTTCTGTTTCTCTATACTGACTCAAGCATGTCTTCACCTCCTCATACCTCTCTCCTTGCCTTTTGACTGTCTGTATCCATGTTTTGCTTGCAGTGCATTTTAGTTTGCCAAGAGTTTAGAATCACCTCACCTTGCCTGAACAAATTTAGATTCCTGAATGCGTTAGGCAAGGTTCTCTAAAGGGACAGAGTGGAGGGAATGGATATATATTAAAAGGGAATTTATTAGGTTGACTTACAGGATGTGGTCTGGATAGTGTAACTAACAATGGCTGTCTCATACCGGAGAGGCTAAGGCTCCAGTAGTTCAGTCCATGAGGCTGGATGTCTCAGTCCCAATCTGGCCCTGAAGGCTGGAAGCATTCCTGGAGAGCTGCTGATCTTCAGGCTGCACTAGAATCCTGAAGAAGTTGAGTGTAGTGTCAGTGAAGGGATGCTGCAGCAGCAGAGTAGAAGAACTCGCCTGTGAGAATGAAGGCAGGCAGGCAAAGAGCAACCGTTCCTTCTTCCCTGTGCTTTATGGGGATGGTCAGCCGAAGGTGCCACACACATTCAAAGTGCCAGGCCTTCCTGCTTCAAGCAATCTGATCAAGAAAAAAATCCCTCACAGGTAGGCCCCAGCACCTTGGATTTTAGTTGATTCCAGATGCAGTCAAGTTGACAACCCTGATTAGCCATCACACTGAAACAACAAATTAAAATTGACTCAACATTTAACAGCTCATTACTGTCTGTTAATAAATATTTATTCAACATTTATAATTAGAGAGGTTTTGTTTGTTTGTTTCGAAGTTCAGAGGATGATCCCAGTCCTCACACAGGCCAGGCTAGCGCCCACAGCTGAGCCCCGACCCCCCACCCTCCTGTTCGCTCTTGCTCTAGATCTCGCTCATGGTGATGCTATATTCAGAAACACTCGACTTTCCCTAAATATTTATTAATGGAGTATTTTTATAGCCAGATATGCCTTTAAACATTTACTTCATAGACATCCTCTTGTGAAGGTTTGTTTATAAAATTGCTCAGAAGAAAATAAGAGCTACTCTGACCTCACAGGACTGGAGCGATTTTAACAGCAGCCGTGAAAGCTTATTTGGTTTTTGGCTTTGCTGCAAATTGATGGATTTGGTTCTGTTATGTCTTTTGTGGTACTGATTTTAACAGCACTTATCCGAGAATAGACGTGTACAGATAATCTGCAAGAGGGACTCCAGCTAGACCAGTCCATGACAGAGGTTTGAGCCTTGAGGATACGGAAGAAGATTTTTTATTTGTTATTTTTGGTTCACAGCAGGTGAGAGATGGTGGCTGCATCCAGCGTGTGCACATCTGACATGGGATACACACTCACACAGGCACAAATGCATGCTTCATCAGGCAACCCCATGGGTGCCTTTCTGGTGTTGGAGGGATTTGTCTATTCCTAATTGTCTACTCTGGTTCCCATTGTGGTTTGAAGAACATCCAGTCTGGACACTACAAGTGTCCCACACCCTCTTCCTTCCACGGGGCCTTCTTCAATTTACATGTGCAGTTTTTTTGATTTCAGATACCTAATTTAGACCTAATTTAGACTGTCTTAAAAACTGTGATCCAACATAACTGGGTATTTTCCAGCAGTTTCTTTAGCAAGAGAAAGTAGATTTGCTCCAGTGAGCTACTCACAAATCTCTTTGGAGAGTTATGGCTTAAATTTTTGGCATACTGTTGGAGAGCAAAACACATACCATTATTATTATTATTAATTTTAGGTAAGCCTATTAAAAGCTGTGAGGTTATTTTCTTAGATGTTATAGGTCAGTTATTCTCAGTTGGGTGATTTCTACATAGTGCAGAAAACAATTTGAGGGTGGAGTGATACCCCGCAGACAAGGCTTTCTCCTGGGCCCTGGTGAACCTCCAGGGACTGGCACACCTGTGGATGGCCTCTGGTCACGAGTGACTCCAGGGGACCGAACTCATCTGTACCTACCTTACGTCACTTGTTTTTCAGAGAAGCATTCTGCTCTTTTCTTCTCTGTAAGGCCAGAGAGGCATTTCTGAACAAGACCTGGATGCGTGGTGAGCTTGGCAGAGCTAAAGGAAAGTCGTGTCTTACATGACGCATGTATATATAATATTCTCGTTGATGTTCATAAAACTGAATGATTTGTGCTAATGAACCAAAACCTGATGGCCTTCACATCTAGCCATAGAGTATCTCTGTGTCCCCAACCACCTACCCTGCCCAGTACTTAGCTGCTTAATGTACTTACAATGAACACACATGTCTTGTATGTAGCTAGCAAGCTTCAGCTCATCATTGGACATATTTCCTAATGCCTAGGAAGAAAACCTGTCACTTAATATTTATTGTTGGAAGCTGTGACTCTGATAATCCGCATGCCCTTTGCTAAGTGCTGGTTAAAGAAGAAGAAGCACAGAATCAACACAGTCCCCAAGCACTCAAAAGCCATAATTTATTAGGCTACTAATGACGAAGGATACTCCACTACTGCATAGGACTGACCCCTGACGAATTGGTCTTCATTACTCATCCTGCCGGAGGATATGTTCGGAAGATGTCTGTGGGAGTTTGTCTAAAACCCAGGGTTCTTTGAATAGCAATTTGTACCTTTAAAAGCTCACCCAGCAATTATTCTTAAGCGACCATCTGGTATCCACCTACCCAGTTGTCACCTTTCACAGTTATTGAGAAGTTTCATTATTCACGTGTTTTGGCACACGTATGTTCAATTCTAGGGACAGGTCTTTCACTATTAAGAGCTTTTTGTTGGGTCAAAAATGGAATACACAGAGTGTAGTTTGATTTGCAGCTTTTCTTTCCAGAAGAGCCACAAAATGGATTTAGGGTCACAAATTCATAGAATATTCAGGGTCATCCCAGGGTCAATGTCGTGTGAACACAGACACCCTTTCCCTACCTCCTAGACCAACTCATGCCTCATTGCTGAAGGTGCACGGGGTTCCTTGGAGGGCCTTGGCAAAGTGGAGGAGGTTCTTGCTTATCTTTGTCTTCTGAACAGAGGGCCTTTTAGGTTCAAAGGGAGCCCTCCTCCCTCCTCCACGTCATCTGGGTCCTGAGCTCACCAAAGACCACATCTTCTTGCCCACCCTGTTTGAGATTAGCCTGACACAAGCTCTCTGTAGGTAGTGAGAGAAAAGGGGCATGATGAAAACTCTTAAGTTGCTTGCATGTTGCAGAGAAGAAGCTGTGATGGAAAGAAAGATTCAGGGCGGATGAGCCACTTTTCCGTTGCTGTGATGAAACACCAAGACCGAGGCAACTTACAGAAGAAAACATTGATTTGGGTTTATGGTTCCAGAGGAATAAGAGTCTGTCGTGGTGGAAAAGCATGGCAGCAGGAACAGGAAGCAGAGAGCTCACACCCTCAACCACAAGCACAAAGCAGAGAGAGGGAACTGGAAATGGGTCGAGGTTATAAACTCTCAGAGCTTGCTTTGAGTGGCATACTTCCTCCAGTACTACTGCACCACCTAAACCTCCCCAGACAGTGCCATCAGTCGGGTATGGAGTATTCAGATACCTGAGCCTCTGGGAGACATTTCTCATCCAAACTACCACAAAGGATTAACAAGGTGAGATCTAGAACAGTGAGGAATGTGACTAGAGGAGCTTATAGTTGGACACAAGACTCCCAAGCTAGATGGGGAAGAGGATTGGGCAGGGCTCTGGGACAGTGAAGGCGTGCCTGCTGCTTACCTGAAACCCTTGAGGAACGTGTGTAAATCACTATAGTATTTCACATATTCTTGTTTCTAATGAAACTAACTGGAATGGATCAAATCATAAGAAGCTTCAACTGAGGTGGAACCCCAGATCACTAAACGAGGTAACCAAAACTGCAGCTAGGTCTTGATGGCTGGGATAGAGGTAGCCCTCTGCCATGGTGAAACTATAAGCTGATTGTGTAAATGTGAGAATACAGAGGGTGCAGTCTCCTTAACAGATGGCAGGATACCTGCAAGCTAGATGATGGTAGAGTCGGTCGGCACTAACAGTCGCAGACAGTCGAGGTCAGCCCCTGACAACACGAACGCAGGCCAGAGGCGGACAGAATTGCATTTCAATCACCCCTAGCTGGACAGGGAGTATGTGAACAGCTTCTGAACATCTCTCTGGTTGGGCTGGGGGAAGCGAGCACAGAATATGAGGTCTCTCCATTAGCTGATGAGCTATCACAGCTCATTCTCCTGTGGTAGCTCCAGAGAACTAGGCAGTTCCACAGCAATGACCTCGTCCTTTGTTCAGCTCCTGCCACAGAGCTATAAAAACCCTGGAAGGAAGGGTGGTGGCTTGGAGCCCCCGCACCCCCCCCACACACACTCCAGAGTTTCTCTTACTTTTCCCTAATTGTTCACTGTCCCTCATTTTCTCAGTCTTCCCTAGTTCTCCTCAATAAAGCTTTTGCTTTGCTCAATCCCATATGAATCCCTGTTCTTAGTCTTCACTGGCACGAGATGACAAACTCTAAGCCATTGTTCTGGGGGTGACCTTTGGTGGCTATACTGGTTAGATTTGTTTGTTTGTTTGTTTGTTTATTTATTGTCAACTTGACATAGGGAAGGGTCATTTGGGAAAGAGAGAGCATCAATTGAGAAAAATGCCCCCATCAGATTGCCCTGCAGGCAAGACCGTGGGACTTTATTATTATTATTATTATTATTATTATTATTATTATTATTATTATTATTATTAATGATTGGTGTAGGAGAGCCCAGCCCACTATGGGCAGTGCCATGTCTAGGCAGCTGGTCCTGGGTCATACAAGAGCACAGGCTAAGTAAGCCATGGGGAGTAAGGCAGTAGGTAGTACCTCTTTATGGCCTCTGCTTCAGTTTCTGCCTGCAGATTCTTTATGACAGATGGTAAGCTGTAAGATGAAATACAGCTGCTCCTCCTCTTGCTGCTTTTAACCATGGTCTTTATTACGGCAGTAGATAACAAGTTAGGACAATGACTGTATCTGACACCCTAGGTCCTTGGGTTATGCATCACTGGACTGTGAAAGATCCCATAGCACCCAAAATTCCTACAGTGACCCAGGTCCACGTGTTCTACGGCCGCACCAGGCAGGAGAATTTCCAAGGATGTTTTCCTCTTGGCTACTCAGCCCTAGAACCTCTTCTTAGTATTCCGGGACTGTCGCATCTTCTGAGTGTGTTGGGAGAATGAGCCTATATCCCACTATGGAAGCTGAATCCAGACAAGTGGGGCGGCTTCTGGCCATGTAAGCAGGGACTCACGCTCTACTCCACCCTCCATCCTCTCTGTAACAGTGCCTGGTTGGTCATGTGATGGCGGCTCCTTCGCCATCAGCCTGGGTGCCAAGCTGCGATCTATTGAGGACCAGCAGGATGCAAGAGGCCAAGGATAAAGGGTGATGGCAGCCTGATGCATCCACCCTATCTGTGTGCCCACCACCCCTGCTTCTCCAGCTCTCTCAGCGGGTCTGTGCACTTCATCTCGAATGTCTTTTCTACTTAAAACAACAAGAGTCAGCGTTTGTCGCTGGTGGCCAAGAATCTGGCTGATTAAACACAGCATAGGGCAGTAAGTGGGTATTCTGCTTTGATGCCTGATTTTGGGGCAGGGTTCTTCACATTTTGAGATTTCCCATCACCTGGCTCTTCGCCTATGTGACCTGAGCTATCAGCTGCCCCGTCTGGAAGATGACATCACAGAGTGGTCCTTCCTGGCTTCCTAGGAAGTCCCATTAACTCAGTTTGTTTAAAAAAATTATATATTGTGTTTGTTTATTTGTTTGAAATGTCTTAACAAGATGACTATGGAATGAGTGGATTACACAGCAGAAATTTGTTTTGTCATGATGTCTGAGGCCAAGAATCTGAAATCAGGATGTTGGTGGGCCTGGTTTCTTCTTAGGCAGTTCTATGTGGCTTTCAGGTGGTTTACCACACTGGCATCTTTACCATCCCCCAGGGTCCTTCCTCTAACCTCCTCTGTAAGGTCATCAATTCTATTGGTTTAGAGTCAGAGGTTGTCATTTGACTTATTTTAAAGGCCCTGTCTCCAAAGGCAGTTACCTTATTCTAAAGGACTCAAAGCTAAGAATTTTCAGGGAAGGAACATTTCATGATGCCATGACAAATGGAGAACTGAAGCCTTCCATCAATTTTAAATGTTGTCACTACTCAAAATGTCGTGGAAGGCCTCTTCCATGTCTGTTATCATGGCTGCAGGGCTGTGCCTGGATGGTGGAAATGTGTTGATGCAACTGTCCCTTGTCACCTTAACTACAAAAGGATATTAGTGGGGGAGGCTCACCCATAGCGGAAGGTTGGACACTAGCTCTCTGCCTCCCTTGTTTCTCTTCCTGAGCTTGGTTTTCCAGAGACTTGCCACTAAGAATGAGGTAAGGTAGCATAGTCTTCTCCCAGGGGCTGTCTCTGAAGCTGTGAAAGTTTCATTGTCAATCGTGTTACTGAAATGATAGCTGTGTGTGATGGCTTGAATGCGAAGTATATCTCCATAGGCTTCAGTATTTGAATATTCAGCTCCCTGTTGGTAACACTGTTTTGGGGAAGCTTAGGAAGTGTGGCCTTGTTGGAAGACATATGTCCCTGGAATCAGGCAGTGAGAGTTTAAATCCTGGACCTAATTCCATTCTGCTTTCTCTGTTTTGTGCTTGCGTTTGATGATGGGAACTTCCCCCCCCAACATGGTTTGTTTGTTTTTTTTTTAAAAATATTTATTTTATGTATATGAATACACTGTAGCTGTCTTCAGACACACCAGAAGAGAGCATCAGATCTCATTATAGATGGTCGTGAACCACCATGTGGTTGCTGGGATTTGAACTCAGGACCTCTGGAAGAGCAGTCAGTGCTCTTAACCACTGAGCCATCTCTCCAGTCCCTGATCCCACTGTCATGCCTGCTACGACAGACTCTTATACCTCAGGAACTGCAAGCCCAAATAAACTCTTGCTTCCATAAGTTGCCTTGGTTATAGTGTTTTATCACAAGAGAAAAGCAACTAATACGCTGTGTATCTAGAATTTGAAATGGACTAGCCATGGGGCAGAAGCAAGCTGTCCACACACCAGTGGAAAAGCTGGCATCTCTGAAGTTGGTCCTTAAAGAGCTTCCTATCCTTTCTGTGATACTTTTCCTGAGGATTCTCGCAGATACTCCTCTTTCCCCCAGACTAAGGAGAGATTCCCACCTGGTGATGCAAAGAGCTTGCGAGGGTTGCTTACAGGAACTTGCGTCGCTGAGGTAGCTGGAGCTCTGAAAAGAAGCCGACCCCAGCAAGAGTGGGAACTCAGGTAAACCACACTGTGGAGGTCTCCTCTCCCCCATTTCTCGCTCAGGACTACAGACCTCGGGAAGGAGTCTGGAGGGTCTTGTAAGTTCTTGTGCATTTGGTGAGTCTCCAGGAGGGATGCTTCTGTGGGAAATAGCTACAGAGTAATTCTATGGAGATAACAAGTAATACTTGGCAGGTCTTTTGTGCCATTGGTTTCTTGGGTCTGGGTGGGGCTTCTCATTGCTTTCTTCATCACTTTAGCTCAGTCCTGGGGGATTAGCTGGAGAACCTGAGAAGCTTCTTGAAGATTCACGAGATGGACAGGGAAACCTGTATTTCTTTTTCTTCTCAGCCTCACTATGGCAAAAGTCCTGCAGACGAGCATATTCTCTGGAGACATGGAAAGCAAATCAGGAGTGAATCACAAAACACTCATGATTCCTTCTTCCCCTTTTCTTAAAACAGGCTGAGTATACAAGATGCACATTGGAGTCTTGCCTTTCTGGTATGATGATCAGAGATTATGTTTAAAAGCAAGTTTTAAATATGAGTCCTTCTGGTAATTCCAGGAATCTGCCCTCTGTGTAGATTTGGAGATGGATGATGCCTGTTCCCACCCATGCCTGCCCCTCCTGTGGATAGTTCTAGCAAATGATAGCACTGCCGCCCCTTTCAGAACACTCAACGTTTTACAGACGAGTTTGATGTGCCGCATGAATGCATAGCAATTTGCATTTCACTATAAAACACACTGTCAAAGCGATGAGCAGAGCACTCAGTTTCATGCTGGGGATTTGAAATCAAATGTCACAGTCCAATTATGAGGGATCTCAGAACATCAGGTATGGCTGGAGGTGGTACATTACCATAGAAACCGGAAGCTTCTGAGCCAAGGAAGTAAAATAATCAGGGTCTGATTATCCCAGAATCCTGCAGTGTTCATAGGAATCTATCTCTCTGTCTCCCTCTACTATCTATCTATCTATCTATCTATCTATCTATCTATCTATCTATCTATCTATCTATCTATCCATCCATCATCTATCTAATATCTCCCAATCGCCTATCATCTATCTTTCTTTCTACCTATTATCTACATCAATTTATCTTCTATAAAAATTAAAAAAAGTACACATTTGAAAAAATACTTTTATAAGGTTTTTGATAAAATCTAAAACCTGGAGGCTATTGGAGGAGAAGGTACGAAGGAGAGCCCCCAAAAGAGAACTAATCCTCTTCATTCCAAAGAAACTCATGGGAAAATGGGTCAAAAGGACAAGGGAGACGGGGTGTGGAAAGGGCTCTGGAGACGAGCAGAAGGACTTCTTAGAGCTGGAACACGTTAGTGTATTTTTAAAAATGTTTTTACATGCTGAAACACATACGTAACAATGTGAATGTAAGCTTTCACAAATAATTACGAACCAATAGTCTTGCTCAGGGCTGAGAATGAATGTCATTTTCTAGTCACAGATCCTGCCTCATTTCCAATATACCATCATCCTTACTACATAGAAGCTATTTTGCTTGTTTTGACTTTTACTTATCACATATAGATAAGTATAGTATAGAATCTTACAGAAAGTTTTTTGAATCAAAGGCTCTTTTTTAAAACTTTTTTATTACTTAAATAAAAGAAAAAAGATTTCTTGTTTTATTTTATGCTATCTGTGTGGGCTTGAGTGTTTGTTGGTGTCACTGCAGCCCAGAACAAGGTTTTGGATCCTTTAGAATTGGAGTTGCAGGCAGTTGTGAGTAATTGGTGTGGGTTCTGGGAACTAAACCCAAGTCGTCTGTAAGAGTAACAAGTGCTATCATCCCCTTAACCATCTCTCAGGCCCTTACTACATTATTTATTTAAGGCCTGGGTAATGTGTGCTGCAGTGGACTTGTGGAGGTCAGAGGTCAACTCATAGAAGCCACGTCTCTCCTTTCACACTGCCCTGAGTACCAAGCTGAGGTCACCATGCTGGGTGGCAAGGGCTTTCACCTACTCAGCCATCTCACTGACTCTAGAAATACTTTTGCATGTATAAAGCTCAAATAATAAGTGTTCAGTTTGGTGAGTTTTGACAAACGGAAACCCAGCACCCCCTACGAAGATGAAAAATATCTCAATCACTCCAGAACGTTCTTTCTTGCCTCCTTTATTAGCACAGCTCTGGCTTGCTTACCTGAGGAGCCTGTCTACCAGGGTCTAACTACATGTGGGTTAAGTTTGCAATGTGGATACTTGTGATACTGGAGGAGATAGGCAGCGGTGGACCGAAGCCATGGTGGCATTAGCTTCCTGTGTGTGGTAATGGAAGAGACCCAAGGTAGAGACTACAGGCTGGCCACACCGAGAGCCTAGCCTAGTTAACAGTCAGAAAAACACCCACTAAAGCAGGCTGGAGCCAGCAGCACTTGAAAGGTTGGAGAGCAGATCCTGGTCAGGGTTCCTGGCCAGCAGACAGTTAAAGTCAGCAGCTACGGAAACAGAAGTTAGAGATGGACAGCCATGCCCTAAGTGGGCGAGTGGCATGTGAACATCTGTGATCATCTCCCTGGTGTGTCAGAAGAAAGTACACAGTGTAGGCCCCTAATTGGCCTGGCTTGTAATATGCTCAAATTTTTATAGCTATTTTTATTAGATATTTTCTTTTTTTTATTTCAAATGTTATCCCCTTTCCTCGTTTCCCCTCTGAAAACCCCCTATCCCATCTCCCCTCCCCCTGCTCACTCACCCACCCACTCCTGATTCCCTGTCCTGGCATTCCCCTACCCTGGGGCATCGAGCCTTCTCAGGACCAAAAGCCTCTCCTCTCATTGATGTCCAACAAGGCCATCCTCTGCTACATATGCGGCTGGAGCCATGGGTCCCTCCATGTGTATTCTTGGGTTGGTGGTTTAGTCCCTGGGAGCTCTGGGGGTACTGATTGGTTTATATTGCTGTTCCTCTTATGGGGTTGCAAGCTCCTTCAAGCTCCTTCTGCTCCTTGGGTCCTTTCTCTAGCTCCTCCATTGGGGACCTTGTGCTCAGTCCAATGGTTGACTGAGAGCATCCACCTCTGTATTTGTCAGGTGCTGGCAGAGCCTCTCAGGAGACAGCTGTATCAGGCTCCTGTCAGCAAGCACTTCTTGGTATCCACAATATCATCCAGGTTTGGCAACTGTATATGGTATGGATCACTAGGTGGGGCAATCTCTGGATGGTCTTTCCTTCAGTCTCTGCTCCACACTTTGTCTCTGTATCTCCTCCCATGGGTATTTTGTTCCCCTTTCTAAGAAGGACCGAAGTATCCACACTTTGGTCTTCCTTCTTGAGCTTCGTTTGGTTTGTGAATTGTCAGAATTTTATTTTTTAAATTTTAGATTTATTTTATTTTATGCATATGTGAATATAGGTGTTTTGCTTGAATGTATATATGCACCATGTGTGTGCCTGATGCCTCGGAGGTCAGAGAGGGTTTTGGGTTGTCTGGAACTGAACTTATGGGTAGTTGTGAACTGCTATGCGGTTGCTGGGAAGGGAACCAGTGTCCTCTGAAATCACAGTTGTTCTTAGCCTTTGAACCATCCAGCCCCACGCTCAGAGATCTGGCCATTCAATAGGAATTGCCTCAATGTTTGCTGTCCAGTTTCTGCCATAAGTTTCATTACAAAGACATAGACCAGCAGCTGAGCTATGCTCCTCCTCTTTGAGCCTCTCCTGCTCTCCCAGGTATCTTTTATATTATTTAATTTCTCTCAATAAAACTTGTTTCCATGTCACCTATTGCCACTTGTCCACAGTTTTCATCATTATCAGTGTTGATAACAAGAGGCACCCAGTCGTGTTGACTTTTGATGGCCCATGCTCTAAGTCTCTGGGGTTACTGACATCTGAGTCAAGAACGTTCCTGCCACTGTCTGTATCTCCGCTCTCTGGCAATAATGTTCCTGTAGTTACTTTTCTAATGTGATACCACAACGTGGCTAAGGCAACTTAAGGAACAGGTTTTCTGGCCTACAGTACCAGAGGGTGAGATTCCATCATGGCACTGAGGCGTGGCTGCAAGAGGGAGGCACAGCAGTTGAAGCAGGAAGTTGAGAGTTCACATCCTCAGCCCCAAGCATGAAGCAGAGAGAGGAAACAGGAAGTAGAGTCTGGCCATGTGCTCTCAAAGCCCTCCCCCAGTGACTACTTCCTCCAGCCGGGCCGCAGTTCCTGAATGTCTCCCAAACAGCACTAACCCATAGTATGGGATCCACGTGTTCAGGTGCCTAGGCCCAGCTAGGAGGAGCGTTTCTTGCTTGAACCCGGAGCCACGCGCATGCTAACGAAGCATTCTATCATAGAGATACTTCCCTAGTATATAGTAGCTACTCTTTCGACCGAGTTCAAAATGGCTTCTGGAGTCATTTGCGTTGTTGTCTGAATCCGGCCTTTCTTTCCTCATAGTTAAATGTAGCAGTCACTGTGCAGAAACACTGCTGATTTTGATTTCTTTTCCTAATTCTCCTGGTAATGGATATTTGAGTCATTTTCTATTTTCCTGTTTGGGTTGTTATGATTAGAGGTGCTATGAATACTTTTCTATGTGATCTTTGTGAATACGGTGCTTTGGTATACTGTGGGTAGACTTTACCTAGCAGGAGATTTGTGGGGACCAAGGGTAGAAACATGTTTGGTTTGTAAGACATTCCTAAAATAACTTGCCAAGGAAGTAGAATGGCCTCACAATCCTGCCACGTCTCCGCTTCCTCCCCAACAGTCCTCCCTCCAGCCTTTGCAATAGGTGGGGAGTGAGGTGCTCATAACTGTGGGTAACATTTTACACATTTGTTGTTGCTGTTGTTCCTTTATGTCTCCTCTTTTGTGGAGCATCTACTAACCTGTTAAGATGACACCTCCCTCCCCACTGTATGAAATACAGATGATGATGATGACGATGATGAAGCTAAGACTACTGCAACAAATGAGTTGGCGTGGGGAACGGAGAGCAAACGGAGAAGTGTCCTTTCAATACATCCTTCAATGATGCTCTCTCTAGGGAGGCTTTTTTTTTTTTTTTTTTTTTTTTTTTTTAATTTAATTTAATTTTATTTTTTTAATTTACATTCCAAATCACTTCCCCTTTCCCGTTTCCTCCCTCCCCGAAAGTCCCATAAGCCCCCTTCCCTCCCTCTTTTCTCCGTTCAACCCCCTCTCATTACTCTGTCCTGGCGTTCCCCTACATCCAGTCTTTCCAGGACCAGGGGTCTCTCCTTCCATCTTTTTAGAAATCTATTGATATGCTGATTGTGTCTAGGGTATTCTGAGATTCTGGGTCAATATCCCCTTATCAGTGACTTCATACCATGTGTGATCTTTTGTGATTGGGTTACCTCACTAAGGATGATATTTTCAAGTTCTGACCATTTGCCTAGGAATTTCGTGAATTCATTGTTTTTAATTGCAGAGTAGTATTCCATTGTGTAAATATACCACATCTTCTGAATCCATTCCTCCGTTGAGGGACATCTGGGTTCTTTCCAGCTTCTGGCTATTATAAATAAGGCTGCTATGAATATAGTGGAGCATGTGTCCTTATTGCATGCAGGTAAAGTCTCTGGGTATATGCCCAGGAGTGGTATAGCCGGATCCTCCGGAAGTGTCATGCCCAGTTTTCTGAGGAGCCGCCAGACTGCTTTCCAGAGTGGTTGTACCAGCCTGCAATTCCACCAGCAGTGGAGGAGTGTTCCTCTTTCTCCACATCCTCGCCAACAACTGCTGTCTCCTGTGTTTTTGATCTTAGCCATCCTGACTGGTGTGAGATGGAATCTCAGGGTTGTTTTGATTTGCATTTCCCTAATGACTAAGGATGATGAACATCTCTTTAGGTGCTTCTCAGCCATTAGATATTCTTCAGGTGAGAACTCTTTGTGGAGCTCTGTACCCCATTTTTTAATAGGGTTACTTGCCTCTCTGGAGTTTAACTTCTTGAGTTCTTTGTATATCTTGGATATTAGCCCTCTGTCGGATGTAAGGTTGGTAAAGATCATTTCCCAGTTAGTTGGTTGCCGCTTTGTCTTTTTGACGGTGTCTTTTGCCTTGCAAAAACTTTGTAATTTAATGAGGTCCCATTTGTCTATTCTTAGTGGCTTTTTTTTTTAGAATGAACTGTGCAAAGCTCTGAAGGGGGAGAAAACATTTCAGACGGTGCACAGCTGCTGCAGGGGACTGGGAAGTTGTCCAGTCAGGTGGGGGAAGCAGGAAGTCTGTCTGAATTTACCACATCTTATGATGCTTGGACAGGCATTGCCATGTTCCGTTGGCCTGTACCTGGAGACGGGTTTTGGGAGACATAGGTCATTTGCTTATGCTGGACAAGCTCCTCCATCAAGGGGAAGCCTGGTTGGGTTACTACAGACTCTTGAAGAAGACTTCTCATGGTGATAGGCATGTCCACGCCAATTTAAGTTTTTCTTCATATTTTGTTGGTGGGAACCAAACCCAGGTTTTATACATGCAGAGTGCATGTTCTACCACTGAGCTAGGACACCAGCTCCATAGAGATTTCTGAATGGAGGGGTGAGGCTGTTTGAGGAAGGAATTGTCCTTGACATGCTCAGATGTCTTCAGGAGATAGTGACATCTCTCACCCTCAACCCAACGATCTCCAGGGTAAAGAACAAAGGACATAGAAAATACAGACAGGGTGCCCAACCCTGGAACATAACCAAGATGCAAGTTTTCTCAGGTCTAAGGTGGTTCTCAAGCATCTCACAGACAGATCAGGACGAGCTGGTCACACTGTGTGCAGACACAGATGGAGGTCTGAATCTAGGGAGATATGGGCCTACTACACACTTGGGTATGACACAGGCCACTCTAAGACTAGGTTCTTTTCTCTTAGAGTTGAGCCCTAGGGGAAAAAAAAGAAATCCATGAAACCTTCACAGTTTTACTCGGGAGCTGGCAAGCATGGAGTCCCGATTGGGACTTGAGTTGAGCCCTGTGCATTCTGTCTGGACACTTAAGTCCCAAATCACCACAGGAAACTGAAAACTGTACATGATCTCATCGGCTTCTCTGGGGAATTCCCAGCTGTGGCTGGGGACGGGATTGTGGGAGGAAGCTTGTTCCCTTGCTGATGGTGGTCAGAGCAAAACAAAGAATCCGGTGAGCTACTGTGCTCGTGGTTTGTTTCCAGAGCGACACCACTTGAACCATTCCCCCTCTACAGGCCTTAAAAGTTAAAAGCCTTACCAAGTACAGTTCTGAGAAGCAAAGGGGTTTCCTCTTTATTATTGGTGTTTGGGGTTGGAGACTTAGAGAGTGCAGAGAATCAGTTGCTGTCTCCAGGCATCTCCATGTGACATGAATTGTAATAACAATTTAAATTCATCTCTTTCAGTGAATTTCCAGCATCCGTACAACATTATAATATGGTTCTTTTGCTGAGCCTGTGATGTCTGGACTAGTTCCTGTTGCTATAGGCAGCTGTGCCTGTGCACATCTCTCTCTCTTTTATCTTTTTCTCTTCTTGCCCCTGATAATCACTTTTTTAAAAAAAAAATTTATTTGTTTATTTATTTTTTGTGGGTGGACGCCAGAGGATGCCTTGTAGGAGGAGTTGGTTCTCTTTCCATCATGTGGGTTCAGGGATCCAACTCAGCCCTTAGGCTTGGTGACGAATGCCCTCCCCCTGAGCCCTGATAATCATGGCCTTCCTCTTTAAGTATTAGACTTTGCTTACTTCCACACATTATAGGAATATGTAGTCTTTTTCTTTTCCCTGCCTTATTTTACTGAGTGTACTGTCTGCTGTTTATTTTCATCTACATTGTATACAGGATCTCCTTTGTAAAGGTCGAATGATATTCTATTACACAGATATTAAGACAATCTATCCCCTATCATTTATTTATCATCTTTATCTATCATCTATTTTTCTATCATTTACCTATTATCTATCATCTGTCATCTATTATTGGTCTTATCTATCATGTATCCATGTACCTATCATCTATATATTATCTATCTATCTATCTATCTATCTATCTATCATCTATCTATCTATCTATCTATCTATCTATCTATCTATCTATCATCTATCTATCTATCTATCTATCTATCTATCATCTATCTATCTATCTATCTATCTATCTATCTATCTATCTATCTATCATCTATCTATCTATCTATCTATCTATCTATCTATCATCTATCTATCTATCTATCTATCTATCTATCTATCTATCTATCTATCATCTATCTATCTATCTATCTATCTATCTATCTATCTATCTATCATCTATCTATCTATCTATCTATCTATCTATCATCTATCTATCTATCTATCTATCTATCTATCTATCATCTATCTATCTATCTATCTATCTATCTATCTATCATCTATCTATCTATCTATCTATCTATCTATCTATCATCTATCTATCTATCTATCATCTATCTATCTATCTATCTATCATCTATCTATCTATCTATCTATCTATCATCTATCTATCTATCTATCTATCTATCTATCTATCTATCAATCATCTATCTATCTATCTATCTATCATCTATCTATCTATCTATCTATCTATCTATCTATCTATCTATCATCTATCTATCTATCTATCTATCTATCTATCTATCTATCTATCATCTATCTATCTATCTATCTATCTATCAATCACCTTTCTTTTTCCTCTTCCTCCTCCTCATCATCATTATCATCATCATCTACTTTCTCCTAGCAGGATTGCTGCATACAAAGCTCTGTGAATATCTCCTGCAGGTCGACATGAATGGGATCTAGGAAGTTGTCCTTTGTTTTTCAATGTGTGTTTTGAGTGATAGACAAGTGCTATTATGCATGACATCTACATTACATACTGAACCTATATCAAAGAAGCAGAAAGACTGAGTACATGAAGGAAATGAAATCAAGGGTAGGCCCTTCTGGCCTCAGCTGGAAACTCCTGTTGCCAGAACAGGGAGCCAGCTCCTGAGGCTAAAGGAGTCAATCCCAGAAGAGACAGACATGCATTCCCAGGGACTTTGCGGATGCGGCCTAACTGCTGGAAAGCATTCCTCTGGTTAAGGGCCACTTCTTTACAGAGGATTTAGGGCCTGTTAACAGGAAGTGGGTCATAAAATACAGACAGCTTTTACAGCTTTTAGGAACAGGGGTTTAATGACTCCGGGGACAACTTAAATTGTGACAGTGAACTTTCCTCGATAAAATGTCATTTTTCTTTAGTTAGTGGCAATGCAGAAAAATGTGGCCTCTGGAAAAGAGTTGTTCCAAAACATAGTTCATGGTGATTGATAGTATGAAGTGAAAGAAAGAAAGAAAAAAACCGAGGGTTTGAATAATGAATATGCAAATGACTAGACATTGTCCTCCAGGGAAACAGAAATGGAAGACAGAATGAAGCCAGGATGGAAGTTTGGGTAAAGATGGGTGGAACTTTTGTGTGTCTGGGACTCCTCCGCTGCAGCCACTACTGTCCACGGCTTTCTGGGCAGTGTGGCCCTTGCAACGGGAGGACCCAGGTCATTGCCAGTCCTCTGTTACCGTAGTAAGATCTAGCAGCGCCCCTGGCACATTCACACTGTAGAACGCATGTTTTTAATAAAAGAGGGCTTACCGTGTGGGTTGAGTAGTCCAGCAACGGCTATCTGCATGCTGGAGATACCTCACCAGTCTCAATGCAGTACTGCCGGATGGGAAGCTCCCTGGAGAACTGCTGATATTTAATCCCCTTTGGGAGGCTGAAGAAGCTGAAGTCTGTCATCAGGGGAGGGTGATCACAGCCCTGACAGATGCTCACTGACAAAGAAGGTCAAACAGGCGGCCCCTGCTTCTTCTTTGGACCGTAAATTGCCACATTCCTTATTGCTGTGACAAAGTAGCTGAACTTAAGGAAGGGGGAATTGGCTTCTCATCTTCCAGCACGTCTCCCATTGCAGCGGCGGCATGGAGGCAGGAACGCAAGGAAGTGGTTACATTGTATCTGTAGCCAAAGCGGAACAAGATGGATACTGGTGCTCAGCTCGCTTTCTGCATTGTCTTTGGTCCGTGACCCAAGACCAAAGGATGGCGTCACCCACACTTAAGATGGGAGAAACTCATCTCACTTAATTTAGAAAACCCCTCTTAGACTTGCTTTCCATGGTGCTTCTAAATCCTACCAAGTGGACAATAAAGACCTACAGCTCAAATGCCAGTTAAAAGAAGGGGTTGCCGACATTTAGGGCAGGTCTCTCTGGAAAGGTCCTCATGGACAAGTCTGTGTGTCTCCAAGGCTGATTCTAATTCCAGTCAAGTTGACAACTGAAATGAACCTTCTTGAAGTGGAACCTAGAACATCCGTTCTTCCTGAAGCTCTGCTCTGCAGACACGTCTCAGAACCTCGTTGGAGATATGCCGGGACAGGAGCAGTGACCTTGCTCCAAGGCTGTGATCCGAGCATGAAGCCTTTTCACCCACTGCCCTCCTCGCCAGTCAAATCTAGGCCAGCAAAGCTCTCAAATGAACAGCATCCCGAAGTTTCATGCTGTCTGGTGAGATTTTCACTTTTGGCAGTTAAAAAAAATGCATATTCTAGATACATGCATATGTATTTAGGCAGAGTTCATGAACTTCCGTGTGTCAGTTCACTTATTTCCTTGGAAAAATTCAGATTTACAAGGTCTGCCATATTTGTTCCTTATGGTGTTTGATTAATTAGCAATAATTTGGGGGTGGGATGGTAGTTTCCATTGTAGGGTAATTTCCTGTAACCTCTACTTGGGAACCTCACTGTGTCTGACTTCGGCTGCAGACACCCTGGGCATGTAAGCACTGCCCAGGCAGTCCACCTGCCTCACTGACCCAACGTCCCTTATGAGAGGCTCAAGTCCTGGTCTTCCCTCCAATTTTTGGCTGGGTGGTGCTGTCTTCCTCACATAGTCTGGAGTTTGGCTGTTGGGGACATCCTGTATGAAGTCATTGAGCTGTGCTTTATCATAGGACACAGCTTTGTCTACATTAGTGCGTCATAATAAGTCTTCTGTTCAAAGACAGAGACAGATGAGTTTGACAGTGTAGAAGCATAGAAAGCAGAGATGTTAGAGATCACCTTCACTGCTCCCAAGAGGGGAAACTGAGTCTGAGAGTGGGGCATGGAAGGTCACAGCCAGGACCAACTGTCAAACAGTATCTCAGTCTTCTGGTGATTGGTTCCTACTACAAATACTGCCTCTCGCAAGTTTAATGATGTTCTAGAACACAGAAGCTTGGCTTTGCAACTTCTGATTGGCTAAGCATTCCCAGCCTTCCTGTGATACTATAGAAAGCTTTGAAGAAAGCTCTATAGTCATTCTCATGGTGACAAAAACTGAACACATCAAAGATTTTATTATTAACTCTCTACTAATGGGGACATCACTAAGGTGTCCCAGTGTCCATAAAGTCAGAGGTAGGATGCAGAAACAGTTCTACAAAGGGGTCAGCAACGAACCGCATTCAGCCAGACACAACTATTTGCATTTTTGTGTGCAGAAGTTGTCCATATCAGCATCAAATTTCCTCTTGCAAAGTTGTGGGAGAAAAATACCTTGAAGACTGAAGGGGTACCCCAGATTTGATATCTTGGGGGAATTGTTTTATCTCATTGCCATGACTGAAATGCCTGACAGAGCTGAAGGGAGGAGAGATCTGTTTTGGCTCACAGTTCGGAGGGCTCCACCTGTGGCCTGTTGATCCCATGTGTTTAGGCAGGACAACAGCAGCAGACTGTGGTGGGAGAGAGCTGTCTACCTTCTGGTTGGGCATTGGGTAGAACACCAGAAGAGGGGACTGGGTTGTCTAACTTTTCTCCTTATGTTTCCTTTTATTCCATTAAAGGACCTCAGCCTGCAGCAAGGTACTACCCCTATTCAGAGTGAATTGTCCTCTCTCTAGAAACACACTCACATACACATCTGTAGCTGGGTGCTACTGTCTACTAAGTGATTCTAAATTTAATTAGGTGGCAGTCCTGAATTTTATGCCCGGAGGGTTCTGAGGAGTGACAGGAAATCTACAGTATGGTGACACATAGCATCTTTTCTGAAGGTTGGCTCCAGAAATATTTCTCTTTTATGGTGATTTATAAAGTCTTCCATTAAATAGAAAGGTGTTTAGCAGAGTTAATGGGGAATAAGAATAAATTATTCTTAGGCTCATTGGCTATTTGTCCTGAAATGTTAGTTCTGTATTTATTGCTGCTTTAAGTTAATAATGGTAGGAGACAACTTTTAGCCAGTGTGTTTTTATAGAAGAAATGATGTCCTAGAGACATCTTCTTCGAAGAAATGGTGTGAGTTTACTTGGCTGATGGTTTTAGTTCTGAGCTGAGGGGGAGGGTGTGGTTAGTTAAAATAGCTATAGTTTGCTTCACGGAGCTGGCTTTTATCCTGAGGATGTGCAGAAACCTGCTAGGCACCTGGTGCAGGAGCCGGCACACCCTGCGTACTTCCTCAGAGCAACCGTGATGGTCACTGCTCACCCTGTGTTGTCGCTGTTCACACATCAAGGGTAGATGAGAATGTTTCCCACTTAATGGAGGGACAGAGTCAGTGACTCCCCCAACCCAGCATCCTCAGACTGGAAGTCCCTGATGCTCTCAGCTCTCCATAGAGCACTTGCCCTGTAGGTTTTCTTTCTGTCTCTTCCATAAGCCAGGTGTCCTGTGCTGGATAACACTGGGTCCTTAGTGTACCCAGGGTATCCACCATGAGCCCTTTTATCTGGAAGACCGGGGCTGTGCATATGTTTGAATAGTGCGTGATGAGGTGTGTGTGTGTGTGTGTATGTGTGTGTGTGTGTTGTCTGTATTTGATGTGTGTGTGAAAGTGTGTATGTGTGTGGTGTGTGTTTGATGTGTGTGTGTGAAATGTGGGTGTGTGTGGTATCTGTGTTTGATATATATGTGACATGTGTATATGTGGTCTGTGCATATGTGGTGTGTGTGTATATGTGGTGTGTGCATATGTGGTGTGTGTATGGTGTGTATTTGATGTGTATGTGAAATGTGTGTATGTGGTGTGTGTGAGTATGTGTAGTGTGAGTGTGTGGTCTGTGCTTGATGTGTGTGTGTGAAATTGTGTGTGTGTGTGTGTGTGTGTGTGTGTATGTGAGAGAGAGAGAGAGAGAGAGAGAGAGAGAGAGAGAGAGAGAGAGAGAGGTGTTTTTACTGTTTGGTGTGATCATCCTCTGGGACACTTTTACACTGGATTTTAGCTAAAACCCTAAGAAGGTCTTGGGGACACTTTTTAAAATATTAAAAACAAATGAACAAACAAACAAACAAAAACACCAAGTAAACATGGCAGTGGGCTTGTGGTTTGTACCTCTTTTCATCATAGATATTGCAAATGTATTTTCTAGTATACTCTTATTTTCTTAATTATTTTTTTTTTGCTTTGCTATTTGTTTTTATTATGCAGTGGCTTTTGAGCTGGGCCTGGTGACACACACCTATAATACTAGCTAGCAGTTGGATGGCTAGGCAGGCCACTCAGGCTATATAGTATGTTTTGGGATAGCCTGGGCTACAGAGTGAGACCTTGTCTAAAGAAAAAAAAACTAGACTTTATTTATTTTTTAAAAGATTTATTTATTTATTTATTTTATGTATATGAGTACATTGTAACTGTACAGATGATTGTGAGTCATCATGTGGTTACTGGGAATTGAACTCAAGACCTCTGCTCACTCCGGCCCCACTTGGGCCCAAAGATTTATTTATTATTATATGTAAGTACACTGTAGCTGTCTTCAGACACACCAGAAGAGGGCATCAGATCTCATTACAGATGGTTGTGAGCCACTGTGTGGTTACTGGGATTTGAACTCAGGACCTTCTGAAGAGCAGTCAATGCTCTTAACCTCTGAGTCATCTCTCCAGCCCATAACTAGACTTTGAATGCTGTAGAAGTCAATGCCTTCTACAAAGCTGACCCTATGTGGATATACTGGACACACACCCTAAATAATACTACTTCTGTTTCTGGAGAACAGCTCTTCCCTCTCAGTACCTGTCCTTGAAACCAAAGTTGACCTTGTCCCCATGATGGTGTCTTTTGTGCTGCTGAGACTAAGGAGGACCTGTCTGTTGACCGGGGAGCCTGGTAAGTGGAAGAGCTTTGATGAGAAGCCCCACCCTTGGGAGTAGGCATTCAATATGTTTTGGCATGAGAAGTGTGATTTCTCGGTTGAGTGGAGTGCCTCCCCCACTTGTTTGGCTTCTTTTAGTGTTCGAATTCTTGACTTTGGAGAGTTTTTCCAGATTAGTAACATTTCGTGACTGCACATGGCAGCAGAAGAACGTGTTGCACTATGAATAATGCATGTCTTTCCCTTTCCATATGTAGGTGTACGCCTCCCTCTCTAGAAGGGTTAGAATAACTTCTGTATACATGATGTTTTATGTGTAGATGCTATTTCTCTTTGTAAGATTAAAATGACTTCTGTACATGTATAGAATTTTACACACACATACGCACGTTACTCTATAGGAATGCTATCATTTTACTATATTGAAGTAGCATTTTGCATATGCACACACACACACATGCACACATACAAACACACACCTAAGGTTCTCGGGTGTGAATCACCATTCCATTGCTTTCTGTTTGCAACAGGGACAATGAATGCTAGGTTTGAAAATGTTATTTTTATTAAAAATATTTAATATGATTTGATTAGTGAACACAGCTGTAAAATTTCACTTGTATATATGTAAATTTATATTTTAAGTTATTTTACTGTCCTCTCCCCTCCCTCTCTCATTATTTTCTGATTCAGCATCTCACCCTGCAGCGAGCCTTGCAATCCTCCTGCCTCAGCTTCCTGAATGCTGCGATCTTAAAAGTCATTCATTAAAATCATGTGTTTTATTTTTGATAGACCATCTTGGATATTTAAGAAGAAAAAAAAGTTTGGAAAAATACATGGACGACTTTATATTTTCTAGCTTTATTTTTTTTATTTTTGAAAGAAAATCTGAAATTTGTACACACTGCAGAAGGAGAAAAAAAGTAACTCTTAGGAGTTGTCTTCTGATGTGCACACAACACAAACACATACATACATTCTCTCTCTCTAAACAAAAGCAAACAGACAAATGAATGAATAAATAAATAAATAAATGTAAAAAAAAGCCAGTATGTCAGTGAAATAAACTTACATGCAAAAAAATTTAAGGTAATATGATTTTGTGCTGAAGTGAAGGCAAGAAAACAAGGGTGAAGCATATTTTATTTCTTATATTTTATATTTTACGACCATCCCAAATACCGCTGACTCAGCAGTTCCACAGGGACACGGTCCAGTTACAATCTCGGCTGATATTTCGCTAACATTCACTAATAATTTTCTATTGGTAGCTTTGCATGTTTCTGTCTTTATAACAGCACATATCAAGGTGAAACATTTAACTCAACAATCCTCTAGCTTTATTTGTGTCTTTTAGAGACTTGTGCACAGAGGACCTGCTGTTTGTCCTCTGTCCTTGGACTTCCCAGTGCCTTAGTCAAAACACAGTGACTCTGTTTTGTGTCATGGTAGAAGGCTATGTTCTCTGCTGCCATGTAAGCCTCTCATTCATAGTTTTTTCTATTATTTTTATGTCTTTGTTCTATGTGTTGGAATTTTGGACCCATCTGGAACTTATTTCCATTCATGAGGATAAGCAAAGCCTTTACTCTGTGTCCCAGCTCTCAGGCAGCTGAACACCTCCAATCCACTCAAAATCTCACTGCAGTATGCTTCTCCCTTCCAAAGTTACGTGGGAGCGCCACACATGCATGATACATTGTGTATGGTGTATACACAAGTGTGTGCCTTGTGTGTACACTCTGAGGTCAAAGGAGGATACTAAGGGCCCTTCTTCCTCTCTCTCTCCACAGATTGGATCTTTCACTGAATCTCACCCCACCCATGAATTGGATTCCAGCCTACCTGAGCAGATTCTCCTAGGACAGCAAGCAGAACGGAACACACAAGCATACACATTCATTTTAATGAAGCGACGAGCAGTAAATGACTCTTCTCCCAGAAAAAAAATTCATTAAAAACTTAGTTTTGAACCATCTCTATTATCTTTATTTACTAGTCAGTGAAAAGAACATCTGGGAGAGAGAGAGTCCTAACATTCCTATGGTTATCTAAAAAAAATGTTTGAAAAGTGAGACAGTGAGCTGGCGTATACTCTAAGGATTGGTATAAACCAATGCAGAATGGCAATAGCCAAAACAAACAGTAAAACCTTCAGCAATCAAAGGAGGAATTTCTCAAAGAGATTGGAAGTGTTAGCCAGCAGGCAATGCTTGAACACGGAGCCCCGCCCCCACCTCGTCTTCTTTATCAGATACCTGAGATGCTGAACACATCTTTCTGTATACAAATGAGTCCCAGCCTTGCTGCAAACGCAAGGCAAATTGCCTGGAAACCCTTTCACAGATCTGTGGCCGGGCTTCCTCCAACAGACTCCAAGTGGGAAGTATGTCTTCTCTCTGTGTAGAGGAGGCCTTGGTCTTTTCTGGACAGAAACGCTCACACACAGTGCTAGAGTGTGTGCTACATCCTTGAGATTTTGTGGGTGGGGATAAGACAGTGTGATTTTTAGAAATCCCTGCTTTCTGGATGGAGTCTGCCCTATTCCTGGCAGCCCCCACACAGAAGCTCTGAGGAAGCTGATGATAGTGAGTGTGGAACCTTGTCCCAGCCCAGACTGCCCGAGCTCATGCCCACAAAGAGGCCCTGCCTCTGAAGGGGACTTGCTAGTGTATGACACCCCGAACTGACCCGTGTCAATAAGCAGGTGCTTTGTCTGTACAAGGAGAGTCTGGCCAGAGGAAGGAGTTGAGAAGCCAGATATAAATAGAAAGGAAGGAGAAGCAGGAAAAACAGAACTGAGGGCAAGGAAGCAGCTCAGTTGTTAGTGGTCGCTCAGTATACATGAAGCCCTGGGCTCCATCCACAGCACTGCAGGAACCAGGTATGGGCCACACAATGGATTCAAGACCAGCCTGGGATACATATGAGAGAGACCCTGTCTCAAAGGAACACAACCACCAGCAACAAACCACAAAATGGAGAAATGAGATGATATGACAGGTATATATTGGGGTAAAATAAGAGAAAGGGAGGCACTGTAGAATGTTTTAGTGTGTATTAGTTTTCCAGGACTGCGTGAAAAAACAACACATGGCCGGCCAGTGGCTGGAGAAGCAAGTACTTCAGTTCTTAAGGCTGAAGATCAGGATTGAGGTGTGACTGGGTGTTTGGAGGGCTCCTGTTCCAGGCCTCACTCAAGCTATGGTGGCTTGGGACTTCCTTCTTAGTTTGCAGACGCATCACCTTTATCTTTGTCTTATGGTCCTTATGGTGCAGGGCTTAGAATTTTCCTGTTGGAAGAGACACAGTTCAACCTGCAGCAAGAAGCATCATCAAGGTAAAGTACAAAGTGTAACCATATTTTAAAAATAAAGATGCCTTTTAACACTAGGATTGGTGTGTGTGTGTGTGTGTGTGTGTGTGTGTGTGTGTGTGTGTGTCTGTGTGTGTGTGAGATGTTTCTGGTATATGTAACTCATATGTGCTGGTCAGAGGACAACTTGTGGATATAGGTTCTATGTTTCCCGTGGCCTCTGAATACCAAATGGGATCATCTTTGGTGGCAAACACCTCTACCCACAGAAACATCTTGCCCTCCTAACATTATTAGAATTTTAAACAGGAACTTTTTTATGACAAGAAAACAAAAAGGGAAAATCAAGTTTCTGGTGTTTGTTCCTTAACCTATAACTGACCTTGTTATTTGCATGTAATTAAATTGGCATAAAAGCAACTGGAAAAAAATAAACCTGTTTCACCCTCAGAACTGGCTGGGGTCATGCTACAGTGTTGTCTAATCCTCGCTCCCTCCCTGGAGAACCCATTGACTGAGCTGGCTTGGTCAAATCATATATAATACTCTGAGATCCTGGGTTAGTTCTCAGGCAAGAGCAGCTGGTGGCCAATGCCTGTCTCCAGGGCACAGGCTGGCTTCTCCGAGAGGGGAAGGAGAATACCATGGTACCCACCCACCAGTCTCACACTACACAGGTCACAGAGCCCGGGTCCTCGTTCTTTCCTGGATTGCATGCCGGAAATAAAAATCATATCTGAGATTATAAAATGTGCAAATCTGTCTCCTTGTGTTCTACCTGGAAAAACTAATCATACCAATTAGTTCCCTCTTTCCAACTTAACACACACACACACTCTCTCTCTCCCTCTCCTTCCCTCTCCCTCTCCCTTCCTCTCCCTTTCCCTCTCCACCCCCCCCCACCCCCCGTATGTGTGTGTGTGCAGGCTGGAGGACAGCTTTCTAGGGTCAGTTCTCTCCTTCCACTGTGAGGTTCTGGGGATGGAATCCAGGTAGGCAGGCTTGTGCTTTGACCAGCTGAGCCATCTTGATGGTTCTCCTGTAGCATTTCTGAGACACAGAACAGAGGTAAAGTTTGTTATCTTACCTATCACTCCAGGCAACCCCAAGCCACTGAAGCCTTCCTCTGCCTCCTGGAATTAAAGGCGTGCTGGAATTAAAGGCGTGCACCACAGTGCCACACCCAGAATGTTATCCTGTACTTAACCTAGGACACAAACCCGTGAGGTTAAGAATCTAGTATTCTAGTGACTGAGCTAGTAGGGCAATACTATTTTAAAAGCTAAATGACACTACTCAGGTATGGCCACACCCCACAAGGTGTGGGAAGTGTACAGTGCTTTCCTGGCTTCTCCCTCTTGCCACTTTCAGCACTTCCTGACGTGTGGAGGCGAGGTGCTGTCATACCCTGTCTGTACTTAAGAAGCAGAGAGATGAATATTGGCCCTCAGTTCGCTTTCTCCTTTGTGCCATTTTTTTTCAGTCTGGGATCCCAGCTCAGAAGATGGTGCCACCTACTTTCAGGGTAAGCGTTCTCTCCTCAGTTACACCCTTCTGGAAACACCTTCACAGACATGCCACTTAGGACATGTCTCCTAAGTGAATCCAAATCCCATCATGTTGGGAATCAAAACTGACCACCTTTCAGTATATCTTCTCAGGTCCGACTTGGATACAGTTAGCCTGGAAATAAACAGGCTGGAGGCAGAAACCTGTCACGACCACTATCAAGGCGTGCAGGCTACTTTTATATAAATTTGATGCAAGCTATCACTGTTTGGGAAGAGGGAACCTCAAATTGAGAAAATGCCCCCATCAGATTAGCTTATGGGGGATTTTCTTGATTGGTGATTGATATGGGAGGGACCAGCCCACTATGGGTGAGGACACCCCTTGGCAGGTGCTCCTGGAGGGTATAAAAAAGGAGCCCGAGGAAGCCACGGAGAGCAAGATAGGAAGCAACACTCTATCATGACTTCTGCTTCAGTTCCTGCCTCCAGGTTCCTGCTTGAGTTCCTGCTCTGACTTCCGTAGTGAGAGGATGAACTTGTAGTCAAAAGCTGAAATAAACCTTTCCCTCCCCCCACTGCGCCCCCCCCCAACCTGTAAATGGTCCTGGTGCTTTATCACAGCAACAGAAACCTGAGGGAAGACACTCAAGCTTATCCCCTGGCTTCCACATGTATCCACACACATGCATGCATGCACACATACAGATACACAGCTGGTGCTTAGGGTAAAGTAAGGTTATCAGGGTAGACACGTAGGGGGTGAGTATCCTTATGAGAAGCAGATATTGGGACACACAGAAACGATGGAACGATGGCCACCTCAAGCCAGAGGCAGAGCTTGCAGAAGAAGCAGCTCAGCCCCCAATTTTGCTTTCATATTTCCAGCCTGCAGAACCATCAGGTAATAACTGTTTGGTTTTTTAAAGCTGTCTGGCAACCAAAGCCAGTGGAGACAGGTGCCGCCTCACCCTGATAAGGCCCTGGTGGTGGCAGTAATGTTTCAGCAAAGTCCCACCCAAGAGAGGGACTTCAGGTTTCAGGTTTTAAATAACCAAACAATAGGTTTTTTCAAATGATGGCTTCCTTCTCGTTGATGGTCTCATCCAGAAGCTTCCTGTCACTGTGGCTAAAGCCTCAGGGGTCCCTTCCTCCTCACCTCTTGGCAGTAGGGGAACAATGAGTACTGCAGTAACTCTCTTGGGTTGAGGTATCCTTGCATGGGGCTGTGGTAGCAGCATGCCATTCATGGGCACTCAGGGATGTGAGCCTCTGCCAAATCACCTTCTTCCTCTTCCTGATGGCAGGATAGGCCTTTCACCTGGACTTCCGGGTTCACAGTTCTGGCCTCCGTGTGTCTGCCTGTCTCGGGTACTTGCTTGTCTCCCCAAGCTGTCCACAGTCTCTTAGCCTCTTGTTTGAGCCTCTTAGGCTATACCCTTTTGCTGTCCTCTTCAACAAGCATGGTGGGCTCCCTGTAAGCCCAGGATACATTTTACATATCTGACATTTGTCTCTTGTCTCTGTCACCTCTTGCTCCATTCTGCAGTTTGTCCCTGCGGTGGGGCCCTTCCTTCCACCATGTTCTGCTGTCATTACCTCTTGACCATAGGAAGCTTGAGGTCTCAGCCGTGACCAAGCAGTTCAGCCTGGGCTGAGCCGTCTTCTTCTCCCAGGGAAGCAACAGTGTGAGGAATGGCGCCAGGAGTTCCTCACCCTCCCCTCTCACCTCGTCTGGACTCCCAAGAAGCTTCACGTTGTCACACATGTGCACACACGAATGGATCTATGAAGATAATAAATATAATTCTGTATGCATGCTGTAGTCAGAATATGAGCACCATGGTAAATTATGGATGTATTCAGAGAGACAAGTGGTGTCTGAGGGAGAAATGAGGAAGATTACATAAATTGTTTTGAAACAATAATGCTCAGCTTTAGGGATCAGTAGCGCGGGTGGCTTTGGTCCAAGACTGAACAGGCAGTTCCCAGGAAGACAACTCCACAGAACTGCTGTGCGAGGCCGTGGCTCTGGCAGAGTCTCTTGGGAAAGTTCCTGCTATCTGACTTAACACACAGATGTGGGGGGCACAGCTGGCCTCTTAGGGATAACTACTCAGCCCAGATAGGGAACCTACAACAGACTAAAGTACAGATATCACTAAAGTCCAGTTTGGTGAGCCTTTGAGTTTTATTGGGGATACTTACAGAATATAGGTGAAAGGTTACCTATAGGAGCAGAAATGACTCAGAAACAGTTGCATCACTAAAAGCGCCTCCCCCCTGCCCCCCATAGGTGACAATTCTCAAAATCTGGAACCTCAACCTGCAGGGAGCTTTACATGTTAGGGGTGGTCTTTTCTGCTGGTTCAGATAGTCTCTGCTTCTTCCGGGTAGCTCAGGTGCCCTGAGGGTGTCTTTCAGCAGTCCTTACAGCTTATATATGCTTGGGGAAGACTCTGGTCAGTTTCAGGAACTTCCTAAAGCTTTCTAGTTGTTTTCTTCCTGAGCTAAAGGCATTTCTTTCCAGGCTGGACTGTTTCACCCTCCCCTTAGCATATCCTTTGTTTCAGGCCATCTCTAACATCCTGGGCCTCAGAAGCTTCCATCCACAGAGGAAAGTCTTAGTCTCCCAGGAAACTGCTACCGGGTGATTGTGTGCACAACCTTCCAGCTTTTATTTATGTATTAATCCAGGTATTTCATTAGTATCAGATACAAATGGCTCAGTTTTTATTCTGATAACCTTTAAAATCCATATGGTATCTCAGTTACAGCTGCTATAGCAAAATGGTTTGAATTGGGTAATGGTTAAATAATCAAAATTCATTTCTCATAATTCTGGAGGCTCAGAAATCCAAGACAAAGGTGCTAGGGATCTGTGTCTGCCAAGGGCTGCTTTTGTGTCTAAGATGGTGCCTTTCTGCTGAGTCATCACAGAGTGGAAAGAGGAAAATGAAGGTCCCAGAGAGAGGAACTCACTTGTTACAATCCTAATCCTATGGGGGACAAAGCTTCATGGGTCATCACTTCCCGATGGCCCAGCTTTTTAACACCATCACCTTGGCATTTGAGTTCCAACGTAAGGGTACAGGAACATATTCATTCAAGTTACCAAATATAGAAGTGTATTAGTTAAGGTTTCTAGTGCTGTGATAAAATTCTGTGACCAAGGCAACTTAAAGGAGGAAGGATTTATTTGGGGCTTTCAGCTCCAGAGGGGTAGAGTCCATGATCATCTCTGGGGGTGGGGCACGACAATAAGCAGACAGATGTAGCAACCGGAGAAGCAAGCAGGGAGTTGAAGGTTCAAACTGCAAAGCACAAACAGAAAGCAAAGAAGAAAAACTTTTCAGTCTTCAAAGTCAGTCCTCAGTGACATACTTTCCCTCCACCTCTGACCTCCCCAAACAGCCACTAAGTGGGGACCAAGTATTCAAATGCTTACACTATGGGAGACATTCATTTAAACCACTATAGCAAGCATGCACAAATTCATAAATACACACACACACACACATATATCTATATATAAAATGTCTACATATACACATATGAGTGCATGTATTCTGTTTGTTACATTTGTATTTGTAGGCTGTGAGCTCTATGCAGGTGGAGGTATATAGTTTTTCTGTGTTGAGTATTACAGTATTTACCTATGAGAGACACATAAGCAAATACTAAATTTTTTTTTCAAATATGAAGATATAAAATGTAAGAACATTAGGAGAAATATGCCCCTTTATATAACAACATAAACACAGAAACAAGTTACAAAACAAATACATTGATGTAGCTCTGGTTTGAATGTAAACCATCACTCACAGGCACATATGTTTGCTTGGTTCCGAGACAGTGGCACTATGTGGACAGGGTGTGGAGCTTGCAGTGGGCCGCATGCAGCGCGGGGAAGTTAGCTCCTTGACTTTGCTGGGCTGGACGCTGGGCAGGCCATCCAGCCCTTGACAACCCGCAGCTTCTTGTCTAGGCTTTGTCGGGGCTGCAATGGCCTCTGTACCATGTTGAAGTTGGGGCCTAGTTTTTCCTTCCAGAAATAAACATACATTTTTACAAAGACCTCAGCCATATAGCCAGCCTCTTCTCTGACCGAATATTAACTTATGATAACCCATTTACTTTAATCTACATTCTTCCAGGAGGCTGGCTACCTGCGTTCAGGTGCCATATGTCCCTCTCATCACATCTTTCCAGTGAATCTTTCTCATAGAAGATTTGTAATACCATCACAACCATAGAACTTATAACCACCTTCATTTTGATAATTTAAACCAGTTCAAAACTATTATTATTATTATTATTATTATTATTATTATTATTAATTGAGAACAGGGTGCCTCTGTGTATCCCACGCTGACTTGGATTCAGCCTGGTCTCGAACTCACAAGGAACCTATCTGTCCCTGCCTTTGTCTCGTAAGTATTGAGATTTATTTACTTATTATCTATGTACCCTTGAAAACATTTAGATCAATTCCTAATTCTTTCTGCCTTCTTTGGAGATTAATATCTATGTGGATAAATATACCTATAGTGCCATTTAGCAGCCCATAGACAAAGCATTCTCCAACTGGGGAAAATACACCAAGAGTATGGGCCAGCCTGTCCTCTTCCCCACCTGGCTTGCTGTCAGTTCTCTGCTTACTGTTATAGAGCAGTGGAGGCAGCAGTTAAAACTGGGACAAGGTTCACCTGAGCACAAAGCCAACACGGCCTGGCTAATAATTTATGTAGTTTCTATTGCTTAGAATTGGAATCCTTATTCAGCCCGAAACCAGAAATAAAATATGCAAACACAGCGTGCAGTGGCGCACACAGGGCACACAGGGTGTGTCGGCCTTGTCAGCAACTGCCGGCTGGTGGTGCTTCAGGAGAGGGTCTGTGGGAACAGACAGAGGCTTTAGCCAGGGCTAGGGAGCTCTGCATAGCAGTGAAAAGTCTTTGTTTCTCTTCAGCTCTGGCCT
The DNA here is from genome assembly GCA_036184795.1 of Tokudaia tokunoshimensis. NCBI lineage: Eukaryota > Metazoa > Chordata > Mammalia > Rodentia > Muridae > Tokudaia > Tokudaia tokunoshimensis. The sequence continues at coordinate 90,698,785 of BTHU01000016.1, read as the reverse complement.
TTGGAGACATCCCCATGGTCCTGTAAGGCACAGGTCAGCTTAGGAAGGACCTGGGACATCTCAGTTCCCGATACCTCTTGAACTGTGCTCTTAAAGCCAGTTTCAATTCAGTGATGTGCAGCCGGGCGGTGGTGGCACACGCCTTTAATCCCAGCACTTGGGAGGCAGAGCCAGGTGGATTTCTGAGTTTGACGACAGCCTGGTCTACAGAGTGAGTTCCAGGACAGCCAGGGCTACACAGAGAAACCCTGTCTCGAAAAACAAAACAAAACAAAACAAATCAGTGATGTGCCTCACTCAAACCTCATAGCCTACTAGGGATAACGTGTGTGTGCCTGTGTGTGTGCATGTGTGTGTGTGTGCGTGCGCGCGCAAGTGTGTGCATGTGCTGGCGGTCCTGTGCTCACTTGGACACCAGAGGTTAACATCAAGTGTTTTCACCTCTCCATTGTGAGACAGTCTCTCACTGAAGCTACATCTGATTCTTCTAGACTGTCTGGTCAACGAGTCCTAGGAATCTGTTTCTACCTTCTTGGGACTAGGATTACAGGCCACTCCCAGGGTTTTTGTTTTTTTTTTAAGATTTATTTATTTTTATTTATATGAGTACACTGTAGCTGTCTTCAGACACACCAGAAGAGTGCATCGGATCCCATTGGTTGTGAGCCACCCTGTGGTTGCTGGCAATTGAACTCAGGGTCTCTGGAAGAACACTACAGTGCTCTTAACCGCTGAGCCATCTCTCCAGCCCCCCACTCCCAGTTTTAATACGGGTACTGAGGATTACATTCAGGCCTTCATGCCTGCACCGTGCACTGGGAGCTTTTCACCAACCATGCTGCCTCCCTAACCCCTCCTTTGAAATATTCTGACTGGAGTTGGGGGTTGGCTCTGAGGTGGAGTAGACATGCTGTCTTCACTCAGATGTTCATCTGTGAGTGAGGCCACCGAGCAGAAGTGTACCTCACCTGACACAGCCTTGTGGTTGTCTGAAATCCCCACCCCACAGCACAGCCTCTAGGGTGTCTGCTATTAACAACTTACCCTGTGACAATCTTCTTGGTGACCTTGACCTAGTACTTTGCACTCTTGTTTACTCTCTGACTTTGAAATGATTTTTATTGTAATCCTTATCCTAAATGGAACTGGCTTGGTGGCATGTTCCAGCCTCCAGCTCACTGTGCATTGTAGGATGACCTTGAACTTCTGATCCTCCTAAGTGCTAAGATTACAGGTGTCTCCCAGGTGACACTAGGGCATTGGGCAGGCCAGGCGAGCATAACCTGTAGTTTCATTTTGAAAAGTAGATATTATTTTGTGAAAAGATGGCTGAATTTGGAATCTCAAAAGCTCCAAGCAAGATGGGCCACGTATCTTGAAACTTGGAGTAACAAGGTAACAATTGCTCAGACTATGCCTGTCCAGTGAGCCTGCTGATATATGTGAAGGTATTTGGCAAAATGCTCTGTTTATGTTACTCTCTCCAGAACTATGTCCAGCTGACCAGCATCAGGACACAAATGTTGAGACATGTGTTCTTCCTAATGCCTGCCTTCCCAAGCTCATTTCCCCTTCCCACCCTCCACTGTCCTGAGGGATCTGCAGCTCCAACTGCCTGCTTACGTCTCCTTCCACATTCCCACCACCCCCAGACGGAAGGGTTCCAGAGCCCAGAGTTTTCTGCCTTTGGCTCTAAGAAACACACATTTATTTTCCACAGTAACTAGAGCTTAACCTCGATGTTAAAAATTAGAAAATACAGAAATTAAAATTGACCACTCTGGGCGCATTCTCTTTCCCTCAAGCTGAAAGCATAAATTATGCCTCTACCTTCTGGATGAACGGAGTACAAAAGCCCCCATACTGTTTGCTCCAATAGAATACTTTGCACAGCAGAAGCAGGCTAAATTATGTGTTTCAAAGCTCCCTGAAGCTGCAATTCCTGAAACATATAATTACACCCTAGCATTATCAAAGAGCAGAAAATATTTTTCTTCCACTTTTTTGATGGTTTAACAACCATTCTGGATTGTGACTTTTTGTGACAGCAGGCTTGTAAATAAGTCAAAACTCTATATCCAGTAAATACATACAATTATTAAGTGCTAATAAAACCTTTAAAGTGTTTAAGGAGATGGAAGCTTTAAGTATCCTGGTTTGATCACGGCATACTGCAGATGTGTGTTGTGGGATCACACTGTACACCATCAATTTGTACAATTAAGATCATAATGGGGGCTGGAGAGATGGCCCAGCAGTTAAGTGTCCGCTACTCTTCCGGAGGATGCAGTTACCAGCTCTCACATCAGGGTGCTCACAATCACCTGCAACTCCAGTTCCAGGGGACCCAACAGTTCAGGTCCCTGCACACACACAAGCACACACACACAAGCACACACACACACACACACACACACTCACTCAATTAAAATATTAATTGTAATTAATTTTAAAAAGACTCTTAAAATAACTGGCAAAGGCAAATCTTATCAGGGAGTATGTTGTGTGTCTTCAAGTAAGTATACTGTCTTATTCCATATGGGATAGGTTCTCCAATCCTAAGTGATTGGACCTAATCAAATGCAATTACAAACAAATAAATACCTGGACTTAGCAGGCTGATTCATATGTAATGACAACTAAAGAAGAAAGGTCCTGAATTTGAGAAGGAATTGAGGGAACATGGAAGGAGTTCGGGGGAGAGAGGGGAGTAGAAAATGATGTAAAATTTTAAATTAAAAAAGTCCCATACAGATGGCAGGCACAGACAGTCCTCTGAGGTAGCCATTAGAACTTGGGACAGGAGTGAAGAGCCCCCTGACAGTGGAAGAGGTGTGACAGACACAGAGTATCCTGTGACATCCTACATTGTAGACAATGACTGTCTACTCTAATGTCTGTAACTCTAAGATGCAACTCCACCAAGAGGTAAGAAGGACACACAGAGTGAATGCCCTTAGGAGCCAGGCAGTCTCCTATAGTGACCAAGACAACCGCCACAATCTCAAACAACAGCAACTAGAATTTCACTTTTTTACAAGTCTGTAGGCCAGGCCCCTTAAATCAAGTTGCTAGTAGATCCCTGTTCTTTGCAGGTTCTAAGAAAAATCTTCCATGTGCTTGCGCAGTTTCTGGGCACCCCAGACTCTTTCTGGTTCCTGGCAGTGTCTTGTCACTGATTTTGGCCTGACTCCACACAGCTCTCTTCCCTGGTTCTCCCATCTTTTTCCATCTCCCTCTTCTCTTAGAGGGCACCTGTCCTTAGGGTGTATCCTAGTGACCTTGACCAAAGGTCTTTAGTTACATGTCAAACTCTTTCCAGGTGACACTACAATCACCAGGCTACCAAGGGGTTAGGCCAGGGGGATATGTTTGTTGTGGAGCACACTTTAACAAGCTGTAGATGTATCTGAAGCAGTCTCAGGGGTAGTTAAGGCATTGATACCTGCCATCTATTTGGGGAAATGAGTCAAAAGCAAGAAGTCAGTAGGGAAGGAGGAGAGAAATTTGCCTATTTTTTATTTTAGGACTACGTGAAGCTTTGAGTTCAGCCAATCTGTTACTATTAAATATTAAACAAGTAAATATAATTTACAGTGATAAAGCAAGGCCATCATCAGTTATGATGTCTGCTTCAGTCTCTAACACAATTTGTCTAGAGACAAAACATGAGTTCTTAATTGCTGAAATGAAATATGCTCAACATTAGGAAGTTTTAATAAAAGGAAAGTTCATGTTTTAAAAGTTGACATTCATTTTTCCATGTCACAAATGACACAAACATTTTTTAAAAAAGACAACCCTATAATTATATTGGCCTGTCATTATTTATGGTGACTCACACTGGGTGAGTGTGTCACATCTGAGGCTGAGTGGCAGACAGAAGCTCAGCAGAAGGCAGTGGAGTTCCCCAGAGGTCACGTTTCCCATGACATCCAGAACTTGCTTCAAACACAAGGACTTCTGGATCTCCTGGGGGAAAATGTCCTCTCAGGGCCACCATACATCTGGATGTACCACCCCTAGGAATAATAACACCTGAAGGAATCCAAGTCAACATGCCCCGTAGACCCCTGTACACTCAACGCTGTTTACTACAGACAAGATTTGGAATCAGCCTGGACACCCATCGACAGATAGACGACAGAGGAAGGAGGGATGTATACAAATGGTCTATTCATCGGTAAAGAATGAAATGATGTAATTTGCATGCACACGCATGGAACTAGAGATTGTCATGTAAGCTGAAATAAGCAAGACTCGGAAGGATACATGTGGAGTATTTCCTAGCCTACGTATGGAGCCTAAAAGGAGAATTGGAGTGGGGGTGGGGTGGGGGTGGGGTGGGGCCAAGAGGAGGTGATATGGGAAGAAAGACGAACACAGCATGCATCTCTCTTTATAGGTGGTTTAGGTTTAAATACACACACACACACACACACACACACACACACACACACACACACACACACAAGGGGTCTCTTGAGGCAGAGATAGAAGCAAGCTGGGGACAGAAAGGATGATGGGAGATGAAAACGAGCCACGGGCAATGATGGGTACCTATGAATGCCACATTAAGTCCTTATCCTGTGTGTTAATTATGGAGGAAAGAGGGGAATCAACACCAGGACCCTTTTAAGTCACAGCGTCACAGTGCCGGCCTGGACCAGCAGCCACAGGCACTGAAAGTGAGGATTTGGAAGGAGGGCCCGAAGGAGGGACATCTTCTCTTTCAGTCCTCCTGCGCTGAGCAGTGAGGTAAGAGCTTCCTATGAGGAAGAAGTGCATGGTGAGTGGTTAGCCCAGGGCCCCCCCCCCCCCCCCCCGCACTATGCTCCAGGCGGAACCAAGGAGCATGCGCACTACAATACACAAAGGTTGCCATTTTGGAGGCTCCGCAAATGAGCCCAATGCACTTCTATTTGTGTTTGAAATGAATTGCAGAACATAAAGAGGCTTGGTAACCTAAATTTTAAGTCTTAAAAGGACCATTAAATAGCAAATAAAACACTGTAAGGGGAGAGAAAGGAAGAAAAGAAAAATCTTTGTGTCGTATTTTATTACATTTGATGTCATTACCCCCGCAGGTTCAGTCTCTCATGTTTTAGCTTATTCTTGAGATTAAATACAGGATCAAACCTGCATGCTCCCTCCCCACTAAATACAATACCGTCCCTGCAGTGCCATTTTGAAAACATAATTTTAACTCATTCCCTTCACATCTTGGGCTTTGTCGTAGGAAGGCAGTTATTCCGAGGATGTTTTAACACGGTCAGTGAAGTTCAGATCAGTGGAGTAGTTCAGCCACAAAGGTCCTCTGCAACTTTTTGGAAGAACAACGCATCTTTATAAAGTGTTATGACTTGAAGTCTTTCTGTTCCTCTTTGTTCATTTGTGACTGAGATCTTTAGATCTGTGGAACAGCTGGCACCCTCTTTTTGTCATGGGCAGAAAGTCCTTTCTGGCTTGAACACAAAGAATGAAGGCTGTGTCCAGCTTTCCTGTCTGGCCAGCAGACATTCTGGGCATCACTGCTCTGAGCCTTCTCCAGATGGGCCATGGAGACCATCTACCTTAGTGTGTGTGTGTGTGTGTGTGTGTGTGTGTACAGGATAGATAGACACCTCCTTCCAAACAGCAATCCCTACACACCTGGACCCCTTTTCCCTAATCAGAATTGCTATCAGAGACCATTGGGGCCAATCCAAAATGACAATAATAAATGACCAGAAATCTCAGAGTCTGGAAGGAGTGTGGCATCAGGAAGTCCACTGGGCAGGGATATTTTTTCCATAAGTCTCATTATGGCATTGGTCACCATAGCCCTTGCTTTCTCAGAGCAAAGAGAAAACCCTCATCCCCATGTTATATACTCACCAGGCTACACAGACCCACAGGGCCAGGAGGAGATGGGGAGACCTCTGCAGCCCGTCCCCCCTCCCCCCAAGATCGTGTTTTCCATTTTCATTGTGTGTCCTCTGCTTTTTGAGTTACATCCAAGCTTCTGCTTCACAGCATCTTGGCTCACACAGGACAAGCACAGAGATCTGATGTCATGAAAAAAAAATAAAATCTGGTGCACCTGGGTACCGAGCGTTGCATCAGCCCTGAGTAAGCCGGTTTCGGCGTCTGATATTGCAAACCAAAAACCCAACAGCTATAAAATGCCTAACTGGAAAGGGAAAATGGGCCTGATTTTCCTGCTGATTTCAGTCTAAACTATGCATGCATGTAGATGTCTTGTAGATCACTGGTGACTTAAACCACAAACAATGACCTCTGGGGCACAGGCTCTAGACGTGCTTTCCATGATAAACTCGACTGACCTTGAGCCAGGGACAGTCTGTGCCGGACTGTATATGAAATCCGTGTAAGAAGCGTCGATGCAGATGGTCCGCATGATCTGAGGTAATGACTCAAACTCCTGGAGCTTGTGCTTCCTTCTCTGTGAGGTATCAATCCCTAAAGGGAGTATTGTCAGGGCTGAATGAATTAGTGAAAGCCTCTTACCTAGTGTCCAATAAGCTCAGTATCCGTTGACTTTTTATTCCTGTCTATGGGAATAGCAGCCTGGAAGGGGTGTGTGGCTATCCCCCCATTGCAGCTGATGATGCATAAAAACTGATTGGGATTGGGGGCTGGAGAGATGGCTCATCGGTTATGAACACTGACTGCTCTTTCCGAGAACCTGAGTTCAATTCCCAACACTAAAATGGCAGCTCACAACTGTCTGTAACTCCAGTTCTAGAGAATCTGACACCTTTCACACCAATACATATTTAAAAAATAAAATTAAATAAATTATTAAGAAAAGAGATAGATTGGGATCGGTTCCTCTTGGGTTTAAGGGTTTTCTTTAATTGATATTTGCTGATCATAGACCTTCTTGCCAGAATGATCTGTTCTGGACAAAGCCCATCCGCAGTATATGTCCGCCACTCAGCCACAAGGATGAGTTCAAGGATCCCTCATTCGATGCAAAACTCAGGACTTAAATGTTCTCTAGATATGAGCAAGGAAGCCAGGGCCCAGGGAAATGTGGGAGTTGCCTTGTGACCCTGAGCAAATCAGCAGAAGACAGAGACAGGAACAGGGAGGAACAGGCAGGAACTGAACTTGAGCAAAACCTGAGCAGATGGCCCCTGTCTGGGTTACACCAGCTGTGCCTCTGTGAGTCTCTGAGACTAGCTGGCACTCACACCTGGGCTTTTGATACTGAATTGCCGCTAAACAAGGAGGTAAATGCCCCGCACAGGACCACTCCAGCATTTCCAACTGAGCTGTCCCAGTGAACTTCTTCTCTCTGGTTGTGATCCTTCCCACAATGCACCAAAACTCAGTTCAACATGTCTGTTCCTCTCCTGGTCTATTGAGGAGCCACATACAGCAGGTCAAGGCTATAAGATTCTCTACCTTTGTGAGCTGGTATATTTCATGCACATGCAGTTCACCTTGTAATCTAATTTCACAGTTCACCCTATAATGTAATTTCTTCATATTTCAGAGGCAGGCTTGTTGGTTATTGTGAGGACCTCTTTATAGAGATATTTCCTTATGGATATTAATTAATATTAACCCAAGAGGAAATGACCCCAATCTATCTCTTTTCTTAATAATTTATTTTATTTTTTTTATGTGTATTGGTGTGAAGGTGTCAGATCCTCTGGAACTGGAGTTACAGACAGTTGTGGGCTACCATTGTTAGTGCTGGGAATTGATGTCATAGGGCATATGACATCAGATGAAAACAGAAAAAGCAACTTATAAAATAGTGTGTACAGTTCTTTCCCTTACAGTAATGAAACACAGTATAATATTCATTAATTGCTTTTTGTAAGTTAAGATAATTTTGCACTGAAGTTTCCTCAGTAAACTAAATATAAAACCATTATATCATCTATTAATAACATACAGAGAGAGAGAGAGAGAGAGAGAGAGAGAGATCATTGCAGCACTATTCACAGTGGCTGTGCAATCAACCTGTGTCCATCAGTGCAACATGCATAAGGATATACAATGGAATACTATTCAGCCCTAAAAAAGGCAACCCTAACATTTGTGACAATGTAAATAAACCTGGCATTATGGTATATGAAGAAGCCAGAGAAAGGCAAATACATCATGATCTCACTGATACACTAATATGTGGAATCTGTGTAAAAACTGAGTTCATAGGAATGAATATATATATATATATATATATATATATATATATATATATAGAGAGAGAGAGAGAGAGAGAGAGAGGGGGGGGGGGAGAGACGGAGAGACAGAGAAGAATGGTGGTCACTGGGGACTGGGTTGTTGAAGGAGGAACTTTAGGAAATGTCAGTAGAAGGAGACAAATTATGATTGGAATGAGGGATAATTTCAAGAGACTTACCGCACTTTACAGGACCAATAGTTAATATACATATTATGTTCTCAGAAAATGCTAAGAGTTCATATATTCTCACTCCAAATACTAATTATGCAAAACAATATACACATTGATTAGCCAAATTATTCATTCCACAATGTGTATATACTTTGGAATGCCACGCAGTACATGATAATTCATACAATTTTATCTGCCAATAATTTTGCATTGGACAAACTTTTAATGTAAAGATTATTTTTGGATGAATCGAGATATTTTGGTTATTGTGTTCTAGCGTTGGCTGTGGGCATGAGAAGAAATTCAGAACAAGACGCTCTATTAAACGATGCCCTGTGTCACTATAGCCAAGGCTCCATCCCCCTCACCGTTCTCTATAGGATGCGTAAGTCTGAGGTGGCCACGGAAGATTTATATTTCTTACCGGCCTTTAAATTTCATGGAGTCCGGAAGGCGCTTAGAGGGACTTAGATCACATGCATCAGAATCCATCTAGTTTCTTGACTGTGAACCATCAGGACCTGCTGCCTCTGAGAATTAGGGAAGTCAATACAATACCCTTGGATAAAGCCACCAGCCAGTCAGAAAAAAAACCACCACCACCACAACAACAACAACAAAACAAAGAGAGTGTTTGCTGAGGAGAGGAGGGGAGGGAACCCACACAGGGTTCCTGACTGGGAAATCTCTGCCAAGGAGCTGGAGCTGGGGACTGTGGGTGTGGGACAGCAAACCCACCCGAAGCAGTAAGTACCATATCTGAAGAAATGGAGCGCTGCTGGCTGAGTAGACCACTAGCCCGAGAATCGTTGTTACTGAAACAGAAGCCAATGCTCTGAAAAAGAAGTGAAAGTGAAAGGAAAGGAAGGGGCAGGAACAGCCCGGGACGGGGAGACCTCGTGCACTTCAGGAGGTCGAAACCAAATGGGAGACGGGAGGGAGACAGACTTTTCTGAGTTACAGATGGAGTTCCGCCCTCCAGGGTCACTAGAACAAAGTGGCCTCAGTTAAAGTGTCCACACCTAGACTTGGTACCACTAGGCTTCCTTATTCGGGAACAGAGAAGGAACATTGAAACACTGAGTTTCAGGTTGGGGGTGGGGCGACAGTAACTGCTGCTTTGCAATCAGAAGCAAAACTGGGAACCTCAGAGAGGTAAGGGAAACAGACCCTTTCACCTCCAAGTTGCTTTTAGTCATGGTACTTATCATAGAATAGCACCGTTAAGAAAAAAAGATGTGTAGATTCAGAGAAAATGTCTTCGTGTCAGAGAGACAGAGACAGACGGGGACAGGGGTGAGGCTGTCCCTACAGGTTGATTTTCCTTTAATGCAACTTGGAGAATGTCTTTCCTATCGGACTTCCAGAAGTTTCCTTGCTTGGGCGTTAGACGAGCTTCGGTGCTGAGATTTTATATCCTGCCCAGGCTTGGTCACAGACACCGCCCCATGCCTCTCCTAGTTTCCAAAGCTCCCAGGCACACAGGTACTTTGGGCAGTGTTTGCACTTTTGCTTGGAGGAGCGCTCAGACCTCATGACTCAGCGGATGCCATGCTTAATTGGAAATCTGGGAGGGGACGGTAGCTGGCTCCCTTGCGATTCTCCAAAATGGTCCAAGTTTAACGGCTGGCTGCCTGTGCCAGCCCTGAGGAGGTGTGTGATGGCTGAGAAGGTGGGTTTTTTTTGTTTTTTTTGTTTTTTTTTGGTTTTGTTTTGTTTGTTTTTTTCAGAGCATACAATAGCCATTTTACCTGCTGTCTCCCCCTCTACCCCCTCTTTTAACCTCCCCTCCCCCCATCCTCCAGAGAGGCTACCTGTGCCTGAGAATTAAGCTTTTGCCTTCACTTCGCCTTTATTTATGGGATCTAATTAAACCTTTCAATTGGATTTTATATGTTTATATATATATGGTATATACCTGAGATGTGCTTTCAACTGTGCTCGTCTAGAGGCTGAAGGCCCATATCAGGTCTCCTCTACTGGTTTCTATTTTATTCTCTGATACAACCCTCCCTAGATCATGTCCTCAACCCACAGCCAGGAGACAAGCGTATTTTCTAAACAAAACACCTCTGTCCTTATTGTTAGATCCTTGGTGTGTTTTCTGGTTATGGAAGATTTCAACTTACTTTTCTTGTTTCTCATCCAGTCGGCGCTGGCCAGCTTGGTGTTTCCTGAGTGTTTTCTGGGATGCCTGGTTGACCCTGTCTGACTGACCAGGCACAGTGCTAGGGAGATCTTCTGTGTTTTTGAGGTAATTTTGGCTATGCTAAAGGTGTCTTGGAATGGGGGTTTCCTGCCAGGTGCTCTCCTCTGCCCCATTCATTTTAGTCCAGTGCCTGGTCACCCACTGCCTCTATAGAACTTGCTAATCTCTGGCTTAGGCTCTAATTTTCTGAACACCATGTCGGGTCCCCTGGTCTCACCTCTATTCTGACTTGATCCGGGTTGTGTGGTAGGTGTCACCTTCCAGTTGCATTCTCCCTCCCTTAGAAGGAAAGACCCCCCCAATACACCCCCTCCTAGACGGAGAGAGAAAGGTTCCAGGACTCATAAGGCCCCTCCCCAGGGCAATATACTAGTAGAAATTAGACTCTGGGGAAGCCAGAGCTGTGCATGCGGTTCCAAGGTTGCAGCTCTGGTGAGTCCCTTGCTTGGGGCTGGCTTTGAGTCACCTGTGCTTCTGTAAGGAGCATGCTCTTGTCAGTGAGCACAGGAAGCTCACTGGTCCACTCACCTAAAGCTTGGGTGGAATCGCTTCTCTGCTCTGTCAGTGACGCCCTACCTGGGGTTCATGTCTCCCCGCATGAACAGGAAAAGTCACGTAACACCTCCCACCCTGTTCCTTCCCGAGGACACTTTCGGCCATATTCTATCCATGAATTCAGTGTGACTCCACTCTTCCCAGAACACTAAAGAAACCTATTATTATGAGGCTGCCCCCTGCTCCATTGTAGCCTGGGCCTGTATCTGCTTCCTTTCCCACCCTGGCTGGTTTTGGAAGTCCTAATGCTTCTGGGTTGAGCCTCCTCAGGCATCATAGTTGTCAGAGGAATGGAGATCCAATCAGGTGCTTTGAGGACTGAGTGGAGGGGCGGGTGCATTTCTGAGGACAGGCTTCTGTGTTTCTTTGGGGGGGGGCTGAAAAAGTCCTTTATGTGAGGAGGAAAACGTTAGCATAGTCTACATGTAAAATTGCATCTTGACTCTACAGCTTGGAACGACCTCAGGCAAAGTATGGAACCTCTTTGAGCTTTATTTTCCTTATCTATAATAAGGAATTAAGAGCTAAGTCTTGGGATATGACTCTATTAAGAGCTAGACCTGAAATCTCAGCCACTTTGGAGGCTGATGTAGGAGAATCACAAGTTCAAGGCCTACCTAGGCTGTATGTACCAGGAGTTTAAAACCAACTGGGGCAGCTTTCTGAGATCTTGACTAAGAACAAGAAAAAGTCAAAAGAGAGCTGAGGTGTTGGTTAGTGCTGTTTAATGTCTGAGAGGCGGGGGCTTGGTCTCTAGCATTACAAAATGAAACAGAAAAAGAAGTAGAAAATGTGACATCAATTTCTGGCATTGCCCCAAGTTTCATGAGATGGAGTGTGTGTCCCTCTCCTCTCTTTCCCTGTCCTGTCCCTGAAGCAGCTACATAAGAGCTAGGCTTCAATCTTTAAACTCAGCTTGGTGGACTTGGAGGTTAAAACTCTTCTGAATTTGCAACATCTTGCTATTTACAAGGCAGAAATACTTACCCTAGTGGGTCTGGCAAGTATTTTTGCATTTTCTGAAAAGTGTCTTTGACTTGGGTGACCCAAAGTAGAAAATCACATGGTTGAGACTTTTATTGTAACCACCAAGAAAGCTGGGCTCCTGCCCCTTTGTGCGCTTTGCATGGGACAATGTGGGGTTTATCTGGCGATTGATTGTGAAACACTTCAAGGTTCAAAAAGAGGCACAAATTGGTTATTTTTAATAGGAGGTCATGGCATGGCCACAGGAGGACAGGATAGCTTCTAGACACCACACAGATGAAATATGCAGTCGTTTAGAAGAGAAACAAGTCTGGAGACGGGGTGGATTACTGCCTTGTGGTCTGCAGTGTAGTCAAAATATGGTCAGTGCAGGAAGCAAGAGGTTCAGTCTCCACAGAGGGGCTGGAAGGCTTGCTGTATATCCTGAAACAGAGAGCCACCTACAAGCCACACAGAACCTGTTCCCAGAGTGCGGACATGTCCTTGGGTGCCCATGGAACTCCTCCTCCAGGGAGGGGTTGCTGGCTTGGACCAAAAGCATCCAAGGGGTTTCACCAGCTCTTGGTTTATCTATCTCCAAGCTCTGGAGGCTTGTTCTCATTACATTCTTTAGACAAAAGAAAGCTAAGTAAAACCTGCAAGGACAGAGTTACCCTGCAGAAAATGGGCCAAATCCTTATAGATTTGAAACAACCTTAAAAGGGCAGTGTTCAATGAGCCTGTAATCCCTGCTCCTCAGGCAACACACACAGAGAGGTGAAAGATACGGAGAATTATGCTTGGACACTTCATTTGGGTAGAAAAAGACCAGAATGCTGTCTGCAGGGTCAAAGGCTAGGGGAGGAGATCATTAAAATCACAGCCTTGTTCTGGGTGCATTCTTTATAAACAAGAGATTCCATAGAGAACAAAAGTCAACATTGAAGAACAGTACCCAAGACTCCTGTACTCCAGGGTGTGTGTATAGCATACACATGTGCATATGGGTGCAAGAGCGTGTATGGGCGAATGTGTGTGGATAGGCCAGAGGTTGATATTGAGGTCCTCCCACCCGTACCCTTTACCTTATCTTTTGAGACAGGGTCTCTCATTGAACTTAGAGATCTGCAGTGAGAATTTTGGTTTCAAAAAAAAAAAAACAACCAAAAAACCTAGTTATGTTGTATAAATATATTTTTGTTTTAATCCTAGGTGTGGGCCACGGGGCTGCTTCAGATTATTCACAGCAGCAAACTATGATTGTTTCCTGTCCTGGAAGGAGCTTGATTCTGCCAGCTGAAGATAGTTTCTGTTTGGAATTTGGGGGACTTTTGAGAGGGTCTAAACATGCCAGAGGCCCAGAGGTTGTGGATGCTGCCGCTGCCGCTGCCGCTGCTGGTTCTTGCTGCTCCTTTCCTTGTTTGCCGTTGCCAATTGCTTTCGCCATTTGTTGGTTGCAGCTATCCTGACGACAAAGATTGGACTTCTCCAGGGAACTCGACGCCCCTAATCAGCAGGAAATAGTCTGAAGGGATCTCCACCCCCTTCCCCTCTACACCTTCTTTCTTGCATAGTATTGGGGGGTTAGAAGAGATTGGGATGGAGAAATGTGTAGGTATAAGAACCCAATAAAATAGCCACAAAGTATGCTTACAGAGATCAGTTGTCTACATCAGCTGTCCTGAGTGGCTGGCTAGCCATATGAATTGCCTGTCTCTACTCCCCCCCATGTGAGAATGGCAGACATGTTTGGCCTTGCCTGGATTTTATATTGTATATGCACCTTTACTTTCTTAACAGAACCAACACCCCAGCCCTGGGGTCTCATTAATTTTAAACATAGTCTGTTTGACTTGGAAGCTGTTTATATCATTAAAGATTATTATTTACATGAATATTTACAGAGAAAATCAGGCCAAGGAGTTAAGAGAGTCACCTCTGTGTACAGAATTATGAGGACACTGGGACCCCACCCCCAAAAGCATATACTTCATTTACCCTAAGCTTTTTAAAAGAATTTGGTGTCGTGAATGAGGTTCACAGATTGAAGGACATGTTCTCAGAACCTCTACTGTATTTAACCCAGGAGCATCACAGTCTCCAAACTGTCCTGGTTACCAGGTCCTTTCCTGAACATCCTGTGTAAGGCTCTGGAAATCTTAAAGTAAGATTTAAGTGTCATGAAATCTTAAGAAGAACATCTTGGAAATGCAGTTTTGGTTTTATTTTTGTAGAAAGTCCATTTCCCCACTTCTCGCCACAAAATATTCTTCACCCAAGCAGATAGTAGAAGATGGAGTCTTAGGTTTCCTGAAACACAGAGGAGAAGGCATTAATTTATCTCAATATCTGAGCAGGGTAAGGGCAGGGAGGGTTTTCTGGAATGGGAAATGTAATAAGCTCGTGAAAGGGCCCAAGGAAGAGTGGTTTGTGATCCTTAAAGTCCCAGGGGAACCTGTGCCAGTAGGGATAGAGTCAGCTACAGAAAAGAGTTAGGGGGAGGCTTGTATACCTGAGGAGGCTTGTGTACTTGGGACATGTCAGAGGAACATGAAAGTGGAGATTGACTCTGACATTTTGGGGACAGGCCACAGCTTTTGTGTGCATATAAAATATAACCAAAGCATCCATCTGTCCATGGAATGATATTCCTTTTGAAGCAGGCATAACGGTTTTGACTTTTCTCTATTTTTTTTTTAAAATGTGTGTGTGTGTGTGTGTGTGTGTGTGTGTGTGCGCGTGTGCGCGCGCGCGCGCAATAGAAGGCATCAGGTTCCTTGGAGCTGGAGTTACAAACCTTTGAGAGCTTCCTGGCATTCAGACTCTGCTCCTCATGATAGACAACATGTACTCTTAATGGCTGATCCCTCTCTCTAGCTCCCTATAACCTTTCTCCAGTCTTGGGTGATCTCTCTGAGAGTCTGGAGAATGCCTGAATCACTTGTCCTCAGGAAGCCTTGCGCACATATACATTGTGCACATATAAACATAGGATGTACTGCAGGCAATGCCAAGGGTCTCAGACTCCAGCACAGATCCACGAACGACACCAAGCAGTATTGTGATAACAGTAGCATCTTTGGTGAGCAGAACAAAATAACGTAGGCCATGTCAGCATGCAGAGGAGGAATGGACAGACCAAGTCTGAAATAAAACTGTGCCTTTGAGTATCTAGAATGCCAGAAGGACTCTGTCTTGCTGTTGATTGACAGTATTGGAAGTTGATTGACTTGGTTTTGAGAGAGCTGAGCATAGAAATGGAGAAAAGACCTCTTGTTTTTGCCTTGATATACCTGCTTAGAGTTGTTACATCTCCAGAGGTAAAGGGTTGAAGCTCAAACCTAGCTCTTTGGAAGACAGAATGACAATAGGAAATAAGGCCCAGATGTGGGCAAGTTAGGGAAAGAGTCAAGGGTAATACATTCAAATAAACTGCTGCAAGAGTCACTTCTGAATGCCTCATCCCCCTGAGCACAGTGGTCGTTAATCACTGTGGACACATCATTAGTTTCTTACAAAAGTAAGCTGCCCAGGTAGACAGATCTCTCAGATAGTTTGCAGGAGTTTGTGAGCCAATTAAGGTCTGCTCAATGTTCCTTTACAGGGAAGAGTTCAGCTTGTGTCCTCAGGAAGCAATTTGTATCATAATTGGCAAGATAGAATTCATTACAAACAAACCAGCCTTGAAGATGTTGCTGGGTTAGGTAGAGAGTCCCAGTTTTCCTAGACTGTTCTGGGCTAGATCCAATGTTGCAGCATAATTGAGAGTATATGAGCAAGGTGTTAAATGATTTGGTCCTTTGTATAAATGGAGTACGTGGTAACCACTTTCTAGTTGGGTGGAACATTGGTTTGTATAAGTTAGGGGAAGAATGAGGTGGTGGCTTTATTTCCTAAATGGATTCTTGCTGATTGTGGTGGTTTGAATAAGAAGGAACCCCATAGGTGCATATATTTAAATGCTTGGTTATCAGGGATTAGCACTACTTGAGAGGGATTGGGAGGTGTGGCCTTGTTGGAGGAAGTGTGTCACTAGGGCTGGGCTTTGGGGTTTCATAAGCCCAAGCCAGTCCCAGCATCTTCCTACCTACTGGGACTTCCTGCTACTGTCTGAGGGACTGGATATAGAACTCTCAACTCCTTTTCTAGCACCATGTTTGACTGCATGCTGCCATACTGCCTGCCATGATGATAATGAACTAAAGCTCTGAAACTATAAGTCAGCCCCAGTGAAATGCTTTCCTTTATAAGAGTTGCCATGGTCATGGTGTCTCTTCACAGCAGTAGAACATTGACTAAGATCCTGATAATTTCTTATGAGACCGAAACAGAGGAGTAATTTTTATGAAATGCTGCCCTCAGTGAACTTTTTAGGACCTGCTTGTGATGTAATTAATTTATACTGTGTGTGTCTTGTTCTTTATGTTCAATGTCAGATAATTTAAATGGTTTGGAAAAAAAAAGTTGTATTTTATGGTTCTTTCTTTCTGGCCAGTGTGTGTGTGTGTGTGTGTGTGTGTTTGTGTGTGCGTGTGTGCATGTGAGTGTGTGGTACATGGAGACCCAAGGTTGAGGTTGATGATGGATGTGCTTCTTAATCATTTTTTCACTTTATATTTTGAGGCAGGGTCCCTTGCTAAAGTAGAAGCTCACTGGTTTGGCTAGTCTCTCTCTCTCTCTCTCTCTCTCTCTCTCTCTCTCTCTCTCTCTCTCTCTCTCTCTCTCTCTCTCTCTCTCTCTCTCCCTCTAAATGCTGGAATCATAAGTGGGCTGCTACATCATTCTGACATATAATGGCTGTTGGGGATCTGAACTCTGGTCCTCCTACTTGAGCAGCAAAGGCACTGCCCTCTTGGCTGTCATCTCTCCAGTCCACAATGTCCTTTGTTACTAAGCTTTTCCCACCAAACACACTTCCAAGTTCTCCTAGTCCTTAGTTTGGCTAAGGATACATAGTGACATTTGGTATAATTATAGATATCAGACATAGAAACACACCTAATTTGAAAAAGGAAAATCAGAACTAAGCAATACAATTCCGTGAGACCACCACTTTGGAGAGGCTATACCTGGATTCCCTATGGGCAGTACCAGCTAACATGACCCACAGCCCATTCTTGAGGTAGTATCTTATAACACTAACCCTCATTCCATATTCCTTGTCTTTGCAAACTCATCTATTCATTAAAACACTCTCCAAACTCCAAAGTCAATAGCTGTGGTTGTTTGTTTGTTAGCTGTTCTCAGAGGGTGTGCAGAACAGCCAACCTTTGATTTTTCCGACATGCTTTGCTCTGAGGTCAAACAAGGTGACTCTGCATCTTGATGCAGATCTCAATACTGCCAATTAGCCGTTTCTTATTTGTCCCACATTTTCTGAATTTTGAGCGTTTTGTTGCTGAGCTCTGGGTTTGAATTGACCCCACATAAGTATAGAGGAGCTGTCTGGTGGGTGAAGCCTGTGATGTGCCCTCAGGAGAAAATAGATGTGTGTAGTCAGCTTCGGGTGAGAGATAGGTGTTGTTGGCTATGAGTTCAATGTTAATGAGTCGACAGTATACATGGAGAAGGGAAATGGAAGTTTTCCAATCTGTGAACGAGGTTGCATTGAAAGTGCCAAGGGTACCGTCTATGGATATGACAATGTTACAGGAATGAGGGAAAATGATGAAACTAAATCTTAGACTCTGGAGATGATGTCTGATGATAAGAGTTGAGAACAGCATTGCAAGGTTCAAAGTTGTTGGGAATTGGTTCTAATGCTTTGCATTAATCCAGACCCCCAAATCAGGAATCTGTGTGTCCAAATGCTGAAGGTCCTTGTCCCCAATTGGTTTTTGATTGATCAATAAAGAGCCAACAGCCAATGGCTGAGCAGGTACATTGAGGGGGTACTTTGAGATTTGTGTGGGCTAGGAACCAGGATAGAGGAAGAAGACAGAGATCACCATGACAGGGAATAAGAAAGACCAGACCTACCAGGGAAATTGGCCACACAGGCCACTTCCCCAATTGTGTTTGGGGTAGCAGAGAAGAAATATAGATTTTAAAAGATGTTAACTTAGGAGTACTAGAGGAGAGTGTTTACTAGCAGTGGAAAGGATTAGAAACATCCAGTCATTAAGCTACACAATTTGCCAAAGGTTGGAAAAAAATGTTAAAACTTTTCCAACCACCACTTCATCAAAAAGAATCCCACATATAATTAATCACTTTTAGAAATTTGTATTCAGGGCTGGAGAGATGGCTCAGCAGTTAAGAGCACTGGCTGCTCTTTCAGAGTTCCTGAGTTCAATTCCCAGTAACCACATGGTGGCTCACAACCATCTGTAATGGGATCTGATGCCTTCTGGTGTGCGTCATACCAGATAGATCATTCACATATGTTAAATAAATAAATCTTAAAAAAAAATAGAAATTTGTACTCTATTAGGTAACTTTAACCGAAAGAGACAACATTCAAAGTTGCATATAGATCAGTTGACAGATATCTATCGTGAGTTTTCACTCACAGGTGACTGAACATGAATCTCCAGGGAACAGCAGTTTAGTGTGAGTTATCTCAGTACCCACAGAAGCTGTACAGAGCATGGTGAAGGCTGAGAGTGGCCTTGTCTCAGTGATAGTGTCTTGGTACCTTCCAGGTCAGTCCATCACCAGCTGTGGACCAGGAAGCTGAATACCAGAAAGCAGCATCAGTGGACACAGGAGGAGGAGCAGAGGGCTCACCTTGCCCTGTACTGCATCAACATCTCACAGATATTGGGAGGTGCAATGGTTTCTGCTTTGTCCTTGCCGGTGGCAGTTTGTGATACAGCAACAGGTCACCAGAATAGGACTCCAGAACTTGGGACCAGATGAAAGCACTGACCACTAGTCTTATTTCAGAGCAGCAGGAGTATTAATGCAAACCTGCTATTTTATTAGGTCTTGGTGTCGGTGTTTTTTTTTTTAAGTAAGGGTCTCATATAGCTCAGGTTGGCTTTGAACTCACCATACATCGGAGGAGGAGGCTGCCCTTGGACTCTAGATTATCCTGCCTCTAACTCTCCATTGCTGGGGTTATAGAAGTGCTCACCATGCCTGATTTGCACTGCAGCGTCTGTTGAAAGAACCAGCTGTCTCTGAGCCCCTGATCATCCAAGCTGTGCAGCTATGCTGATTCACAACACTAAGGAGCTGCACTCATGTTCAGCAGCCCCTTTGCCCTTGTGCAGTCTACCATAGATGGTTAAGGACGGTGTATATACACCTTCAGCAGAAAGGATGCTCAGAAGTTAGGTGTCAGTTTATGATTGCTGAGAATCTGAAGGACAAGGACAGCTTGAGGAAAAGCTCCCAGAACCGTGGAGATGGCCATCATGAAGAGACTTGTGGAGAAGTCTTCTTCAAGGGGCAACTCATATTCATGTGGAGCAGAGAGACATGCCACACAGCTCAGAAGGGGAGTCTGCTCTTGGGTGCTTCAAAACTTGATTTCAATATCAAGGGAGTGCTCCTGCTCTCATGAACTCTTGAGTTCTAGTAGGAGCATGGTCATATGTCATCCTTCCCTATGGCTGGAGTGGAAAGTCACAGGTGTTTGGACACTGAGGCTCGGCCATTTTTATTCCATAACTCTTGTAGATGATTGCTATGACTTAATAATGACAGTCTGGGTGGCACCATTAGCTAGAATCTTTCTGGGGTGTGCTGGTTAGTTTTATGTCAACTTGACACAAACCAGGTTCATCTGGGAAGAGGGAACTTCAATTAAGAAAATGCCTCCATCAGATTGGCCTGCAACCAAGTTGATGGGATCATTCTCTTGGTTCATGATTGATGTGGGAGGGCTGGTGTGGTTGGTGCCTGTGATCCTGAGATATGTAAAAAGCAGGCTGTGAAAGCCATTGAGGAAACAAGCCAGTAAGCAAACTTCTCCACGGCCTCTTCTTCCTGCCTCCAAATTCCTGTCTTGAGTTCCTGCCTGGGTTTCCATCAAAGATAGGCTATGATCAGGATGTGTAAGCCAAATACAGCCTTTTCTTTTCTCCCCAAGTGGCTTTGGGGATATTTGGATATTTCATCACAGCAAAAGAAAGCATGCAGGTCTTACAGAACACTGCAGGCTGGCGTCTGTGTATCTTGGTGCTTCCTGTTGCTAGAGGAAGCACTGTATGCTCCTTCATCATCAAACCACACAGCTAGTCATATCCACAGCTGCAAGCGCAGAGAGAGAATGTAGGTGATGTGGTCCAAAAAAATGAATAATCTTAATTTCCAGAACTTGTGATCACGTGCTTTGCATGGTAAGAAGGAATCAAGGATAAAGGTGGGATTGGCCTGCTCATCAGCCTTAAAATAGAGACATGATTCTGGATTTTTTGGTCAGACCCAAGGTAATACTAGGGTCCTTATAAGTGGGAGCTGCAGGCAGAACTCTGAGTTCTATGATAAGAGATGGGTTCTGTGGCCCTACAGGCTTTGGAGAGCAAGGAACCGGCATAGCCAAGGACAGCTGTGGCCTTTTGTGATGGTCTGTATATGTTCGGCCCAGAGAATAGCACTATTTGGAGGTAGGGCCTTGTTGGAGTAGGTGTGTCACTGTGGGTGTGGGCTTCAAGACCCTCATCCTAGCTGCCTGAAAGCCAGTATTCTGCTTGCGGCCTTCAGATGAAGATGTAGAACTCTCAGCTTCTCCTGTACCACGCCTGCCTGGGCGCTGCCCAGCCTTGATGATAATGGACTGAACCTCTGAACCTGTAAGTCAGCCCCAATTAAATGTTGTCCTTATAAGAGTTGCTTTGGTCATGATGTCTGTTCATAGCAGTAAAACCCTAACTAAGACACCTTTCCAAGCTTTGGGAATGCAAGGATCCAGATTATCTTTTGGAGCCTTCAGGAGTGACAAGCCCTTCTGACATCTTGGCTTTAGCTAGACTTTCAACTTCAGACCCACAAGAGGGTGAGACTGGGCTGCTTTAGACTGTGGGTTCTGGCACAGATTGAAAGCTGTCATGAGTATGATCACCCCCAGAAAGCCATTAAGTCACCCAAATGAGTACTTTTCCCCAGGCCAAAGCAACGGGGCTGTGGCCCAGCTAGGCATGTGCCACTCTGAGTTTCTGCTGTGTGATCTTCTGTACTGACTCTCTATTCAGAAACTAGTGTGATTCCTCACTCCTGGGAGTCAGATCTGGCCGGTGCTACAGTGCCGGTGTGCATGGGAGATAGAGGACTCCACCTGACATCTCCAGGGACATTGTGACATTGCTACCTAATATAGTTAGGAATAACCTGATAGAAATCAGTACTTTGGGGAGGGAAGGGTAAGATAATAATAGAATTAAATGCAATATTTTTGAAAAGTGTAAGGGCTGCATCCTTAATTCAACTTGACTTCAGGGGGGGTTGGGGGGGGACGGGGAAATGTGAAGGCAGAACACAAACTCAAGGATATTCTGAATGCACTAAGACAATGTTCATGAATATTCATGAAGTGTCAGAGCTGGCTAGAGCTGACTGGGAGAACAAGACATTCATCCCAGGGTTGGGTAGCTTTGCCTTCCATCACTGCATCCTAAACTAGCAGATGATCTGATGTGAGCTTCTGCATTGACCTGTGTGGTAAGCCTGTCTTTGAGCCTTTCCTGTGGTGGGGCCTCCTTTCTTATCACAGAGTTTTTTCTCAAATGCTGCAGCAGAGTAAAGTCCCAGGGACATCTTGTGTCTGTACCCCCTCTCACAGCAAGACCTTTGTCCTACTTTCGTTCTCCTGCTGTGACAAAAGCCACATAGGGGAGAAAGAGTTTGTTTTAGTTTACAATCCCAGGTTAACAGTCCATTAAGGCAGGAAACGGAAGCAGCTGCTCATATCATGTCCACAGTCAACGGCAGAGAGAAATGTGTGCATGCATGCTTACAAGTACTCGGCCCCTTCTCCACACTTAGCACAGAGCCTAGGAAATGGTGCCACCCACAGTGGGCTGGGTCCTGACAAATCAATTAACATTAGTAAATACAATTCCACAACCACCTCTCCACCCTGCTGCCACTAGCTGACATGCCTACAGGCCGATCAGGTCTAGATTCTCACCTCACTGAGACTTTTGTCCCAGGTGGTTCTAGACCACATCCAGTTGGTAAGTGAAACTAACAATCACAAGCATATCTGTGTTTCAAAGTTTTGCTTTATTTTTCCCTATGTTTTCTATAGAATTCTCAGGTCGGACAGAGGACTTGAGACTAAGGGTTGGGCTGGGCACAGATCCATCTGGTCTTGTCTACCACTGTGGCAACTTGGCATCATCTGATGTGTTCTTTGAGTTTCCTCAGGAGGTCTTACTTTGAGGAAGCTATCTACTATTACAGAAACTCAGGTGCTGTGGATACAAAAGTCCACAGGAGGTGACATTTATGAGACATGTCTGCAGTCAGTATCAAGGTTACTTTAGAGAAGGTATGTTCTGATCACAGAACTATTAAGTAAAGGAGAGGAAGCTTCCAGGCATGGAGAACCTTCTGTCAATATTATCATGAGGGTGATCCTGAGATCTCATCATTGCTGATGCCTTCTGTAGCTTATGTAACTTAAAAGCTAAGTTCTGATCTGACTAACTCCCACACCTACAGTGTATACCTTTTGGTTATTCTCAGTATCTGAGGACCATAGGTTGTCCACAGCCCAAAAATCCCAGGAGACTCTCATTTCCGGAGGACTCTTATTTCCGGAGGACTCTTATTCCCTAATGTCTTACCCTATTTCCTGTGCCAGGCATTGCCCACCGCTTTGACTTTTGCTGCCCAGTCAGCTTGGTATGCGGACTCCAAGAGTTGTTGAGGCTCCTGGGTGCAGTGACGTTTTTCCTCCTTGCACCCCAAGTCTAAACTGTTTTGTGATGAGTACATCTCTTTTTGTCTTGGCTCAGTCTTCTCTCTCCAGAATTCTGGCTGAATGTGTGGGCTGGATCAGGGTCACGAAGCCTGGACTCGGCTTCCTCTGATGATTAAGACCTCCTCTGACCTTCCTGGCTCTCGTCCTTTGGGGAGAGTTCCTCCCCAAAGGCTCGTCTGTTATTCCTTTCTCTAAATAGGCTTCTGCTGGCTGACCGCACCAGTCTACCAGGGAGCCCCTGCATTGCTTCTACGTTGCAGGTGACAATACTTTTCCCATGACGGGCCACTCCCATGGGAGAAGGGGTGGGGGTCTCAGCCTTTGGTCTTTGGGGAGTAGGTGTGGGTACTGAAATGCTTGCTGGCTTTTCTCCTCTATCAGCAATGCTGGGGACCAAGCATTGCTTTCATTCAACCTTGAAGATGCTATGTGTTTATTTTTGTTGTTTGACGTATCCGCGTGCACAGGCTAATACGCATGCGCATACCTTTGCGGCCATTCATGTGGAATCCTGAGGTCGCTGTTGGATGACTTCTCCTATTGCTCTCCACCTTGTGCTGCTCACAGAGAGCCTTTCACAGAATCCGCCGCTCACTGATTCCACTAGGCTAGCAAGGCCTTGGGGTCCTCCCAGCCCAGCCTTCCCAGCATTGATAGCAAAGAAACTGGCCCCTTGCCCAGCTTTACTGTGGGGTACTGGTGATCAAACTTGGGCTCTCATGCTTGCCTGGCAAGCCCACTACCATCTAAGCTAGTGGCTTTCCTTTTTCCTAATGCTGTGACCCCCCAACCATAAAATTATTTTTGTTGCTACTTCATAGCTGTAAGTTTACTACTGTTATGAATATTGTTATTACTATGAATCATAATGTAAATACCTGTGAAAGGATCATTTGACCCTCAAAGCAGCTTCAGCCTGGCAATCTCTCTTCAGCCTCAGTGACATAAGATACTCCCCACTAAGAACTGTGGGTGAGTACCCCTGGCTTAAACAGTGTTTCAGACATCCTTCTGACTTTCTTCAGAAAGCCCCGGCATACAATCAGACCTGAGGACGACGAGAAAGAACTTCACCTCCGTTCTCAGAACAAAAAGGATTTCTGGTTGGCAAACAGATCACTCCCAATTGCCCGGGTCTCTGCAGCATCTTGTCGAGTCAGTATTTCAACATTTCTTTCTTATACTTGAACGTAAGATTTATTTCTTCCTCAGAAAAAACCCCAGGACGTCAAGGAAACACACCGCATTTTACAACACTCACTAAATTGTAGTTGGTTCAGACCCCTCCTAGCACAGTGGTATAGGGACATTGGTTCTGATTCAGGACTGATCCGGAGACAAAGGGAGACAAGCAAGAGTCAGGACATGACACTGTCTTTCCAACGTGTCTCTTTTGTCTGTATGAGGTTTACCTCAAGCCTGTCACCAAGCAGCTCCTAACCCCAGTATGTGTCTTCCTTGTAAATCATCTGACTCCCTTCCCAAACCACTGACTTCTGTAGACTTCATGACTCCAGCCTGAGCTAGGAGTCTGTCCACGTTTCAGAATGATTTGGGGAGTCGGGGTGGGGGGGTCCCCTAACACTAATGGATATGGATATATTTCTGCCATTATCAGCACCTGCCTGAGTGTCCTTAAAGTAAATCATGAGTCAAGAGCAATTCAAGATCTTCTGGAACTTCTCAAAGCCCACGGAAGGTGACCTCATCCTAATCACCGTTTGTCCCTGAGATGCTGTCACACATGCGTGCCACCTCAGTGGCAACCAGTGCCAATTGCTTTCTTACACAGTCTCTTTCCAGTTCCCATTGTAGGGGGATGGGAAGGGAAGGCCAGACGTGCCCGTGTTAATATGCCCACATTGCTCTTCCCATTCCTGATGGCAGGGCCAACCCCACTTCTCTCCTGCGCTCTCTTAATGAGGTCTTCTGCCTGCCCTGCAGCTTCAAAAGCTCAGGGCTTGAAGTCGGCACCCACAGTGGGTAGTTCTGCCCTTGCCTGCTGCAGGCTGACCCCTTTACCCTCACTAGCTTTTGTCCTATGGTCTCTGGTATAAGTTCGCTGTGTGTGGAAGAGATTGGTAGACCAGACCAGATTTTGGCACTTAAACATCCTGTTTGGTCCTGCAGGTGTTAGTGGGTTTTATTACACTTAAATGAGAACATTTCCCATAAGTCCCTGGTTCCCACATATCCCTGGTTCCTGACCTGTCTTGGGAAGCTGGATCCTTTGGCAGTCCTGAGTCCCTGGGGAGCATTCAGGCTGCGGGTGTGTTTGAGGTTCTCTGAGCCAGCTCCTTCCTGTGGTTCCTGGCTCCTCCTTTTCCTGTCCTGCCCCTGGAGGCACCAGAGTCTGCGAACCAGACCTTTGTTGTCATGGCTTCGTAATAGCTTGAGCTATTTATGGCACACCCCTCCCCCATGTATTCCCTCTGGCCACACACATTTGCTCCAAGCGAGGATTGCATGCCCACAATCAGCATCCAGAAGACTGGGCAAGACTGACGGCTTCCTGATGGTCCAGGGCAGACAGCCTCTCCTGGTGCTGATGCTTCCCCAGCCTCAGGTGGCTGACTGCCCTGGAAAGGTGGCAGTGTGACCCATCATGCACCTGTGCTGACCTAGAGCCATCCCTCATCTTCTTGAAGACACACACACAGAGTTTACTCAGTGTTCTGTCCTGGTCCCTGGAAGTTCCCAGGAATCTCTGCCTGCTCCGGGGCTGGCATATGAGAAGCAAGATGCTGCCGGGCCCTGTGGGTTGGCTCCTCTTAGGATTCGTTACTTTCAGCTCACACAGGCTAGTGTGTGTGTGTGTGTGTGTGTGTGTGTGTGTGTGTGTGTGTGTGTGTGTAGGGCAGGGATTGATAACATCTTTCTTGACCACTCTCTGCCTTATGTATTGAAGTAAGGTCTCTCATTTGAACATCTCACAGAGAAGCAGAAGCAGAAAGGCAAGTAGATACACCGAGGGGAGAGAACAGGAGGGTTGGCCCTGCTTTATAGCAGCCCACTCTCCTGGCAACAAGCCTTTCTGCAAAAATATCCTTGATCCACTTAAAGACCTAGTCAGTATTTAAAGTCTCCCACCCCCCAGCATCAACCAACACAATACTGGTCACATTCCTATTGAATTTTGGAGACAAACCACACTCCACTCCAGCTATCTCAGGGTGCAGAATGCAGTCTCTCACTGTCCACTAAAGAACAGAAACAAACCAGTGCTGTGTTCAGTGAACAAGGTTTCAGGGCCGTTCCCTGTTCCGGTTGGCCTTCCTGACAGACACAGATATTCTCCGAAGCTGGGGAAAGGAGGCAGGTGAGCCTTGGGACAAATCTCCTTGTCAACTGGGTTTTGCTTTCGTTAGAACCACCTTGGTGGCCAGGGTGGCATCCCACTAGGCCAATAAAGAAAATCCTGGTTTGGGTTCTTGTTTTGTTTTTCTTTTTCAAGACAGGGTTTCTTTGTTAGCCCTGGCTGTCTTGGACTCGGTCGCCTCAGCCTCAGAGAGCTGCCTGCCTCTGCCTCCCCTGGGAGTAAAGATGTGTGCCACTATGCCCAGCTCAAGGAGAAGTCTAACAAGAGTCTTAAATGTTATTTTCAGAGTATTCCCTCCACATTTCTTCCTGATTTTCATTGAAAATGATAATCCTTAGATGAATGTAAAAATAGAGTTCTATAGAAATTATGAGCCATACATACAATTAGGATGAAGGAAAAAATACACATTAATAGGTCATACCTTATACTATATCATAGGCATTCTCTCATGGCACTAAAACCTTTCATGTTTTCTAACATGTATGGGATGATTATGATCTAGGCGTATAACATGCATGGGATGGTTATGTTCTAATTAGTTGGACGCCCCTCCCCCTTGTACCCCTGTCTGCTGTGTGTCTAGAGTTGTGCTCACCAGCTGTAAGCAAGCTTAATGCTATAAGCTGAGCATCTCCTTTGAGATCTGTGTTAAGATCGCTGCTGAAGGCCCAATACCCTGCAAGCTGGATTCATAGGATAGAGCTACCAGTTCTTTCTGAACCCATGGGTAAGTCACTTTCTGGAAAGAGTATATGGCACATGTTCGCCACCCCAGAATGAGGGGAGCTGTCTTTGTTCTCTTAAAGTGAAGAGCACTTTCGGTTATTTTTCTTTTTTTCCTATTGTAATGGTTTATACATGCTTGGCCCAGGGAGTGGCACTATTAGGAGGTGTTTGGCCTTGTTGGAGTAGGTGTGTCACTGTGGGCGTGGGCTTAAGATCTTCACCCTAGCTGCCTGGAAGTCAGTAGTTTCTAGCAGCCTTCAGATGAAGATGCAGAACTCTCAGCTCTGCCTGGACCATGACTGACAGGAAGCTGCCATGTTCCCACCTTGATGATAATGGATGAACCTCTGAACTTGTAAGCCAGCTCCAATTAAATGTTGTCCTTATAAGACTTGGCTTGGTCATGGTGTCTGCGCATAGCAGTAAACCGTAAGACACCTATGTTACCTTATTGAAGGAGCCGAGTAGGAGTAAAAATCTCACTATGAACCATTGGTTCTTGTGTTTGTGTGTCTGTGTGTATTTATGTGTGTGTATGTATGTATACGCATGTGTGTATGTGTGTGCATATGTGTGTGTGTGTGTGGTGGGTATGTGTGTATGTGTGTGTATGTGTATATGTATATCTGTGTATGTATATGTATGTGTGTGGGTATGTGTGTGTGCATGTGTGTGTATGTGTATATGTGTACCTATGTGTGGTCTGTATGTCTGTGTGAGCATGTGTGTGTGTACATGTGTGACTGTATGTATATATATATATATACACACATACATACATACATACATACATATGTGTGTGTGTGTGTGTGTGTGTGTGTGTGTGTGTGTGTGTGTTTGGAGGATGTCCCATCTTCTGTCATATCACTATGATAAAATATTCTGACAAAAGCAAATTTAGGAAAGAGTTGGAGATGGACAGACAGGTCAGTGGTAGAGGATATTTGTTGCTCATGCAGAAGACCTGAGTTCAGTTCCCAGCACCCACATGGTGGCTCCCAACTATCTGGAACTCCATTTCCAGACAATCTGAAACCCTTTCTGATCTCTGTGAGCATAAGGCATTTACATGGTGCATGTGTGTAATATATACAGATAAAATACTCAGACCCATAAAATAAAAACAAACCTTTTAAAATCAGAAGGAAAGGATTTATCTGGCTTACATTATAAAATTACCATCCATCATTGAGAGGACCTCAAGGCAGGAACTTGAGTCAGATAGTCACATACAGTTATGAGCAGAGGATGCTACTCCTCTGCTCTTTCTTTACTCAGATACAATTCAGAACCCAAGTCCAGGGAATGGTGCCACCCCACAGTGGGCTGGGTCTTCCCACATCAATGAATAAAATCAAGACAACCTCTCAGGGACGCACCAATAGGCAAATCTGATCCAGACAATCCCTCCCTCCTTGAGACACTCTTCTCAAGTGGTCGTAGGTTCTATTAAGTTGACAGTTAAAACTAACCAGAAGTGTAAAGATTCACTTAAGCTTTGGGGAAAAGGTGGACTCTGAACTGTCTCCCTTCCACTTACTCCTAATGCTAAGAGTTTAGAATGTACAGGTAGAGGAAACAGGAGGTCATGTTGAGCTGACTGAGGATGGAGGGGAGGGATGTGTTAGAGGCTAGAGCTGGGAGTCCTGGTATTCTCTTGGAGAGAAGGAGAGGAAGGAGTCCAGGCTGCTTCTTTGAGCTTTGGACATGCTGAAGCCTGCAAGTTATTTGTTAATACTGAGCCCAAACCCTCTTGGCTTAGCTGGTCCTGTCTCCATGAGAGTTTCTCTCCTTCCCACTCCATCCTTGACTCTATGGCCATTGTTCTTGAGTCAGTCTGTGTCCAGTGGTATGAACGCAATACTAAATAGACACACTTGGCTCCTCCCTCACCAAAAGGAAGATAAATAGCAAAGAAATCTGAAACAAAAGAAGGCTTTACTTGAAAGGGTGCTGAGAAAAAAAGGTTGGGGACTATGGTAAAACAAACAAAGAACAACAACAACAAACCAAGCACTGAGGGCGGGTGTTGGGAGTTTGCTCATTCGGTACTGCGCCTGCCTCAGGAGCAGGGGCACCTCCCTAAGTTTGAGCCCTAGACTTAATATAAAAATCCTGAGCATAGTGGTGTGTACTTGTAATTCTGGATCTGGAGAGGCAGAGACAGGAAGATTCCTGGGGCTCACTGACAAGCCTAGGGTATTTGCTGAGTGACAGGATGTTGAGGGAAATATTTAAAAAGCATCATCCCACGCTATCACCGGCTACTCTCTGGCCCTAGCAACTTTGCTGCCTTGTAATTTATCAGTCAGATTTATATTAGTAAATTCTAATTATATTAGTAAATTCTCAACCCACAAAATGCCCACACGATGAACTCAAAACTCAATTGAAATAATCACAATCTACACAGCTAGATGGGGCAAATGCACCCCACTTAATAAGTAATCATCTATCTAAGAAATCTCCAATACTAATGGCTCCAGGCCTGTGTGGGTCTGACTCCTCTTCCTCTCCTATAGCTTCCATTTTATCTCTTCCTCTTCTTCCCTTCTTTCTCTCTCTGTATCTCTGTACTGATCTCTAAAATTCTCAGCCCACCTTCCTTTGCCACTGCCCAATTACAGGCTCTCACCTTATCTTGTGCCTGCACTCACCAGCATATAGACAGCAATTCACAGCTGGACAGTGGGAGACAGTTTAAAAACAAGGTGGAGTCCTCCTTAAGAATAGTATTGAAGTGGGCAGTGGTGGCTCATGCCTTTAATCCCAGCACTTGGGAGGCAGAGGCAGGTGGATTTCTAAATTCAAGGCCAGTCTGGTCTACAGAGTGAGTTCCAGGATAGCCAGGGCTATACAGAGAAATCCTGTCACGAAAAAAAAAATAGCATTGAAGGCTGACCTCTGGCCTCAACATGCACACACACACAAATGTGCAGATGGATTCAAACACAGGCATGTATTTGTACACATGAACACAAGTGAATTAATTAATATCCTAGATTCTGTACCTTAAAACAACAAACATCTATTATCTCTATTCCAGCCAGCTGTTGCCCTGGGCTGGAATCTTTTTTAAAGACTCAGCTGAGGTTGAAGGATCCACTTCCAAACTCACTTACATGATGGTCATGGATAAGTCTGAGGTCCTTGTGGGCTGTTGACCTGGAGGCCTCCATTCTCCAGTGATAGATGGTGAAGGTTCCCTTCATGATCTCAGCTGGGCAGCTTATCACATAGCAGCCGTCTTCTCCCAGGGCAGAAGAGAGCATCACCCACGGTAGAGAATGCAGCCGGCTATAGCCTAACCTTGTAAGTGACAGACCACTTCTCCTGTTGTATTATACTCAGTTGAAGTGAGTTCATGATCGAACAGAGGGAAACTAAGTTCCATTTTCTTTCTTTCAATTTAAGAATTACTGTGTATTACTTATATGTAATTAATTTCACTAACGTTCATCACACACATATACATATACACATACACATATGTAATATATTTTGATTTCATACACCCTGTCCCCACCCACTCTTTTGATCCCCCTTCTTCCCAACTAGTTCTGTTCTGTGCCAGGCCTCCTCCCTTTTGATGACCCAATGAATTCAATTAGGACTTTGGAGAAAGGATAGGATTGGATTGACACCTGTATGTTGGAGCACCAGGGAAAGCAGGGATTGGCGTTGAAGATGTTCCTAGAGATTTTTAAAGATATATATTTCAAATATTATTTATAGTTTATATAGAGCCAATAAATTTATATAAGACTCCCTAGCTGAGAGCCTTAAGGCATCTGTGTTTAAGATTTCTGAGTTTATAAGGTTTAAAAAAGATATTCAGTGCACATACCATGTGTTATATAAAAACCCCTGGTGGGGCCTGGGGCCACAGCCTGTAATTAAGTTCATTGAAATGCCTACAGTAAAATTATGAATATTCATATCATGGAGGATAAATATAGACTCTGAATTACCTCGTGTCAGCTAAGGGCAAATTTATAGACACATGAATATATGCCAAATGGAGAATAATACTCCGGCAGACAGTCGCCTCAGCCAAAGCAGGTAGGAAGCTGTTGCCTCATGATCCGTGTATAATAACGTGCTTATGAGGGATAAATTCTGCCCACTCAGCACAGACTGTGGTTTGACTGATTCTCCCGTATCTGCAGTGCAGTGGGGCTGGTGGTCGGGCTTTTGGGAGCCATTGGGTTGGAAGTGTGGAGCCCTCAGGGTTTGGGCCTGTATCTTTCATAAGGGATAGCAGAGGGAGCTCCTGTTTCCTTCTCCGTGTGGAGACTTTCTGTGAAGCCAGAAGCAGGTGCTCCAGACATCAGATCTGCTAGAACTTGACTTTGGCTTTTCTGGACTTCAGAGTTCCATAAACACTGATTTTTTTAAAAAAAGATTATTTATTAATTTATTTGTATGAGTACACTGTGGTTGTTTTTAGACACACCAGGAGAGGGCATCAGATCCCATTACAGATGGTTGTGAGCCACCATGTGGTTGCTGGGAATTGAACTCAGGACCTCTGGAGGAGCAGTCAGTGCTCTTAACCATTGAGTCATCTTTCTAGCCCCTCACTGATTCTTTATAAGCCACCTAAACTTACACTTTACTACTATAGCTCTCTAGCTATTCTTAAGTTGTGTGTGGAGGTGGTGTGTGGATGTGTGTATGGTATATGTGTGTGGGTGTGTTGTATGACTGTATATTTGGTGTGTGTGGTGTGAATGTCTATGTATGGTGTATGTGGGGGGATGTAGTATATGTATATGAGTGTGTATATGTGGTGTGGTGTATGTGCGTGTGTGTGGTATGTATGTGGTGTGTATGTGGTATGGTGTGGTGTGTGTGTGTGAGTGTGTTCATATGTACTCATAGGTGCATGTACCCATGTGTGTATGTATGTATGTATGTATGTATGTATGTATGTATGTGTATGGGGATGTGGGATGTATATGTGTTCACATATATGCACAGGTGCATGTACCCCCATTTGTAAGGCATGTAGAAACCTGAGGATGTGTATCTAGTGTTTTTCTCTATTACTCTGCACCTCAGTTTTTTGAGGTCTCCCCTTGAAGATGAAGCCCACCCCACTGATTGACCAGTGAGTCCTTTTGCTCTTCCTGTCTCTGCCCCAACCCTGGGGTCACAGAGGCATGTCAGCTTTTATGCGGATAATGAGGATCCAAACTTAGGTCCTCCTGCTTTCCCAGCAAGCACTTTACCCATGGAACCATATCCTTAGCCATTAAATAGTTATTAAAGCAACGGTATTCACTTCAGGAGGAGGTCCCGTGAGACCAGTGAGAGCAATGAGTGCTGTGTTTAGTGCCTTCCTGCACAAGGCCTTTGCTATGTGACTTAGGAGCTTTCTCTCTGGGAGGGGCGGATTCTGCCTCTCCATCTTCAGAGTCTGCACTTTTCTGGTCCGTCCCCTGAGAAAGCAGAGTGTGGCAGAAAGGAGTGGAGAGATCGTGAGTTAAAACCTTGGGAGGCAGCTGACGCTTCCCCTCCGTGTTGGAGAGTTCTCATTTTCAGGAGAGCAACCCTGTCAGTCAGTCCACAGCTGACCCACCAGCTGACCACGAGGAATCTAAAATAGAGTTGAGATTCCCCAGTAGTCTCGTGGAAACTCTTAACAGGTTAAATTAGTTCGGTAGCAACAGCCAGTGACTAAAGTTTGGAGCCTGGGTAGCTCTGAGCTCTCCAGATGTTGTACTAACAAAACCAGCTGGGCCCTCATTGGACCCTAAAGCAACTTGTTTTCTTATTAGTGCTTTAAAAGTAAATTCTTAATAATCCAATGTTCCCATAGCTCTTGGCACAACTCTCCTGAGCTCATCTGAGCAATACAGGCTCCAGATTCAACAAGCCAGACAGAACAATCCATGGGTGTCTACAGCTCCCCCTGGTCTCGGTTCCGAGATCCGGTTGATCTATGGTTCTGTCCTCCAACCATTTATCCCAAAGAGAGCTTAAATCGGGTGCTTTTTTGCTGAGTGTCCTCTGGAAGCATCTTCCCAGCCAGATGCTGCTTGGATTTATGCTGCCTGGGCATCTGCTGCAACCAGCAACCAGGATTTCTGAATCAACACCAGAGATGTGGTAATGCCACCCCCACCCCCCCCACCCCCCCCCACCCCCCCGCCTGATTTACTTGCCTTTTTCGCTCTTTCTCTTTCAGAGCTGCAGGTGTCTGTGGCTTGTTCAGGAGGCTAAGCACCATGCTGGGTGCCTGGTGATTAGTTGTTAACACAGTGGGGTTCAGGTCTTTTAGATGTCTGCAGATGCAATACTATGTATTTGGGGGAGGAGCGTGCTTTGATTTCTTGTGGTGCTGGGGATTGAACTCAAGGCCTTGTCCATGTTTGGCAAGTACTTTACCACTATGCCATATCTTCACCCTTTCTTGGGGTCTTAGGGTGCTGTGTCAGATTGAGGCTCTGTTCCTCTGGAAAAGAGCAACTAATATTTCGGGTTGGGGAGATGCAAATTAAGCCAGTACCCTGGATCTTTTGTGGTAGGTTTAGAATATTGAATGGTATACTATCATCTTCCTTTAGCATCACTTTTAAGGCCATTCTGGTTCATCTGGGATGGCGCTTTAAGGAAAATGATCAAAACCCACAGAGATCGAAAGGCAACAAAGCCACAACCCTTTGATTCCTCATTTTAGAACTCAGGGCTCTTAGAGCTCCTGTATGACAGAAAAGAAGAAAAGATGTTTTGTTCTAAAGGGGGAAGAGATGGGGCAGTGGGGAGGAACCAGTGTTTGCCGAAGTTCTTAGGTGGGGGCTTGAGTTTCTCAGTTCCTCATAGTTTCCACCGGGCTGCCAGGAAGCTAAATTATGTCGCCCACCAAGTCCCAATTGGATGGTAATAGGGACTTTAAAATGAGGGCATAGTTGACATGCCAGCGGTTGAAGGTTTGATCTGCATCTGTCTGGAAATGAGAAACATCCTGTCCTCGTGAAAAGCCAAGAGGCCTCCCGCTCAGATGAAGAGGGGCAGGAGTTGGTCCAAAGCATGTAGTGGAGCCCACAAATCCACACAGTGGATGGCGGTTCTGAGGTCTCCAAAGAATGCAAATTAACATTTCTGATGCTTATAAAAATATCTATCCCCAGGACGTGTTCTATATTTATGTGCCCACTGCCTGATCAGGGAGGGTAGGTCAGATTATATTTCAAAGCACTTCCTTACGGA
Organism: Tokudaia tokunoshimensis; assembly: GCA_036184795.1. Taxonomy (NCBI): domain Eukaryota; kingdom Metazoa; phylum Chordata; class Mammalia; order Rodentia; family Muridae; genus Tokudaia; species Tokudaia tokunoshimensis. Next base: position 90,664,542 of record BTHU01000016.1, on the reverse strand, counting down.
AACATTCTTAGCAAAGGATGAAAGAAATGGGGTGGGGCCCTGAGTGGAAGTTGAGTCAGGCAAAGAGAATGAATTAGGACTCTGAGATTTGAGGGCCAGCTGAAGAGAGGCCACCATGGTCTGAGTGGGCAGAAGAAATCCTTCAGGCTTGCAATAGAGTTCTGCTTCACATTCCGTAACAGCCAGCAAGACTGGGAAAGGGAGAGAACTGAAGACAGCCAGTGGGGGGCGCTGCAAAGCCTGTGCACATTCCCAATCCCCTTCAGCTTCAGATGGAAGTCACATGGCACTATTGATCCATTAGCGGTTGAAGAAACTGTCTATCAAAAATTATGCTCTGTGGGGGTGGGAGGTAGGAAGAAGAAAAATCAGTTACCATGCAGGCCCGAGGACTGAGGCTTGAGCCCTTTAAATGATGTAAAAGACTGAATACACATTTGTCATCCCCACATACCTATAGCGAGAGGGGAGGCAGAGACTGGAGAATTTGCAGGAAGCTCTTATATGCAGCACAGTGGCAGAAAGAAGAGAGGGGGAGACGGGGAGAGGGGAAGAGGGGAAGAGGGGAAGAGGGGAGGGAGAACCTGCTTCAAAGACAAGGTGGAAAGAAAGAACTGACTTCTGGAAGTCTACACTCTTTCGCACATGCACTCACACATGTACACACACACAGGCATGCACACACATTAACATTTTTAGAAAGTATTATGTACTAGTTGCTTAAGATGCCCTATCAAGCTTTGAAACGGTCTCTGTTGCTACAAAGGCCATTCCTCTTCCAGAAGATGATATGAGATATTCTGTAACTAAGAGCTCTCCTGCCTGAGGGGTGTTTGTGAATGTGAGTGTGTGAGTGTATAAGTGTGTGTGTGTGTAAGTATGTGTAAGTGTGTGAGTGTGTGTGTGTGTGGGTGTGTGTGTGTATTCGTGGGTTAGCAAGTAAGAATCATGCTGCCAAGCTTGACAAACTGAGCATGATGCGCAGAGCCTGCGTGGTAGAATGAGAAAACCTCCCCCAGGGTGTCTTTCGACCTTCATGCCTTGGTCTCAGGCAAGCTCATATGCACACACAAAATAAATAAACAAATATAACTGAGGGGGAGTGTAAAAAAAAAAGTTGGGTGTGGTGATTCAGGTCTGTAATCCCAGGACTCAGAGAGGCTGAAACAGGAGGATTGCTCTAAGTTTGAGGTCAGCATGAGATAGATGATGAGTTTCAGGCCACCTTGGGAAACGCTGTCTTAAAAAAAAAAGAGTTCAATTTTAGAAATAGTAAGTTTTGATTATCTCTGACAATGTAGGCAGACTGACATTTGGGTACCATCAGCATCTGGATATGTTTAGTTCAGATTTTCATCACTGTAATCAATACCAGCGATGATCTGTTCTGGCCAGTCTCTCAATTGAGACTCCCTTCTCAGATGGCTGAAGGCCATGTCAAGTTGACAGTCAATGCTAACTAGGACAGATGGGGACAAGCAGCATAAGAGGATACCATGAGATCTACAAGAACATATGGAAGCCTTCTTCCTGCTTTAGGACTGACTTTGGCACCTATGGAAAGAGTTGCTCAATTGATTTGCCTATGATGGAGTCATGGGCCAAATGCTTCTTTTTACCTTCTCTGAAACATAGGCTGAAAATGACTTCACTTTTCCTACCTGAGACAGGACTAGCAGGTGACTCTTTCTCCACATCTAGAATAACCTTGGGAGGTTCCCCAGAAGGATGAAAGTGAGCTCTGCTCGCCCAAGCACCTCCTTCCCCTCTCCACATCCCCATAGGACATCTGATGTGCTGCTGAATGGTTTTAGATTCAAACTCTAGTCTTCTTCGACAAACCCTGCAGGGGGATATAGTTCCTTATTAGTGAACTCAGGCCTTGTCCCTCATGATATGGCTGAGAGGTTCACACAGGAGGAGCGTTATGCAAAGCCTGAGCACATGCCCCCTCACGGGCCAGGTGCTAAGCCATGTTAGGCCTTGCGGTCTCCTTCTACCTTGACCTTGTTTGGGGCAGGGGTCTCTTATCCACTGATGCTGGCCTGAGAGCTTCTGTGGGTTCTACTGTTTCCACCTCCCTCTCATCTTAGGAGTGCTGGGATTACAAATGAATGTTACTGTGTCTGGATTTATGTGGATGCTGGGGCTCAAACTCGGGTTCTTACGCTTGCATGGCAAGTAGTAAGGCAAGTTTGTTGTCCCTACGGCCACCAGTGTTACCTCTAAGGTCCTAGCATGAGGGAACCGCATGGTGACAGGGCACTGGGATTCTCCTCACCCTGACCACAGTGACTGCCTCAAGAGCTCTTCTGAGTGGAGACTAGCTGGTGCCTGAAGTGGGGCTTCAAGACCAGTCCCAGTGTGGCCCTAGAGCGCTCAACAAAAGGAGGCACAACTTAAGATAGATGGTAGGAATGGAGTCCTATATTTGTAAAGCATTTACTTGGGCACCACAGGGCACTAATGAGGCTGGCAGTGGGGACCACTGGGCTGGACTGGGGGGCCCTGCCTCTCCAGTGTCTCTCAACCATTGTGATCCCACAGCCCCAGCAAAGCTCCCTTCTTTTTGAGACTTTTGCTCTTAGGTCAGGTGTCTTAGAATATCACTGTCATACTAGGATGTTATCCAGAAGAAGCCCCCTGCTCCCCCCCCGCCCCTCCAAAAAATTGACATTCTTATTACATTCATTTATTTGTTGAAGAGACGTATATATGCCACAGCATGTATGTGAAGGTCAGGGAATAACTTACAGGAATTGGTTCCTCTCCTTTTAGCATGTGGGTCTCAGGGACCAAACACAAGTCATTAGGTTTGGCAAAAACACCCTTACTAGCTGAGTTATCCCACCAAAAGCTTATTCTTTCTTTTGATTGACCATTTGTGCTCCTGAAGCGAGAATACTTAAAAAAAACATATGATGTGCAAAATATTGATGTGTGTGTGTGTGCGTGTGTGTGTGTGTGTGTGTGTACCTGTGCCTGTGCACAGTTGTGCATACATGCATTGTCACAGGAACAGATTAAATGCTCAGGCAAGTGAAATACAGTTTCTAAATGGGGAATGACTACAATAGATGACAAAGTCTGAATACCCAAGAGTATGCAAGCTCTGCTCCTCAGCTAACATCCTAAACTATTCATATCCGATAAAACCAGACATACCTACTAGGTGTCAGGTTCAGTCAGAGGTCTTCTCGTGTGCCTTTCTCATCAAGGTTCCAAACCAGCATCATGACTAGTGTAGACAGGTCCAAACTGAAGGCCATTGTTGGAGTTTGCAGAAAAAAGTCATGAGGGGGGCAGAGGTTTAAGTTACAGCATCTGTATGAGTCTGTTCTAATAGGAGAATCCATGATCCAGTTACAGCTCTCACGTGAATTTCACTCATCCATCCCCGGGAATATGTTCTGCTCACTGTTCTCTGGATTTCTCTTCAGATAGCAAAGCAACTCTCAGTGCATAGAAGCTGCAGAAGAGTGGGAGTCAGATGAATTAAGCAGGCAATCTGAAAACAGCGGCCAAAAACAAGAGAATGTAACAGGACAGAGAGTACGTTAGGTCTTCCTGTCCAGCGGCTGCTGTCCTCTGTACCATCTTTTAGAGGAAGCCCAAGCCTATAGATCGTACTCCAAGAAGGACCATCTTGAATGTCTCCTTGATGCAAATGATTTGGGACCCACAAAGGCATTCACATATCCTTTTCATACTTGGCTGCATTTGTGTGAGAAGTTCTTCCTGGAAAATTGCTTTGTCAGAGGACGGGAGAATTCTCTATGTTGGCAGATCTTTACATGGGATCGAAAGTTGACTCCCCCCCAAAGGTGTATGTGTGAGGCTTCAGACTGTTCATATTGGGGTTTAAATATGTGGTAGTGGGCTGCAAAGAACCCAAGTGAGTCCCAGTGGCACAAACCTAGTCAGATCATGTGTCTTACAGAAGCTTTAGTTACCTCAGCTGAGTAAAGGTAACAGTACCCATCTAAGCAGCTACATGGCTTCTATAAAGACTCAACTAGAAGCACCCAGAACTCTTCTGTCAACTGTGAAGCTTTCTGGGCATATTGCTCAAGGCCAGCAAGAGGACTTTGCCCTCCTCAATCTCACTTGTGGTCTGTGGGAGACATGATGGCCTCCAGCATGCTCACAAAGAGGTAAATGGACAGGGGAAGGAGTTCCACCTTGGAGATGATTTACAGCAAAGATAAATTTCTCTAATGTTGTGGTTTATGTGAAATGTCCCCCACAGGCTCATGTATTTGGATAGCTGGTCATGTGTTTGGATAGATTGTTGTACTGGTTGGAAAGTTGTGGAACATTTAGGAGATAAAGCTTTGCCGGAGGGAGTGGACCACTGATGGCAGGCTGTGGAACTGTCTTGTTCAGCCCCACTTCTTGCTGTTCTCTGCTTCCTGACTATAGCAGAAAATGTGCCACCATGCTTTCCACAATATGATGGAATGAAAGCCAAAATAAACCCTTTTTTCGACACCTTTTCCTCAGGTATTAGGTCACAGTAACAAGAAATTTGACTGTAGAGAGAATTTCTGATAAGCATCACTCATCAATTAAGAAAGCTGATGGCCAATGAGCGGAGGCAGGAAATAGGAGGTGGGACCCTGGCAGGAAGAGAAAAGACTCTGGGCAATAGCGATAATGTAAAAGGGGGATTTAAGAGAGCCGCAAGGAGACGGACGCAAAGCAGCAGTAGATGAACCGCTGAGATGAGATGGAAAAAGCAGGCTGGGACTGAAGAGAGGTACCTAACCAAGTGGTAGACATAGACTAGCTTAAATGGTTAAATAAGTTAAGAGCTAGTCAGGGTATGAGCCAAAGCTTATAGCCTAGGCATTTAATATACACAATTAGTCTCGGAGTTATCATTCTGGGAGTCGGGGCTGGGAAAGAAAAACGTGGAATTTAATTTTTTTCTTTTTACATTGTGCTAATACAGGTGGTGTCACCCTTTGTCCTTCAGGCTGAGACAAGTCAACAAGAGCTGGTGAGTAAGTTGTTCCCACAGTCTAACCAGGCTTGATGAACCAAATAATGTCACCTCACCTAGGACAGTTCAAAGTGCCCCCATGAACCCCTTCTGTAACACCTTTGGAAGACTCCAGTAGCCAGCTGGTCACGACAGGATCTGGGTATTATGCTTTTCAAAATGTCACATTGGCCTTTTTGGGTGGGGGAGGGAGATCATTTTTTGATCATTACACTCTGAATGGTTTGTAGGTGACCTATGTCCGTATTCTTGTGTACTCTGCCTTTGTGTTATAATAGCGTTTAATTAGTAGCATTTGAAAACCACTGAATGACTCATAAAGGACATCACTCTGAGACTCAGTTTATTAAAACTGTATGTAATTATCATAGAATCTTCTGTCTGTATGGAAGTATGAAACATGAGGAAAATTTATCAGTGCCGTGTCCCGAGTCCCAGCCTCACCATTTGTAAAGCAAAGCCATGGCCAACTTAGAAGCTATCTCTGTGCACATTTATACCAGTGTACACGTGTAATACTTTAAAAAAAAAAGAAAGGAATCTCACTGTTGCAGTGTTCTGAAGTTTGGTCCATCCCTTTGCAGAGGCTGGTCACGAAGTTCCCCTCCTTCTTTAACAAAGCACAGGCTGTTTACATTTGAACACATGCTCATCTTGCACACAGAGAGGACAGTTGACTTGGGGTATGATATGGGATAGTGACATGCAGGAAAATGGGCCTGCCCATCTTAGTTCCTGTTCTTTTGCTGTGAAGAGACACCATGACCATGACTCTTATAAGTGAAAACGTTTAATTGGGGCTGGCTTACAGTTTCAGAGGCTTAGTCCATTATCATCATGAGGGGAGCGTGGAGGCATGCAGGTAGACATGGTGCTGGAGAAGTAATTGAGAGCTACATCCTGATCCACAAGCAGAGAGAAAGAGAGCTTCTGAGCTTGGCATGGGATTCTGAAACCTCAAAGTCCACTCCCAGCAACACACTTCCTCCAACAAGGCTACACCTTATAATCATTTGAAATGATGCCACTCAGGGCTGGAGAGATGGCTCAGTGGTTAAGAGCACTGACTACTCTTTCAGTTCCCAGCAACCACATGATGGCTCACAACCATCTATAATGGGATCTAATGGCGTCTTCTGGCATTCAGGCATATATGCAGTCAGAGCACTCATACACTTGAAAATACATAAATAAATAAAAAATTTTAAAAAAGCGTCACTCCCTGGTGACTAAGCTTTCAGATCTAGGGGGGGCATTCCTATTCAAATAATTGCACCAACCTACTGGCATCTTGTTTAAAAGGTAAGTACTACTCATCTTTTGGATTCAGTATCAAGAACCACGTCTTGTTCACAAGCCCTCTCTCCAGGAGTCCACATTAGACATATATGCTGATTGCATTATGCTTTCTTCTTACCCAGTGTGTTCAGGCAGAATGAGCGACCACACCCCCAGGAGATAAACACATGTGCAGCCCTGGAAGGAGGACCATTGCTTGGCTCTCCTGCATCCCCCTGGCCTTCAGAAAGATGCCAGATTCTAGTTTCTTTTTTTCTGTGGGTATTCCAAGAACAGAGAAAAATTCCTAACTCCAGTAGTTTTACAGGGCCAGGAGACCCCTACCCCACCCCAAATACACACAGAGAAGGGAAAGTGAGAAAGAGATCAAGTCCCTGCCTATTTCAGAACATCCCTAGTGTGCCTTGTCTTTCTCTGAGCTTTGCCTTTGGCGGTGGCGGGGAGGGGGGGGTTGGCTCACACTGACACTGAAGGCTGGATATGCATGAACACAGTGTAGAACCAAGGGCTGTCAAGGACCCAGAGAAGAAGGGAACCGTCAGTTCCTTCTCCTTTTGCCCGTGACCCAGATGAAAGGCCACATTTGGTACTGGGAATAATGACACTCAGGGGCCCAGCCTGCAACTCAGTGAAGAATGTGTTTTCCTCTTCTCCTCAGAGTCAACGCCAAGTCAGAGACTCCAGGAAACAATCACAAAAAGCAAGCAGGGAATCCTGGCCCCAATTCCTGAATGCAAATACTTTCCATTAGCAAAAAGAGCCATTGCAAGGACGAGTCTCCTTAGTTGAAAGCTTCAGACTAATGACTACACCTAATGGCCACCAAACAATGATTCTGCCATTTTGTTTTATAGGAACTGTGTGCTATGAGGACCAGCGAAGGATTCTTTTCTTTGCTGTAAGACTCTGTGTATGGGGTTGCACAAGAGGGCTTCAACGCCTACACTGAACTCTCTACACCTGCACTGTCAAGGTCACTGTCTATGTCTGGTGTGAACTTTAGGGAAACTTGACTCCAAGGATGGATGGCCTCACAGTGAATAAGAAACAGGCTATGGGACTGGAGAGATGACTCAGTGGGTAAAGGGCTTGCCTTGTGAGCATGAAGATCTGAATTTGAATCCCATAACCCAAGGAAAAAAAACAGGCATGGTGGAATATACTGTAACCCCATATAAGGGGAGGCAGACAGGAGAATCCTTGGGACTCTCTGGCCAACTAGTCTATGCCTGCTACCTAGTGAGATCCAGGCTAGTGAGAGACCCTGTCCTCAAATGCAAGGGGAAATAGAACTTGAAGAAAAATGCCTGAATTTGATCTCTGGCCTCCACATGCATATATACATGTGTCATATAGATATGCATGCACACATGTGTGTACACACAGAGAAAGAGAGAGAGAGAGAGAAAAGAAGAAGAAGAAGAAGAAGAAGAAGAAGAAGAAGAAGAAGAAGAAGAAGAAGAAGAAGAAGAAGAAGAAGAAGAAGAAGAAGAAGAGGAGAGAAGAGGAGGAGAGGAGAGGAGAGAGAGCTTGGCTTTGGCATTCTCTTCTGTAAGCCTGGGTTGAAGACTCTTGTGGCCTAAGAGAAGCCATAGTTGGGTAGGATGGGATCTGAGATGGCTGTCCATGTTCTCTGTTTTAAAGCAACCCTCCAGGGTAGGGTGAGTAAATGTAGACACAAAGCATGCTTCAGATGTTGTAAGACCATCTTCCCTTGGTCTGGACAACTATCCTTTAAAGTCATCTAAGGATCCTAATTCCCAAATGAAACAGCTCACCACACTGTCACTGAAGTTGCTTTCCTCTTCCATTTGTGATCTTAATGGAGTCTTGGAAATATAAGTCTGAGGCTCAGACCACTTTCTTAGGTGGCTTATTTAACTCATCTGTGTCTGTGACACATGCTTAACAGCAGAACTCTCCCTTCCCTCTTTTTGATCATTTGACATAGAAGTGTCTATGCGTGTACACACATGTGTTTGTGTGTCCAAATGCACATATGTCTTGGGCAAAGAACATCACAAAGAGACCTTTGGGCATAGACTTTTAAGGCTTAAGTGTGGCAGTTTTCTGGGATAACAGAAACTTGGATAACAGTCTCTTTGTCGAATGTCTGATGCTATATATTCTGGAGATTCATTTCTACATGGCCAGTGAAAGATAGAAGCATTTTGATAAAGATTGGTATAAAAATCAGCTACAGTATGAAGAATAGAGTATGCCACATCTGAAAAAATGAAAACCAAAAGAGAAGATGGTAAAAAGAATGGTCAAGGGTTAAGTCCTATAACCACAGGCCTTACAACTGTTCCTAGCTGAATGGCTTTTTAGTCTGTGCAAGCAAGTCCTTTGCCTGTCTGTTTGAGGCAGGTATACTGGTAAGTCACTGACAGTCTGAGGGGTCTTTCACTTATACTTATTGGGGTTTGGTCTGTTGCTATGCATTCAAATGCTAAATTCTGCACTCCAAGATTTGGTTTCCCCATGATGAGCAGAATCTCACACACACCAACCTTTGTGGTGTAAACCTTGGTCTCCCATTATCCCTGACTGGTTAATAAAAGTTGCTGACAGCCTATAGCTGGGTAGAAGAGAGGTAGGTGGGGCAAAGGTTCCCAGACTTGATGTCTCAGGGAGGGACCATTAGAGAGAGCAGAGGAGGAGGAAGAAGAAAGTTGCCAAGGGGTAATATGGAACGTGAGCATGTAGCCATGAGGTCTAGCCTGAAGAATCAGGAGCAACACAAATGAAACATATGTCCAGTCGTATGTTAGAGTTCAAGGCATGAATGCAGACAAAGTAGCTTAGGGTTGATATCTGCACTACTTCATTGAGTTAAAGCTTATTATAATTCTCAAGGCCTCTGTGTCTTTTATTTGGATAATAGCTGACTAAAGAGTAACTGTTGCCATATTAATTTTCAACATTAGTTATTAATCACAGACTATTTAAATCACTCTACACTTACCCATTTAATAGATGGCTATGCACTAGGTATCATACTCATCTCAGAGGAAGCAGCCAAGGCTGGAGAGATGGATTAGTGGTTTAGAGCACTTGTGGCTTGTCTTAGTTAGGGTTTTACTGCTGTGAACAGACACCATGACCAAAGCAACTCTTATAAAGGACAGCATTTAATTGGGGCTGGCTTACAGGTTCAGGGGTTCAGTCCATTATCATCAAGGAGAGAGCATGGCAGCATCTAGGCAGGCATGGTGCAGGAGGAGCTGAGAGTTTGCTCTTCTAGAGGACCTGGTTTGATTTCCAGTATCCATATGGTAACCCACTACCATCTGTAACTCCAATTTCAAGAAGGGGGATCACACACCCCATTCTGGTCTCCAAGGGCACTAGGTACATGCATGGTGTGCAGATATACATGCAGGCAAAACACCCATACACATAAAATAAAATTTCCTTAATAAAAATAGAAGAAGAGGCAGCTATGAGCATCACTCTGATTAAGATGGGAACAGTATGTCCAGACCCAGGCCCCCTGACTTGGAATGAGAAGTCTGCTAGTTACCTTGTGCTAGGCTTTTGATGGCCTTCCACTGGGGACAGTTCAGAGGTCAAAGGGAGAGGAATGTGTGCTGCAGGGTGAGGCAGACTGGGGAACAGGCTTCAGGGGCCCCGTGTCTAGGTGCCTTTGTGTGTCATATTTTGGGACAGCAGGAAGCAGATAGAGGCATGGGCTGGCCCAGCAGAGGATGTGAGACCATCCTTTGTCACCTCAAATGACAGGCAGGCAGTCCAAGGAATGCACAATGCACTCACTTAGGCCTCTGTCCTTATCTCCAAGCTTGCAGGTAATTTTAATTTGACTACCACACAGAAAGCTGTATACACGGAAATGCTCTTTATGGCACCATTTGTTATGGTAAGGAATTAGCTGCTCTGATGTCTAACAACATACGGATGGCTAATTGAATGTCAGGGCTTTGTAGTCAGGATGTTGTACCGCTGTGGGAGAAGACACGTTTGAAGACCATGGGCCATGTGGGGAATATGTATCACCATATCGTGTTTGTGAAAGGCAGGGCCTGGCATCTCACGGGATGCACAATAGCACCAATAAGCATTAGCATTGCCAACATATGAAGGTACTGTAGAGTCTGCACAGTGGACAGAGACCAGTGTACTTGAGAATATCAGGCTACAGGGTCCCCTGTATGTCTCCAAAAGGCTGAGGAAGCTCTCTAAACTCAGCACAATGGAGCAGTGGTTCTGCAAGGACACAGGAGGTGTGATTGGGCTAAAGGCCTGGCTTTTCACTTACCTGTGTCAGACCCTGAGGGGATCCTTCAGGCTCAGTCTGCCTCAGTTCCTTCTGAAACAGAGCTAATACTAGCAACTACTTTCTAGCATATGATGAAGGAAGCATGAAGAAAACTAGGGAATCACAGAAAGCTGTTATTAATCAGGTGATAGGAATTTCTAGTTATGACCATTGCCTTGTTATTTTGTCTAGTGTTAGCATTTCTGATTCCTCTGTCACAAGAGATACAAGGAATGAATGGACCCAGGGGTAGTGTAGAGAGACCTGTTACAGGGTCTCATGACTGACTGGAGAGTTAACAAGGAGGTATCTCATGTCTAGGAACCTGAGAGAATGGTAGTAGAAACGTCCTAAGCTTGGGAGTCCTCAGGCCAAAGTCAATTGAGGAGGAACTCCAGGTCCTTCAGCAGTGAGCCTGCCTCTGTCTCTTTACCAGAGAATGGAGCTGGATGGTGGAGGCTTCCTGAAAATCCAGTGGTGGATTTCAAAGAACGTCTGCAGAGGATCCCTGGCCTTGGAGGCCTGTGGAGCCTCAGAGGCACCATACCAAGGGAATGCTCAAAAGGATTCTCTTGTTCCAGTGGGAAAGATGGGTGGAAATGTAGAGGTAGACAGTCTTGTGTTCTCCAACATAATCACCCTTGGGTCCTTTGGAAAAATGAATCGTATATCTGATCAAAGGTTTGCTTAAGTGTACAATAGAAATGATGATAGTTTTTAAGTCAATGGTCTGCAAGGAGGATTATTGTGAAATTATTCAGTAAAGATTACAAAGATTTCTGATGCTGTTGCTGACCACATGAGTGGTCAATCCTCGAAGTTGTTTCTAACATGCCAACAGAAAGTTTTAGGCAGGTCATATCAGGAACTACTCAATTGGTTTGGAGACTCATTCAGGCTTCTGATGGACAGTTGTGTAAGGAGCAAACTGTTGTTGAAAGAAGTGAGTCCCTTTTCTTTTAAATATGAATGAAGAAACTTTATTCTTGATTGTCATTGGCAATTATCTTATGAAGGTCTCATGGGGATTGACATCCTATTGCATGAAAGCAGTCATCTTATCTCCCAAAGGCCATCTTAGATCCCAAAGGTGGCCATCTTGTATCCTGATGGCAGCCATCTTGAATCTTGAGGACATCTATCTTACATAACAAGGGCAGACTACCCAAGGAAGAAGTCAACGTGCAAGAAAAAGTAGAAAAAGATGGCTAACTAAACTAAACTAAACCAAAGCCTGAACAGCATTGTTCCTAGTGTAAGTCATTAAATAGTAGAGATTCTTTAAGCCAAGTTGATCAGAGGTTTTTGTTACTTGGGCCTTAATAACACCCAACAGACAGTACAAGAAAAGGTTGCCGGGGAGCCTCATTCTATCTAAAGTTTCTAATGATTAATATTAGTTGTCAAGTTGACAGGATCTGGAAACTCCTAGCAGATGGCCCTCTGGGCTGGATTATATTGATTACCTTCATTGAGATGGGAGGAACCACCCACCATGGGTGGGACCACTCCCTGACTGGGATCCTGGATTGTATAGATGGAGAAAGAGAACTGAGTTTTTCCTGATTGTGGATGTAATATGACTAGCTCCTTCAAGTTTCCACTGCCTGGACTTTCTTACCATACTAGACTGTGCTTTTAGCCTTGAGCTGAAATAGTCCCTTTTCTCTTTAAGTTGCTTTTGTCAGAATATTTCCCATTGTAACACAAAAAGAAAACTTGACAAGGCCTTAGTGAGGGACTTGTGGTCACATTCCTGGATGTACAGACACCAATCTTGGGATCTGGTCAAATACCTGGTGGGTTTACAGTGAGCTTTCTTAATCCTGTGTCTGCATGGCTATCTCCATTCTCACAGATGTTGTCTTTCTGGTTCTTAGGGTAGCCAGTACTGTAGATCTCTTCTGACCTGGTGAGCTTTGCAGAAATAAGTCCATTCCCACGTTTCTCTCAACACCACAGTGGTTATGATATTAACAATGAGTGAAGTTGTTATTCTCTCCCAGTTTCCAGCTCTTTTGTAGTATGTCCTCCAGCGCGTCTTAACCACAGCTGACTGATGATTACATGCAAGTTTCTTCACGCCCTCCAGCTAACCTCATGCCTGATAACCAGATATGTCCTCCCAAGATCCCTGGTGGTGAGTTTTCCACCAGAATGGCATAATGCAGAATGTCTACTTATTTCTTCAAGATATTTTGAATGTTTCATTATCTCATGCTAGTTTGATGATGGATTTTTTTTTCCTCTAAAGCCAGGGATACATATTTAAACAGCTTGGTATTCTACAAGACAGTCCATTACAGTTTGAAAGAAAAAGCTTTTGCCAGTCTCTGAGTGTGCTCATTTTGGCTCTGTATCATTAAATGGGAGTTGTAACATTACGGTTCAGTCACTGAAAATATGTATTTATTTCCATTTCCTCAGAATATATATGCCTTCACCATGCATCTATCAAAGCAAATCACTCTATATTCTTCATCTACTTGAAAAACCTGGATAGCAAGGTTTAAAATCACCAGAGAAGCTTAGAGGTTTTGCTTTGTTTTTATTTGCAGCTGTTCTATGTCAGCTCAGCACACTTTGACCTAATACAGGAGTCTGTTCCGTGGAGCAGGAAACACATTAGACAAGGAAACTCCGCAACCCTACAGTCGTTACACTCCTAGGACCTCATGTTCCTTGAGAACAGACTGTTTTGGGGGTACCTTTCTTCCCTCTGACAGGTGAGACAGTGCAGATTCGCTCTCAAAGAGAAGAGGGCAGGTTGGGCCTATACCTTATAACACCATGAATTCAGAAAACACAGCGATGTCAAATGTTCCTCATGATTCCTAGGGAATGGATGAAGTGGTCCTGGATCCGTGGTGCAAGCTTAGCCTGGGAAAGTCCAGATGGGAAAGAATGTGAATAGGAATGATGAGAAACAGGAAGAAAAGATGGAGGCAGAAGAAAGACGGCTGGAAGGGATTAAGAAAGAATGAAGCAGATCTTCCTTTCCCTTGGTTTATGTCTAGATGCTCAGTTCATCTTACAGAAGCACAACACAGATAATTTCAAGCAACACAGGGCAGACACAAGACCCAACTCCACCAACATCATCAGTCTACTATGGAAGAACTTAGGGCCTCAGGTTTAGACATGATCCAGGTACTAACATCTGTACTAACTACATACTTGGTCTCAACCCTCATCCTTAATGTTCTTCTTCCTAGTAAAATATTTTTTGTTTGTTTGTCATACAGATTTTTAAAAATTTATCAGTGTTATTGATTTATCATTTATCGTGTCTCTTGCTTATTTATTTGCTTTGTATTTATTACTTACTTGTTTGCAGGTGTACACATGCCATGGGGGAAGGTCCAAGGACAACTTGGGTGAGGCAGTTCTCTTCTCCTACCATACAGGTCCCTCAGACTCAGATCATGGAGTTTAGCAGCAAGTGCATTTACACACTGAACTGTCTCACTGGCTTTTTTTTTTTTCATGAACAAGCCTCTCAGTGTAGCCAAGTTTGACCTTGAACTTATGATCCTTCCAAGGTTACAAGTGCATGTTCCCATGTTGGTCACCCAGCAATAGTTTTATTCTATGGGTATGAATAAAATATGGTAGCAAGTTTGGCTGCTGGCTGCTGACACGGTCTTCTGCGAGACTGACCAGCCAATCCTGCCACAGTCATGTATTAGTATGAAACCCTACTATAGGGGTGCTGGGCATCTATTGAACGAAGTGCCCATTCATTGGACAGAGGGTTATAATTAGTAACCACAGGCCCAGTGCCCATGATTTTAACTTGTGTTGAAACTTTATCCCAAAATTTAGATATTGATGGTATTTGGAGTTAGGGGAGAGACAAATTCGTCATTATGAAAGAAGAGGAAGAGAGCCGTGAGTGTGTATACACTTGCCCAGTCTCACCACATGACCTGTTTCCTTGTGATGCAGCAAGGAGTCCTTGACTGATGATAAGCAGATGCCGGCACCATCTCTCAGACTTTCCAGCCTCCTGAATTATCAGCCAAAGGGCATTTACCCTTTGTCAATTAGGGTCTCAAATATTTTCTTCTAGTAACAGAAAATACACCAATCTTTCCCAAAGGAAGCACACAGTGAATCCAGGGTGTCTCTGGATGGCCTCATCACAATATGTCACCGGACCTCATTGGAGCCTTGATTCTGAATACGCACACCTAGCCCTGTGTTGTCAGCGTGCCTGAAGAACCTCTACTGAGATCGGTGAGTCTGGCATGCCATGAGCTGCCATGTTTTACTGAATATACAAAGATTTCTGCTCATACAGACTCAGGATGCTTTAGCTACAGAAGGCAAAGGCTTTAATATTTTCATGTGCTTATTCCTCGGTGTCTAAGTATTGAGTTAGTTCCTTTTCCAACGGCATTGTGTCAGAGAACTTGATTTTTAAAAATCACTGCTTGATTTCTGATTTTAATTTCATTAAAAATATCATTCAGTTAATTCAAGTCATGGAAGACAGAATTCCCAGCAATTCCTCATGGGACCATTAGATACTTCTGCAATTGTGTGCTTCATGTTTATGCAAGGAATCCTTCTTAGTATTTACAGTTATAAAATCAAAGTATCTATCAATGAAAAATGTTGAAGAGGCCCTGTATCCTGCAGTATCAAACATTCAGCCAAGATTAAATTTTTTTATGTAAAAATAAATAAGCATATGCATCTCATTTGTATGCAAATTTTATTTCCTTGTTGACAAATGGTAAAACTCTATGTATACCAAAGAATTGGTGTAACATGAATAAATTGTTTTGTGATTTATTATTACCAAATGTATGTGATTTGTATAATATTCAATCTATCTATATATCCAGGGCCAACTATGAATTACTTGGGTGATAGTGGAACCATCATGCCCAGCATTTTTTATTTTTTAGATTAATTTTTGTTGTTTTAAATTATGCATGGGTATATGTGTGTATGTGTGTGTGCATGTGTGTGTATGTGTGTATATATGAGGATGTGTGTGTATATTCATGCATGTGTGTATGTGTGTACATGTGTGTGTGCATGTGTGTGTGTGTGTGTGTGAAAGTACATTTGTGCACATGAATGAAGATGTCAGCAGAGCCATCCATGCCAAATCCCCTGGAGCTGGAGTTGACAGATAGTGGTGAACCACTTGATATGATTGCTGGGAACTGAACCTAGGTCCTCTGGAAGAGCAGCAAGTGCTCTTATCCTCTGAGCTATCTCCCTAGTACTATCCCCAGCATTTTTCATGGGTTCTGGAGACTGAACTTTTAGCTATCTCCATGATCCCAAAGGAATTTTTCCCCCAGCACTGAAACTGGATCCAAAACAAATGAAAGCAGTTGCCTTTGAGGGTGTACTCCAGATGACTTAATATTCATTCTAGGTCCCACCTCCTAGATCTCAACTCCCATGGTGCCATGGGCTATGGCCACATCTTTGACACCCAGGCCTTTTGGGGACGCTAATTCAAACCATAGAAGATGTTCTTACCTAGTCTCCTCAGATCAGCAATGTCATGCTGTCTTCAGAGAATTTGAGCAAAGGGAGATCTTTTGCATAACAGTTGAAAGGCAAAGTAAAATGATGTTAACATCCGCAATACATCAAGGTTATTAGTGTTCCTAGAGATGACTTCTGTTGTGGGAAAATGTAAATACTGTTAGACAAAAGGGAGCAAACATTTTTCAGATTCAGATTTCCAGTTATTACTACATTTGATTTTATACTGTGACTTTGCCCAATAAATTGAACTTAATTTCATGTGATAGTTTATTCTCTGTAAGATATTCCTTTTCAGAATGTAATAAGTTTCAGGAGAAAAGTTACTGGTAGAATGTCATCTGGCACATAATAAAATACTCAAGAAACAACTTGAATAATGATGAATGAATGAATGAATGAATGAATATATAGAAGACAGAGGTAATTGGAAGTCAGCTAATTCAAAGAGGAACTTTTGAAGTAAATATCTTTGGTTATGATCTCTTTGGTCTTTGTGTGTGTACACATGATGTGTGTGCATGTATACAAGTGTGCACATATGTGTGTAGGCCAGAGGTAGATATTAAGTGTCTTTTTGGTTGCTCTTCATCTTACATTTTGAGCTAAGGAGATTCCTGTTCCAGATAGAATGGCTGGTCAGTGAGCTCCTAGGATCTTCCTGTCTCTACCTTCCTAGCACTGGGATTATGGGCATCTGTTCTCTCAGTGTGCTGTTTAGTTTTTCTGTGGTGGTTTGCATAGGTTTGGCCCCCATAGAGTCATGTGTTTGGATGCTTGGCCATAGGAAATGGCACTATTAGAAGATGTGGCCTTGTTGGAAGAGGTGTGGCCTTGTTGGAGGAAGTGAGTTCCTTTGGAGCTGGCTTTTGAGCTGATCAAGAGGGGCCTCTCGTCTCCTCCAGCACCATGTCTGCCTGCATGCTGCCATGCTTCCCACCATGATGACAACGGACTAAACCTCTGGAACTGTAAGCCAGCCCCAATTAAATATTTTCCTTTATAAGAGTTGCCTTGGTCATGGTGTCTCTTCACAGCAATAAAACACTAACTTAGACATTTCCCAAGGGGGATGACAGAAAACAGAGTCTCCAGCAACATCTGCAGCAGATCTAGTGTGCCAGCCACATACTTTGGGGAGTTACCTCCATTGTATTGTCCTGTGGGCAAGGCTATAGAACGTTTTCTTGATTCATATTTGACATGAGAGGTCCCAGTCCATTGTGGGTGTTGTCACCCTTGAGTTGGTAGCCCTGAGTCCTATGAGGAAGCAAGCAGAGTAAGCCTTAGAGGGCAAGCCAATAAGCAGCAGTCTTTCCCCATGGCCTCTGTTTCAGTTCCTGCCTCCAGGTTCCTGCTTGAATTCCTGTTCCATTTTCCCTACAAGCTGTAAAGATGAAATTAACCCTTTCTTCCCCAAGTAGCTTTTGGTCATGGTGTTTTTCACAGCAATACAACGCAAACTAGAACACTCGGCCTTTAATTTTTGTATGCTGGAGATCTGAACTCAGGACTGCATACTTAGGCAACAAGTGCTTTATTAGCTGAGCCACCTCCCCAGGCTTACAGTATCTCTGTACCATGAACTTTATTCACCCAACCTGACAGTCCCCATCTAAATTCTGCTCATGGCAAGCATGCATGAGAGAGTCACAAAGGCTTTGTGTGTGCGTTAGAGCTTCTTATCCCTAAGACCTATGAACACTCTCAGAGACTAACTCATTCTGCGTCAGGGAATAGACACACTCCTTGGAACTGTCTCTTCAGCCAAACGTTTCTGCTCTCTGATCCCTTTGCACACTTCCCTTGGGGGTGTTATGGACATAACAATGTCCCTGTACCACATGCGTACTGACGTCCCTCATTGTCAAACCGATTAATTTCCTTCTCTTCAGGAGTATTCTTCTCATCTGGATTTCACATTATCTGCCTCAATGCCAGCATCTGTGGGATAATTCTGGACCTCACTAAAGAGGGTTGGTGGTGAGAGGAGGAGGAATGGATAATGGTTAATCATTAAGTCGGCCCGTGGGTGTTAGACTGGGAAAACCCAGTTGGCTGAGGACCGGATGCTACCTCTGATTCAAAAGCATGGCCAGTGACCCGGGTGGGCAGTCTTGCCAAGAAAGAATACATGCCTTGGGTGGCTTCTTTGTTTATTTGGAGAGTTGAAATCAGGAGGCAGGAATCACTTCTTTGCCAAACCTTGATCTAATTCAACATGCCTAATTCTAATTTTAGAAGTGAGCTTGGACCTTTGTGGGAGTCATTGTTCAGGAATGAGGCTCCAGGGAGAGGATTCCGCATGGTCACAGCTCTTATGACATCGGTTGCAATAAGATGTGGGGGAGGTGGGGCATTTGCTCAGGGTAGAGTTGCAGGTCCTCTGAATTGTGCAAGGGGAACTGGGCTGTACAAGAACGACAGAAAAGAGAAGATGCACAGGTTGTGAATATTTGAACTTCGACTTCTGTTTAAATGAATGTTAATCATTATTGAGCAAGAAGAATCAAGCCATAAAAATGCCAGTTTCTATTTCACAAGTATTTAAGTGTGTTTGTACTGTTTTTAGTCAATGATCCTTTGGCGTTTAGTATTGAGATGGTGCACTGAGGACTTCTGTTCCTACGTGTACATGCAGAAGTCACTACAGAGGCTGTTCTAGATTAGCTTCTTTGTGCTAACATGGAAGGTGCTTGGCTTGATTCTTTTCCTATTGTTGTGATAAAAATACCCAGGAAAATCAACTTAATGGAAAAAGGGTTTATTTTAAACCCACAATTCAAGGCCCAAAATTTATATTCAGTGCCTTCCATTTCTGTTCTTCTTATTATTCAGTAAGCCAGGCTCTATCAGTTGAGCTGGAGTTCACCAATCAGGTCCCCATGTCAGCCAGATTGCCAACAAAGAGGACCCATGTCTCTGCTTGCTGGGTGCTGGGATCTATCATGATAGGGAGGTCAAGGTCACAGGATCTTGCTCAGAAAAGAGAGTGATGTTTGCTCCTTGGGTCTCTTTATCAGTCCAGGATCCCAGCCAGGGAATGGTGCCGCCCACAGTGGGCAGGTCTTCCTACTTCAGTTAATGTAATCAAGATGACCACCCACAGACATGCCTGAAGACCCAGCTCTCAGGCGATTCTGGATTCTGTCAAGTTGATAATCAGCATTAACTATTACAGTGCTTGGATTCCAAATGGCTCAAGAAAAAATTAGAATTGGGGATTTTGGTGAACGAAATGGTTTCTTTTCCCCTACAAAGGATTATACTTGCACTTCATGCGTACTTGTTTCAGGTCAACCCAGGGTTCTATCAGCTTGCCCTATCTCAGCATGAGGTGTGTCCACTAAGATACAATGCAGCAGAGAGGCCCTTAGAGGAGGAAGAACAGATGCCTGTATCATGTCCTCAGAGTTCTTAGCTCCAGTTTACTTACTTTCCATTTTAACCAGTTATGGGCATTTGGTTGGAGCAAGACAAAGCCAGGTATAACGTTCTGTCCACTCTTATTCAGTTGAGCCTCTATCTGTGACAGGAGGTGACATCAAGATCCTGGCCTATCCCAAGCATGAGGGTGGAAATTCAAGGAGCATTATACAAGCTGTGCTGGTGCCATATGCTAGGAGATGGAGCCAGTGTGGTTGGGACATCTTCTATGGAGAAGAGAAGTGGGTGGGAAACACAGAATGCCTCAAGAGGGAAGATCTTTATTCAAATGGAATAAATGGATAGCTTTAGGTCTTCGTGGAATCTTTACAGTTTTAGGGATAAGGAGATGACTCAGTGAACAAACCCTTTGCTATAAAAACATGGGGACCAGGGTTCAGATCCACAGCACCCATATAAATGCTGGGCAGGTGTGGCAGTCCATCTGTAATCCCAGCATAGACATGAGAGTCTCCTGACAAGCTAGTAGGGTAGACAAACCAATTGATGAGGTTTGGGTTCAATTGGCAGACCCTGCCTCAAGGAATAGGGGGGAAAGCAATAAAGGAAGACTTTGAACATCAACTTTGGGTCTCTGCTTGTACACACATGCATATACATATGAATACATGCACTCTATATCCATGTGTGCCTCCTCACATACACACACATGCAAAACATACATACAACAACATACACACATGCAAAACATACATACAACCACATAAACCATATACATGCATGAAAAACATACATACAACTGCACACACCATATACACACATGCAAAACATATATACAACCACATACACCATATACACACATGCAAAACATATATACAACCACATATACCATATATATGTGTGTGTGTGTATATGCAAAACATACATACAACCACATATACCATACACATATTTGTTTTAAAAAATTAAAACTGGAAAGAAGAGAAAGCTTTGAGGGAAACATAATCCACTTGGCAGTCAAGCCTCTCTCCTTTGGGCTTCTGTGGGGTGAAACTGGCAATTTTGCTTGCAGTAAACTCCTGGGCAGCTTCTGTGGCAAAGCAAAACAGCTCCTAGGAAGTCCTCAGGGAGGGGAGCGCCTGACTGGAGACAAAGCAGAAGACATCTGCATTGATTACAGGCCCAGAAGCCCTGACAATCTCCACCAAAGACAACACCTTGAACTCCAAGTACCTCAGTGCCAAGGACAAAGCTAGTTCTTCATTCTCCACAGTAGAAACTTCAGGTTTGCTGAAGCTTCAAACTCCAAGGCACGCATTTCCCTCAACGAGCTGAAAACTGTCACTTTTGGCAAAAGACTGGCAGCCATTTCAGTCAGAGCCACAGGTGTTAAACTACAGGTGGAGACACTAAGAGAGCCAATTACTGCCTGGGAACTCAGAATAGTCGCCACCTAAATGGCAGGAAAACACTCCATGGTACTCGGGGCAGAAAAGCTTCCTTGTCTTTGAGAACTTCCTCTTACAATGCTTCATGGACAGTGTGAACATAAAAGTAAGTTAAAGAGCAAGTTCTATCTTCTTATTTGGAAAATAATACTTCTTCATTGCAGAGAATAGTGCAGACTCAGAGTCAAAATCCAAAAGGATAATGATGTCTGCAGAGATTGCAGATCCCATTGATCATGCTTATTTCTCCAAGTAGCTGATCCTTAGGCATTAAGGAAGTGTGTGTGTGTGTGTGTATGTGTGTATGTGTGTGTGTGTGTGTGTGTAAATGTGTATGAATGTGTGATGTATGTTTGTGTACAGATGTGTGTGAATGTAGATGTGTCTGAATGTGTGTGAGTATGTGTGAGTGAGGGTGTATGACTCTGTGTGTGTGTGTGTGTGTGTGTGTGTGTCCCTTTGCAGGTGGGCAAGTGACTCCTGGGGTTTCTGTAGTAGTTTTATTGTCAGTTTATCCTAGCCTAGTATAGCATAGGAGAAGGGACTCTGAGTATGTCTGTGAGGGATCATCTTAATTATGCCTACTGTGGGAAGACCTGATTACTATGTGAAGTACTTGTGTTAATTCACTGCTCTCTGCACTGGACTATAGATGCCACATGATCAACTGCTCTAAGTTCCTGCCTTCTTGACTTCTCAGAACTGGCGGACTGTAATCTGGGAATGGGAATCAAATAAAGCCTTTCTCTCTTACATTGTTTTTGTCCGGCTGTCTTATCACAGCAACAGGAAAACACAACCAAGGCAGCTCCTTCCAATGTCTTTTGTTTATTATTTTGACACAAGATCTCATGTAGCCCAGGCTGCCCTCAAACTTACTACAAAGCTAAAGGTGACCTTGATCTCCTAACCCTCTGGCCACTGTCTCTCCAGTTCTGGGATTTGTGGCATGTTCCACTACACACGGCTCCTTCTAGTCTCTGTGTAATCTGTGCTCCTTTCCTTCCTCATAGCTAAGATCTTCACTCAAAACCATTTCTGGTGGATTCCTGTGGGATCAAATCTTTCATTCTTCCTCTTCTAAAGGATTCTGACCTTCCTGTTGCAAGCTTAATTTTTATTTCCAAATTTAAATGTCATAAAACTATTTTTTTTTATGAATGTCAAACAGTCAAAACAGTCTTGGTGCTCAACCGGGACCTCTGGTATAGATGGTGGCTGGTCTGTGTCCAACCTGCAGAGAACCAGGTCTGTTGAAATCCTGGCCACAAGGATTGCTTCCTCCATGGTTGCTGGAGGTGGGTTTGTACCTCAGAAGGGTCACAGGCCTCCAGGGAGACAGCACTCGAGAATGAGGTTCCTGCTGTTACCCAGGAACTAAGTTGGCTTCTCCCTTCTGGGATGGAGGTGGAGTCAAACCTGTTCTTTTCTTCTGCTGTGTGATGGGGGCTTTCTGAAGGAGACAGGAAGGAAGCAACGTCCCCTTTGAGGATCCCAGGGGCAATTAAACCACAGGGTTTTAGGAAATAGAGTTAGGAGGAGGTCCGAATGGGGGTGGACCACACTAGCAATGCCTGCTTCTCATGGAGCCTTGTAGACCACATACCAGGTCCCAGTGCTAGCTGTACCACAGCTGAGCTGTGCTGCTCAAGGGCATCTCTCTGAGCCCCAGGCCTGTCCCTGTCACAGGGCAGCTCCAAGGACTGCATCATGTGTCTCCCTCCTACCACACAGAGAGAAGCATCCATCCCATCATGTGGATTCTCTCTTTCTTCTCATGACATAAAGCCCCCTCTCAAAGCTCAACCTTTGGAGCCATTGACAATGTTCCCATCCCCAAAGAAGTCTGCATTCTGATGACCAAGTGCTCTCCAGTCCTTACGCCTAGCTACTGGCAGCCTCTACTTGCTTCCAGTCTTTATAGCCTCGACACTTCTGAAACAGAATCATATAGACTGTGGGCTTTTGTGTCTGGTGTCTTCCCCTTTGTAATGTTTCCAAGCTTGTATGCATCCTGTATAGTCCTTTTCATATACTTTCACACACACACACACACACACACACACACACACACACATTTTCTGAATAAAGTGTGAACTCTGTCAGCAAGGATGGGTTCAGGAAGCTATCACAGATGGGCAGTGGGGTGGCTACACACAACTCCCACTTCCTATGTTTTTTATAGCTTTGCTTCTATGTCTATAGTAACAACAACAAAAACTGAAATTTACCAAGACTTTCCAATATGATACCAAAGAACACACAAAGTTGGTTCTTCACAGTCTTGATTCTTAAAAGGAAGCCTTGAAAACAGAACCACGGGGCAAAAAAAAGAGCCAAGGTAATTGCTTTGAGGATATGGAAGCACACAGATGCACATTGTGACTGTGGGTCATGCCTGTCTAACTTAATTGTAATCTTCCGTGGGGGCAGTGGGAATAATTCCATGTAGTCTCATGAGGCCACTCTGCCAATCCAGAGGTGTTCTCTGTACCCAAGAGATCCAAAGGAGCACGGAGCTGCCACAGAGGAAGTCAGGCTGGGACCAAAGTTTGGAATGAGAAGCCCACACATACTCATCTTGCGTTTTGGGTCTTGCCTATTAGAAGACAAGATCTCATGTAGCCCAGGCTAGCCTCAAATTTACTATGTAGCTCAGGCTATTCTTGAACTCCTCTTGCAGAGTGCAGAGATTATTTTGTCTTCTGTATTTTATGATGCTTGACATCTTTGGGCCTTGCTGATTTGGGAGCAGCTCTCCTTCCTAAGTAGCCGGTTCCAACACGTAGCTAACACTTCTCTTGGGAATGTGCTTTCCACCCACAAGGCATTCAAAAGTCCCCACCCCAACCATATCCATGTCCATTTCTCCCAGTCCAGTGAATGTCCCCCATTCTATTGAGCCCAGGCCAGGCAACAGACAGCTGGGGACATGGCTTACATCAGGAGCCTGAGGAAATTATTTAAACTAGACCATCTTACATTTAACTTGCCTCAGCTTTTCTTTCCCTTGATAACAAGTTGTTTTCCATTCTTTCTGCTTCCTGATGCCCTGCTGATGATGGTGCCCCCTTGTGTCCCTGCATGGCATGGCATATCGCACCTCAACTTACTAACCACCCATTTCCCATGAGGATCACCTGATCCTCTACCTTTCCCATGCCTGAGCAATAACACATCCTATGACTTTTTGTGTTTTTAAGATTGACTTATTTTTATTTTCTGTGCTTGTGTTAGTATCTTTGCATGTGTGTTCATCATGTGTATGCCTGGTACCCAAGGAAGCCAGAGGAGCACAGTGAATCCCTGGGAGCTGGAATTATGAATGTTCATGAGCTGCCATGCTTGGAACTGACTCCAGGTTCTCTGCAAGGGCAGCAAATGCTTACACCCACTGAGCTGTCTCTTCGGCCCTACATCCTGTGGTGTTCAAACAATTCTGTAAGTGCTTTTCATCAATCTGATGAGGGCCACCCAGAAAAGATAACTGGTGTGAGTCACACTGGGACCTCAGCACCTTGTTATCCACTGAGATTACAAGAGGATCAAATACCAGAAGACAAATCTGCCAGTCACACATGCCATGCCTGTCTCAGAGACAGTGCAACAAGGAGCGTTGACTGCGGAAGAAGCCAGTGTCACTGCTCAGGGCATTCTGCAGGGAGTTGGTTTTTTCACACCTTTTTTTTTTCATTTTAAACACTCTGAGCAACAGAAAATACCAAATCCTGTGGTTGTGCTGTTCTATTGAGAGTTGTGTGTCATAGCTGGGTGTGGTACTGAATGCCTTTAATCCCAGTATGTGGGAGGCCAAGGCAGGTAGACCTCTGAATCTGAGGCCGTTCTGATGTACATAGTGAGTTCCAGGCCATCCAAGGCTCCATAGTGAGACCCTGTATTAAGAAACAAACAGGAAAGTGGTACCTGGGGGCTGGAGATAGGGCTCAGTCATTAAGAGCCATGAGCTTGGTTCTCAGCACCATATCAAGCATCTCACAACCACTTGTAACTTCTGGTCCAGGGGATGCAATGCCCTCTTCTGGTTTACTGGAGTAGTTGCACACTCAAAGCAATCAACACACACACACACACACACACACACACACACACACACACACACACACCAGGCTTAAGCCATTGTCCAAAGGTACGAGAGAAAAGAAGGTCAACAGGACAAGGGGTGTGGACCTATTTAGAAGTAGTTCTTTGGGGCGGTTCCAATTGCTGTTTGCCAGGGTAGCTGCAGTCCAGTCTGGTAGTAGCAGGATACCAACCACAAATCAGCAGCACTGGCACCATCCAGCAGAAACCGACAGACCTCTGCTGCAAAATCAGCACGAGTCAGCAGGAGTGACCAGGGAAAGCTAGAAGTTCTCTGCTACACCTCTCTCAACACAGTGAAGATCAGCGAAGGCGCGAGACCAACCAAGCGTTGCAAGGCTAGCTATGCAAGAGCCACCCCATCAGTGTCCGTTGAGTTCTATTTATCCTCTCTTCAAACATCACGTGTGCTCCCCCCACCCCTCACCCCCCACTCCCCGGTCCAGCAAAACACCATGAGAGATTGCATCATATGATGCAACCAGAAACGTCCACTACACACACACACACACATACACACACACACACACACACACACACACCCCTTAAAAATGAAAGTGGCACTTTGCCAAGATTTTATTCTCACTGAAGATCTTTCTGTTGACTAAACACAGACCAGAGCATAAATAATCAAGCTGAGAGGAGGCCTAGGGAACCACTGATGCAAACTTTAAAATACGAGGCTTTGAGCCTTGGAGCAGCACCATGGTCTCTGTCCTTACAGGGAGATGGTTTCCACCAGGACTTGATCTCCTCATCCCTAGTCCAGGAGTTTTTCATTTTCTCAGCTTAGCTGTGTGAAGGGAGTGACTGTCACTGGGTGGCGGAGTAGAAATGACATCGGTCTGTACGGCGGCAGGCCATTACCCGGAACAAGTCTTTGGTTAGCATCGAGGGTGGCTAATTGGCTTAGCTTCACTTCTCAGATGTAAGTAGTATAGTCACAGCCTCCTCTCTTCCCTGGGAATGGCTAGTGCTGGCTAGTTGGGTCAACTTGACACAAACTAGAGTTATGTGAAAGGAGGGAACCTAAACTGAGAATATGCCTCTATAAGGTCCGGCTATACGGCATTTTTTCTTTCTTTCTTTCTTTTTTTTTTTTGTTCGTTTTTTTGTTTGTTTGTTTTTGAGGCATTTTCTTAATTAGTGATCGATGTGGTGCCACCCCTGGGCTGGTGGTTCTGGATTCTAATTAAGGAAGCAAACTGAACAAGGTGTGAAGAGCGAGCCAGTAGGCAGCACCCCACCCCCTCCATGGCGTCCGCATCCGCTTCTGCCTCTAGGTTCCTGCACTGTTTGAGTTTCTGTCTCAGCTTTCTTCACTGAGGCCCTACAATGTGGAATTTTAAGCCAAACAAACCCTCTCCTCTCCAAGTTGATTTTGGTCATGGTGTTTCATCACAGCCATAGCAACCCTAGCTAAGACTCTGGTGTATTGAAGGTGTCACAGTACATACTGATTCTGGGCCAGGGATGGCTCACTGGGGAAAGGTGCTTGCTGCAGAGCCAGATGACCTGAGTTAGAGTCCCAGGGCCCACATTGTAGAAGGAGAGAACTGACTTCCACAAGTTGTCCTCTGACCTCCACGTGTACACCTTGCTAAGCCTCTACCCCCTCACAGGCACACAAAATAAAATAATGTGTAATAATTTATAATAATAATTTATAATAATGCGAGCGCATGTGAGTTCGTGCACTGTGTCTGTGTTGGGGGCGTGCATTATGTATGTATACATGAGTGCATTGTGAGTGTGAGTGTATGTGTATGTATGGGTACATTGTGTGTGTGTGTACACTCGTGCACATGTTGTCTCTGCGTAGGACTCTTTGGCTTGTATACACAGAATAATAACTCCTTCAAGATGTGGCATCCAAATTCCTGACCTGTCTGCCTGTGGCGTTGCATGACAAAGGGTGACTGAAGTTCCGCACAGAACTGCAGGTGGTTTATCAGGCAACCTTAAAGATAAGGTCATCACATTTGATTAATTGGCCTGAATGTTATCATGAAGAACCTCAAACATGAGAAAAGGGAGCAGAAAAGAGCTCAGAAGGAAAGGAGGAGATGTGACCGCAGAGGAAGGTCTGGTGAGCGTCTACAGAGGAAGGGCTCAGGCCAATATCACTGGCTTGAGATATCCCTGGGGGCCACGAGCCAAGGAATGCAGGCAGCCTTGAGATGCTGAAAGGCTGCTGTCAGCTCCTGAAGGTTTCCCTATCCTGCTGGATCTGAACCCAGTGAAGCCAGAGATTCCAGAATAAGACAATCAGGAAGGGACTGTGTCTGCTGGTGTCTTTTCAACACCACGTTCATAGATCTTCCTCCTGCTCACAGGCCCTGGACAGAAGAAGATAAGGAAGATAGTCCCTGTAGCTGTGGTACACAGTTTAGCTCCAGGATATTCTTGTTCCTTTTTGTCAATGTCAATGGCCTTTCCTACTTGATACAAAACGGGAGGACTTAGGTTCTGAAGCGCACAGGTCTGGAACTTGTCTCCCCGTGAACCCTTGTTGGCTACACACACTGGTCTGGTGTCTGTGACGTTTATTCAGTTTCTGACCTCTGTGAGCCTCTCGGATTCATTTCTGAAGCAGAATCGGAGTTCTTATCAAACCATTGTTTGACAAAAAGATTTAGAGTCTCAGAGTTGTTGGTGAGGCTTAGAGCAGCAGGTGCGTGGGGCCTGCTGTCTGCAGGAGAACAGGAAGAGTTGCTTCTGCCTGCAACTCCGGAAGACATTTTCTTTTGTTTCCTTTCTTTCTGATTCCTTGTTGCCACGTGGGGTGTGCAGACGACAGCTCACTGCTCTAAGTGTAGCTGCTTAGACAGCTTCCTTTTTTCCAGCCCAGCAATTTTTTTTTTGTTAACGTTCTTGTTTCTTTTCCCCTGATAATTTCACTTTTTAGTTTTGTGCACATAGATTAATATGTGTTATTGTTTTGTCTGATTGTAGGGTTTTGCCTCTTTCTCTCCCTATCTGGTTTTTTTTTTCTGGTAAGAAAACCTGTTATTAGGATTGGTATTCAGTCCTGGCAGGAATACAGACACCAAAAAGACAGACTATTTGTGGGGGTGGGGGAAGGAAGATAAAAGGGTTCATAAAATTTCTTAGGTAAATCAAGTTACTGCTATGTAAAATTCGGAGTTTATAAGGCTGAGAGTTTCAAAGCTTGGCCACACAGCCGGGTGGCTTGAGCTCACATCTTTTTGTTATAAGTATAATTTGAATCAGATTTGTTTGGTTTGGGGTCTAAGAATTTCATGTTGCAAACCTGCTTTGTCCTATCTTGTACCTCAAGAACAGCAACTTTAGGATGTTCTCACTTGGCGAAGAAATAGTGAGAGGTATTGGTTATCCTTGTCTGATATACTAAATTTCATGGGTAGGGCTAGAACTGTTAAAAAGGAAGTAGGGGCTAGAGAGATGGCTCAGCAGTTAAGAGCATTTGCTACTCTTGCAGAGGACCTGGGTTCAGTTCCCAGCACCCACAGAGCAGCAGATCAGGATTCAGAGTCAGGGGATCCAACACCATTTGTTTGTTTGTTTTATCTTTATTTTTTTGCCTCTATGGGCCCTGCGTGCACATGGTACACAGATACATATGCAGACAAACACTCATACACATAAAGTAAAAATAAATACATCTCTTAAAAATATTAAAGTAAATATAGAATGCGATAAATGCTTGCAAATGTGTCATCCAGATGAAGGAAATTGGAGTCATTTGTAAACCGTTAAAATAGTAAAACATTGGCCAAGTATAAACTCAGCTATTCTTTGTTTCTTAAAATCTGTGAAAAGATAATATATCCGAGTCTAGTAAGCGTGTTATTCGTAAGTTGTTGATCTATTGCAAACACATGATTACCAGCACGAGATGGCCTTCTGGATGAGTTTAAGAGCAACTATGTAAGGGATGACAAACATCTGAAAACCAAGACTTGCAGTACATCTTAATCTAACGGAGACCAATCACTTAGAGGGACCAACCTCAGGGAAGAAGGATTTAAGAAGATGAAAGGTCATATCTGTCCGTGAATTTTTCAATACCCCAGAGCCTGTAATTTGCATAAGGGAAACTGATCTGACATTTGAGTTAGAAAATAGTCAGGCGTCTGTGTTCGGTAGTCATCTGTTTTTGAAGCACGTCTTTGTACTTTGATGCAGAGGCCCATCAATTAAAAGGCTATTTCAAGCAGAATTAGTAGTTGCAGCCCACTCATCCTGTCAATCAGGCCTGTGGGTGGGACTTGCCTCCAGCATCAATAGGGGGCGGAGGGACTCGCCTGCTCCTGGGCATCAGTGGGCGGTTTCTGTGCTACTATCCAGCCTTCCTTAGACTTTTCCATTTTACCTAATTTTTTTTTCAGGGAAACCTTCAAAGATTTGGGGGTAAAATCTTAGGCTTTTAAATCTCTTTGGTTTATTTTTAATGAAAGTACAGTGTGCTTGCTTCTGCCAGTGGTACCATAGTTTGCATGGAGAAGAGCTATGAATATTCATGAATTGCCCAATAAAGGTTGGCAAAGCCACAAACCGGGCTGAACTCAAGAGTCTTGATGGCAGCAGAACTCTAGAGAGGTTGTAACTGTTGTTTCAACTAGATCTATTGTTAGGGGGATGGGGGCAAGGGAAGTTCAGTGGGTCAAGCGCTTGATTTACAAGCCCAAGGACAGCAGTTTAGAACACAACATCCAAGAAAACGGATTTTTAAATTTTAAAATTACTTTTAATTATGTATTTACAAATATTTATTTTTTTAATTTATTTTGTGTACGTGTGAGTATAATCCACGTGTGTTTATGAGAACCTGTGGAGGCCAGAAGAGGGACCCCCTGGATTACAGGTGTTGGTGAGTTATCCAATGCGGATGCCGGGAGCCAACCTTAGGTCTCCTGGAAGAGCAGTAAGTGCTCTTAACTCTGAATCACTGAGTCGTCCCTGTAGTTCCTGCTTATTTGCCTTCAGTTGTGTGTCTGCGCATGCGCCGTGGCAATGGCGGTCGGAGGACAGCTGGCAAGAGCTCATTCTCTCCTTCTACCATTTTGGGTCCTAGGGATCAAAGTCCAGCTATCAAGCTTGGTGATCCCTAATGATACTTATAATATCAAGATAATTTCTTGTTTTTTGTGTTACACTTTAACTGCTTACAGAAATTAAAATGTAAGGAAATGAAAGTTTGAGCACCCATCTCTTCTAAAGTCTTTTGAAGGAAGTTTGACATTTAACTGACTAAATGAGCGACTATTGTCTTAGAGCATAGGCTATGTCTTGTTGATACAGGTTTTATAAAAGTTTATTGGTCTTACCATACAAAATCAACTACATGGGATCACTGACTTACTAAGAACTCTGTTTTGCTGGAGAGTACAGGCCACCTCTCTTGTCAGTCACTATGGAAGAATCTTGAGGGCAGATAAGGAGGGAAGGTTCAACAGACTAGGACCCAGCTTGAACCATACACATCCCCTTCTTGACAAGGCACGTAGAAACCTGGGACCCCTTTGTGGAGCTGCTCGTATATCGGGCACCCAAGAAAACAATTGGCCTCTTAGCTCCGATAGCTCCCTATGGCTTTAGCAACTTGCCTTTTGGGACAAACATATCCTGAAAGTAGGAACAGGGTACCAGTCATGTCTAGACTACTTCTGGGTGCATGTATAATTAAACTATATCCTCTGAGGGAACTTTTATTAGGAAAAAAACCCCCAAATCAAAAGTCTATGTACCATGTCTGTGCAGGATTGAGCACGCATATGATTAAAATCAGGTGCACTGAATAAAGGCTTGCATAGCCTGTCAATCAAATCGGGAAACCACCTACCCCCTACCTTTATCAACACACTTCTTTTCCTCCTGCCTCCAAAAGGAGGCCCTGGGCAGTGACCAGATGCTCCTGAGCTCTTGCTTGCTTAGGGTCTGCTGTCCCCTTTGATACATTCCCCTCTGGACTTCTGAACTCCTAGCTACTTTGCTGTTTGTACCACGTGTCTTCGATTCTTTGACCAAGGTGCCAAGACTCTGGAAACACCCAGGCCAGATGGAAACCATTAGCAGTGATCTGATTCTGACTCTTCTTCACTTCAGAATGAATACGAAAATAAGATTTCAAGGACGGGGAGAGGGCTCAGTGGGGAGTGCTTGCCAAAAAGAGTGTGAGGACCTCAGTTCTAATCCCCACACCCATGAAAAAGCCAGGTGAAAAGCGCCCATCTGAAGTCCCAGTGCTTCTGTGACGAGGTGGAAGGGGGATAGGTGAGTCCCTAGCATCTCGTGGGCCAGTTAAACTGATGTACACAGAGGTGAGCAACCCAGACACCCTTTCTTTCTACGGTAGTAGGTGAAAGTGAATCCCCACAGTTGTCTCTGACCTCTGCACACATGATGTGGCATAGATGCATCCAAACTTACATAGTGTGTGCACACATGAAAGACTAGATTTCGGTGGATACATGTGATATGGAGGCCATTTTAATGATGTCCCCTGCCCCAATTGTACTATCCCTGAACATATGAAATTGAGCTGAATTTTAAAGTATGTCTACGAAGTAGTCGACTAGGCTTGTGCTCTTCGTAGGAAGAGAAGCAGTTGTTTCTGTAGTCTTCACAGTCTGCAGTTCTGCGGCGGGCATGAAAAGTATCTGAAAGATGTTATCACCACAAACAAAATGAAGACAATGGCAATTTGATAGGTAAGTGCTGTTCTTGACATTCCAGATGACGAGACAGAAATCAGACTCTAGGAAAGCATTAACTTGAAACTTTTGAGATGATCCCTAACTTGTTTTCAACTCTCTGCCAGCCCCACTCCCATTTATTATATGTGCAGTAATATGCTTTCTCTGGGAATGGGATTGTAGCAGAAGACTTGTAAATGTGATCTCCTGACAGAATGGAGCCTGCTTTATAGACAAATCAGTTCCAACCCTGTCCTTAAAGTCTGTCTCAGTTCTGGAGCATTCGGTCTGAGGTGCCAACTGTCACATCCACACTGGACTCCAGGAAAACACAACTGAATGGCCCCTCCTTTTGTTCTTGGTGGTTAGTTTTTTTTGAGGTGATAGTCTTGCTATATAACCCAAGCCAGCCTTAAATAGGAGTAATTCTGTCATTGTTCCAGATGCTAGGGTTATACATGTGATCTAAACTTCAAAGGCCAGTTTTTCTAAGTGCCTTTTGTTGTTCAAATTTTGGAAGAAAGAGGCCCTTTCTTTACAGTAGGATGAGTATGACCAAGGGGAACACCTGCCCCCCACTATAGGAGACCAATGCATAGAATGACTTAATCAGCCATGACTCTGAAGACAAAGCTTCAACCAGAGACCAGGGGAAAGCGTCAGGAACGCCTGGGTAAAGTAGACTCAGCTGAAGAAATCACACAGAGTCCTTCTTTATCTTATGCAAATGGATGCAGAGGTGGGGTAGGTCTCCCCAACCCTTGGCTCCTGCTCGTGGTCTGCTCACCAGGGTGTCTTCTGGGCACAGGTGGTATCTCCTTTGTCCACTGATGTGCATCAGGTGCCCTTAATGGAGCCCACATGTTAATTCAATGGTAGCTGGATAACCAGATGGTACAGTTTCCCAAATTTCTCAGACCCACAGATCAGACAAGGGGCTCTTGGGATTAGGATCCTGAAGGATCTACCAGTCTGGAGGAGGAAATGACTCTGAGGCTAGGAGCCCCAAGATGTGGAGAAAGAATAATCCCCAAGCACAAAGGCCACCCCCAAAAGTTCCATGGCTGTTGACTATGCATCTGTGTGTTTCCTGGCTTTATTATGGTTTCTCTATGAGTTGTGGCAACATCATGGACACAGCACAGGTGAAGAAACTATAAATAAATTAATTTCCCCATATATCTGTATGCGTGTACATATACACGTATGCATACATAAACACATATATACTAAATGTAGAGATGTGTATCTGTAAACATAATAATACAACATATATGTGTAAAATGTTTCTTCTTAATGCTAGTGATCACGTAGACAGATAAATATTTATTTCATATATACACACATACATAAAATGTTGCTTTAAATTTTTGAATGTTTAAATGTGGATGAGTACATCACCCAGAGTCAAGCTTTCTGGTCAGGTCTTCTGTGTAGAATAAAGACAGATGAAGTCATGCGTGTTAGAACTCTGTAGCCTAGAGCTCCCCACCCCCCCACCCCACCCGTACTTCTGTGCTCACGAGCACTTAGTCCCACTGTCTGCAAGTATACAGGTCTGTTGGGCCTTATTCGGCCAGATACTGAGGCCTAGTGAGGGATCCTGAGCCCTTGCTCGAGTTTAGAGACCTGTCTCGGTCGCTTCCGTACTGGAGTGACTCAGCACGACCTGCGTAAGCCTGCCTTTTCCTAGCTACTGCTGACGTAGAATAACTTTATTGGCCCTGTCAGTCACCCCATACCCTTGTCACCCTTCCCAACCCCCTACGTCATCTCACCTCAGCAAAAAAAAAAAAAAACCACCTCCTTCCTCAACTCTATATAAACCAGAGACTGATTCAATAAAATGAGTTCCTGCTTTGAGAAACTCCTGGCCCAAGGTGGTTATTCTCAGGACGGCAGGAGATCCGGAACCAAGACACCATCCCGCTCAGCCCTGAGGAGACCCGGCTCGACCCGGTTCTCTCCTCTCAGCTTGGACCTGCTGGCAGAGAGTCCACAGACTAGTACCCTAGGTGGGATTCTGATACCTTTTGTCATGATTGCAGTGCTGGGAGTCAAGCTGAGATGTATGGGTCCCCGACAGGAGACCCTGCCCATTCGTCCATCCTGAGGTGGACTAATCAGAGAGATTCTTGAAGGGCCTGCTGCCATCTCAGGCTTTCTTGCTGGAGGAGTCAGGTCGATATCCATTGACTCTATTCTGTCAGGGAGTGAAGAGTTGGGTGGTAGAAAGTGATATCCATTTGGCTTTGTCAAAACTGAATTTTTGATTGTGTTGAAAGCTGGTTGTTACGATGATCTCACACTTTGTAGTTGCTTGATTTGTAGTACTTTCTGAGGGACTCCTCCAACTGAGAAATCTTTTCTTAATAGGAAGTCACTAACCTCCTCCCCAGTTTTTTCTTGAAATTCTGAAATTCGTTTTGAGAGTAAAACTGTTTAACAAGGAACTTCACAGATCATGCATTCATTCTTTTTACCTTTGAGGAGGCAGGAGCCGAAGTCCACGTGCCTGCAACTGATCAGGCTGAAGGACGACTTCTTGTGCAGCGGCTGGAAACAACGATTACAGAATACCCAGCTGGCCATGACCACGGACCCATGTGAGACTCTCGTGAGGCCAGCGAGGACACGGAGGTACAAATGCACTTCTCAGTGCCCAGTGCAGCCTAGAAAGGCAGCTCATTCCAGCGTATCCACAATAGGCTTAGGAGAAAGGACACCCCTAGGCTCAAGGACACACAGGGGTGGGGCTGATACAGAAACATCCAGACATCCTAAGAAATCTAAGTCGACAAGCTTGGCTTCTGTCGGATATCCAGAACCAGACTCCACTGTATCCTCTGTACTATTTGTCACTGGGGCCACTGGCATTGGCCGCAAAGGACTGTCTTCTAGAAAGGGGTTAAATTTCAAGTACAAAGACCCCTTAAATGAGGAAGTTCCAGACCGCTCTAGAAAATATCCACGTCAGCACCAGTACCACTTAAGTCTCTCGTGTTGCTCTCTCTGAGATCTCTCCTGTTGATCGTCTGGAGGATTTTGAAGGTCATATCCCAGGCTTGATTCTCCCCAGAACATCTCACAAGTAAGTTGGCAAGATCTTCTGGAGATGCTTTCTTCACTGTGGTCCAAGAAATCCGTTTCAGCTTCCATTTCAGAGTCTCCTGTATGAGGAAGTCCTTAAATTTCACGAATCCCTTCTTGTTTAGCTCTCTCAAGTACCACATACGGCCAAAATCCGAAATGAAGGCACAGGTCGTCTGTGTTTGAGGTGTACAAATTCTATTCTCTGCTTCAAGAAGGGCTTGAAGACTAGTCCCTCACAGGGTCACTCATGAACACTCAGAAGAGTTTCTCAATTTCACTCTCCGTTGCCCACGTTACTAAGAAGTGGGTGGAATGATCGGCACACAGAGCGTGGCAGCCGGGGATAGAAACCTTCAGTGGGCACTGTGCCCTCCCAACAGCCTTGGGCAGGCTAATCCAGACCTTGTTTTGCCACAGTTGCCCACCTAGGGTGGAGCCTTCCCACCTAGGTGAGGTCTATTCTTCCAGACCTGCAGTTTCCTGCAGTTACCCACTGAGTGGCTGAACCTGTTTTCCTGACCAGATCCTGGCATATTGGGGAAGGGGTTTCTCCCCCATTTTAAATTCAGACTTAATCATTAAACATTGGGCCTCAATTAGAGAACTTTGTCTTGGCTCCTTATTTCTCTCACCTGTCTGTTCTCTTTTCAGCCCCAGCTCTCCTTCCAGGTGTACCCGGTTCTCCGTGGCCCCTGGCGGCTACAGGGAACAAAAACTCCCACTTCTTCCGACGCCTCCCTGCCTCTGGATTTTGGCATTCATATGCCAATTATCATTGACTGAAAATAATGTATTACTGATTTTTGTTTTAGAAAAGTACTTCTACCTTTAGATGGTTATAAAAACATACACTTGGGCTTTTCAGGGTGCATTCAATAGCTAGTTTTCAGCATGCTTTGCTGCCTCTGAAGCTTTCAGTTGACCTCTTCCTGTCCCTGTCTGGAGAGTCATCTTCCTGAATACACTTTATTAACGTAGCCAAGGCTGCCCTCAGCCAGAGACCTTGCCCCTCAGGCAGAGGGCAGCCCTTTGTCATCTGCACTCCCCGCTCTCAGGGACTCCTCCAGCACTTAGCCAAATAAACTCGCTCCTCTCCTAACCGCCCATTCATTATTCCTGACAGCAGAGCCCTGCCGGAGAAGGGCACTTGAGGGCTGCTTCTGAGCCACAGAACTGTGACACCATCCAAAGGGGATTTCTCAGAAGTCCTGAGAGCCAGAGAGAAAAACAAGTAGCTTCTGTTAGGTGCTCCGACACTGTTCAGATAACGAACTTGGTTCTTGAGCTGTACTCACTGATACAGTTCTCCCAGAGGACGCTGGCAACTGGAACTCTTCCCTGTGCACTCAAATCTTCATCAAAACTTGTTAACTTTGGGGGCTGGAGAGACAGACCAGTGATGAGGAGCACTTGCTGCTACTGCAGAGGACCTGGGTTTGATGCCCAGCACCTCCATGGTGGCTCATAACCATCTGTAACTTCAGTTCTAGTGTGACCAAGCATTTTACTTCTGGGAAAGAGTGAGGAAGAAGCCTCAAGTGGTACCACTCACTCATCGGTGGACACTCTTTCCTGGACATGATGATCAATAGCCAGTGGTGGAGGGCACAGCCGGCCTGAGCTTTGATGTTACAGAACTTTGTGCAAGCCAATGAGTTTCTGGGCTCTCTGTGGTGGCTCAGGAAGTAAGGAGCTATGTGGACAGGTGGGAAAGAGGTTGTATGAGGAGGAAGGTGGCGTGATAGGAAGGATAGAGTAGATGCCAGGGTCCTGAGATGTGTGCCTGGAGTCACCAGCATAGCCAAGAGGCCTGTGACAGAAAAGAGGTGGACCAGGAAAAAGGGGGAAATGGGGCTTGGAACTTGCCGGAGAGGGTTTAGCAGGCTTCTGGAAAATGATTGTGAGTTTGATAAGGAATCAGGGGCCTTTGAAACAGATATTGTCATGGTCAGGCTCTTGTGGGAGAACGAGACATCATGCAGCCATGTGGGGAGAAGACTGGAGGATTGGGGCTGGAGATGGTGCAAGGAGAAGGAACTGGTGGGTACTTGATGCAGGGTAACAGTGGAGTCAGGCACTAGAGGTGCATGAGACCAGGCTCCCCTGTGTGATAGGATTTGCTGAAGGACTGAATAGAAAGCAGGGGAGGAGAGGAGGAGAGGAAAGAAGGAAGTCAAGAAAGATAGCACTCAAGGCTTTGGACTTAGCTTCCCCTTGGGGGATCTTGGTTTCTGTAAAATATATCACTCCGTGAAATAGTGTCTTATCTGGGTTCAGTGTTGGTATCTGCTACTGGCAGATCTGGTACTCAGCAGCAGCTGTAGCTAGGATGGTCTTGATGAGTGGAAGTCCATGTTGCTGACCCACACAAACCTCCATCTCTGCCACCATGACTACTTGGTTCACGGCCCATTGGGCAATGACATGGGTAATATTGGACTGGACCCATGGCTGGGGAAAGAGACTGACTGCCCATAGGTCATCTTATCCACTTGATTACTGAACTACTCCTCTGCTGAAGTCACCTTTCAGTGATCATTTACAGGGACACAAGTATCTTCACGTCCTTTGCTCATTTGACGAGATCTAGCCATATCCTCCTTCTCCAGATGTCTTTCTCATCAATTTTCTAATTATGCTCTTTCCAAGTCTCTGACCCATCAGCCAATACATTGGTTACAGTCCATGAATCAGTGAACAATGGAACATCTGGCCCTTTCTCCTTCCAAAAATATCATCCAACCATGTGTTCTGCCTGAAGCGCTGGCCACTGATTTCCCTTCACTGATGTCTTTCAGGGTTGTCCCAGCAAAAAAGGTTGTAAGGCTGCAACTGTCTGCTTCTAGGTGGTGCCTGCGTGTCTTGTGCAACCATCAGTAAGATTAGGTTCTCATTGTTTCTACCTCAGTTAGCCAATCCTAAGGATGCATAGAGGCGCCTGCTTCGGAGCAGAAGGCATTGTAAACATAGACAATTGGACAAATTCAGGGTTTCTGTTGCTGTGACAAAATCAGGACCGAAAGCAGACTTGGGGAGAAGTTTATTTGGCTTACATACCCTGGGTGACCGTTCATTGAGGGAAGCAAAGGCAGAAACTTAAGAGCCTGAGGCAGGCTCTGAAGAAGAGACTATGGGGGGTGTTTCTTACTGGTTTGTTTCCCATGGTTTACTTGTTCTGCCTGCTTTCTTGTAGTACCCAGGGCCACTTGCCACTCACAGTAGGACAGACTCTTCCACACCAATCATTAGTGAAGAAAAGGACCCACAGGTCTACCTACAGGCCTATAGGCTAGAAGTATTTTCTCAATTGAGTTTCCATTTTCTCTCAAGATGCAAGCCTTTGTTAACAAAAACCTAACCAGGATTGTTTCCTTTTCTGAAAGGGACAGAGATGGAAGAGAATGGAGGAGGGGCGGGGGGGGGGAAGGGGTGGGACAAATGGAGCAGGAATCTACTTGGCTGCATTTGATATGACATGCCTTAGATACCCACATGGCATCTACAGAGTTCAGTGTGGAAGAGAGTGCAAGCCCTTTTTTAAAGGCTCCTGAAGTCTTGCTTGGCTAAGGAAGGGCTAGTGACCTCTTTCTTGCACAAGCTCCCCGCTGCCATTCCAGATGTGTACAGGGGTTACCTGAAGCCTCACTAGCAGCTTCTGTGCTCATCTGGATCATCTCCCTCCCCTTTACACTCCCCTCCCCTTGTCCCTTCCCTAAAGGTCCTTGTTATGCCTGGATCCAGTGCTACTCAGGCTCTGTGAGCTTCTCAGGTAGGATATAGCCTTTTGATTAAAGCCCAGGGGCAGCCCCCTCCTACCTGTTCACCCTTCTCTGCCAGCCACCCTCCAGTTGCCTGGGAATGAGCAGAATAACAATGAGAAGAGGAGTTTCCTTAAGCCCAGCTGAGGAAGTTCTATGCCTTAGCTCAACACTCCCACTAATCTGGGATGGGCTTCAGATCCGTCTCACACGTCTCACATGTTACAGGTTCCAAAATCTACACTTTGGAAATTAGGTATTAGGTGAGGATATAGTGTCAAGGTCAAGAGCTCAAAACTCCTGGGCTCCATTTTAAGCTCCACTGGGGGGAGGCAGAGTCTCACACTGTAGCCCAGGCTGGCCTAAAGCTCATTACGTGTCCCAGGCTAGCCTTGAACTTGAGAATCTTCTACCTAGCCTCCTAGTGCTGAAATCAACCTCGCCTGGTAATATTTTTGCAAATGTACCTTATTCAAGCAACAGGTTAAATTCTGTTCAGTAAAACAGAATTCCAAGAAACAATAGTAAAGAGAAGTGGTATTGGGGACACCCCTCTGATGTACCCAGTGG
This sequence comes from Tokudaia tokunoshimensis, assembly GCA_036184795.1. Lineage (NCBI taxonomy): Eukaryota > Metazoa > Chordata > Mammalia > Rodentia > Muridae > Tokudaia > Tokudaia tokunoshimensis. Next base: position 90,625,408 of record BTHU01000016.1, on the reverse strand, counting down.
TGTTAGAGTGGTTTCCCAGGTGGGTATCTTGATTACCAAGTCTTGGGAGCAATGTCTGGGATATTTGAACAAGAGAGCAAATAGATCCGTCCCTGGCCACGGAAGAGTTGAGTCGCCCACATCTCTGGAGAGTGAAGAACAGGGTCTGAGTGGAGCACAGCGGCTGCTGGCTTGTGCCAGTTGCATGGCTAACATGGCCGTTTGGTGGACTTGCCGGTGGTTGGTGGTTTGGAACTTATTATTTGCCAGGAGACACCAGTTCCTACCAGGAGGGGAGACACATCCAAGCGCTTTTATGTTTAAAAACTGTTATCCTTTAACTTTTTACTCTGTGTGTGTGCAGTGTGTATACATACTCATATGTGCATATTTGTGTGTCTGCATCATGTGTGACATTGAGTGTCTTCTTGATGGCTCTCTACCTAATTCTCTGAGACAGTCTCACACTGAACTGAGAACTCATCAACTCAGCTAGACTAGAGACCAACAAGCCCCAGAGATTCTTCTTTCTCCCCCTCACCTCCACCCCAGTGCTGGGACTATAGGTATACGCCCATATATCATTTGGTTTGTTTGTTTTTAGGTAGGCACTGGGGATTCAAACTCAGATCTTCATTCTTAAACAACAGAGTACTTTGCTGCCTGACCTGTCACCTCAGCCCCAGAAGGACCTTCATAAGAGAGGGGAGATGGGGAGGTAGCAGATAACTGAGGTTGAGCCATTGGGGACTGCAGCTGAGGGTCTCCTGTCACCAGACGCAGGAGTTGCTCAGGGGACTTGCCCTCCACATCCGTCTGAGGAGCAGTGGCTTCAGGAGCAATGACTCATGACCCCCCCCACACACACACACATACACACCACCAAAGATTAACTAATTCCTTCCTCTGAAAAGCAAATGGACCTCTTCACCCTTGAAGGAAACAAAACAAACTTGATTAGAACACTGAGCTAAGAACAATCCTTGGCCCAGTGCCACAGTTAGGATTATTCATGCATCATTATCATCAATTAAAACGAAAAAAAAAAACAAATCAAAATAAAACAATGATAAGATCAAAATCTGTGAATGGTGCAAGATGCTACAAATTTGCATGATGGATAAACACAGGGGAAAATATTTGGAATTCGTTGTCGTCTGACAGGCAAATAAAGTGAGCAGAGAAGAGGCCCAGTCAAAAACCGCAAAGCAACACAAATTTCAGACGGAAAATATGAATTGATGCCAGGTCTTGGTGGCGGCATCTGTGCATACAGAAGGCAGAGGCAGGCAGATCTCTCAGTTTGAGGCCAGCCTGGTCTACAGGGTGAGTTATGGGACAAACGGATACCCAGAGGAACCCTGTCTCAAACTACAAACAACAAACAAAAGAATTGGCAATGTATAAAAAGATGTCCAGTTTCACTGGACCGTTAGGTCACCGAGGTATGTCCTGGACAGGTTGGGAGGGCCCTCCCTTCCTTTCTCTTGGCTTTTTCCTTGCTGTGAGGATAGTTTTGATCCACAGCCTCTGCCAACACACAAGTTGCCTTGGTCCTGGCATAGGGCCAACTGCCCCAGGGAGAGAATATCTGAAGCTGTGAACCAGACCCCTTTCTCTTTGTCGTTGAATCATCTGGGGTATTTTGTTACAGCTATGGAGTGCTGGCATGCCCTCCAGCTGGCTCTGGGTCTCCAACACACCACATTATTTGACAGCTAATGTCAGTGTGCCTTCTCACAATTAGGGCAAGGAAGTGAGTTAGGGACAGGACACATGTAGAGGGAACGCAGGGTCGTGAGCAGAGAGCTCCCTAGGGCAGACAGTTGAGGTGGGTTCTGAGGTCCCAGACAGGGTGAGCATTACACTTTAGGGAGGTAATCCACATTCTTTGGGCTGCCTGTGCGTGGTAACTCCATCTCTGTTGTTGTGACCAAGCACCTTACAGGATAAAGGGGCTATTTCAGCTCCATTTCAGGTTACGGTCCGTCACTGCTGGAAAACTGAGGCTGCAGGAGCTTAAAATGACCAGTGACATCACATCCACAGTTACGAACAGAGAGAAATGAATGCATGTGTGCACACAAGCTCACTTCCCTGTGCTCAACGCTGATTCTCAACTCTTACGCATATCAGGTATGCATATAATACATATATGTATGCGTATGTATATAGTATGTTTACATACATGTACGTATGTGTGTAGTGAGTTGGGTCTTCCTCCATCAATTCAGACAATCCCTCTCAGACATGGCTACAGCAGATCCAGTGTAGACAATCCCTCATTGGAACCTCCTTTCTAGGTGACTCTAGGCATGTCAAGCAGACAAGAAGAGCTACTCATCACATTGTGAGACAATGGTTATGAAGCCCTGTTTCTAGTTTTCTAGCTTTAAGCTCCTATGGAGAGGGCTTGGGTGACTTGGCATTAGGAGAGAGAGTGCTACTATGGCAACAGAGAAGATTGGCCTGTGGTCTCTCAGAGAATCAGAATAGAGATACTACTGACCATACAGGCAAGGTATGGAGTCTGTCCAGTGCAGAGAAGTCTTCTTTTGATTACTTGTGTTGAAGTCAGTATAGCACAGGCCTCTGAAGAAAGTAGGCAAGTCTAGATGTAAGATCACCAAATTCTCACTCGCCAGCTCTAGGTGAGGAGGCTTGCCTGGCACAGCTGGTAGGTAAATATGCATTATGTAAATGAACCAGTGGGATTAGTCTGTGCAAACCTTGAAGCAGAAGCCATCTGCAGCCTCCCTGCTGCCACCGTTTGGGTCCTACATTCCCATGTCACCTGCAGACTTCATTCTGTCACCATCTGCACCTCCACCGTGTGCTAGATAGCTGGAGATGCCAGGAAAGTCTCCGCCTCACCCTAGCCCTGCCTGTGGGGCTGTCGGATAAGTGCCTGGCACTTTTACACTGTAGTGGAACCACTGCTTGGCATGGCCCCAGTTGGCTTCGAGGTTCCCAGAGCACGAGGCTGCAATCACGCTGTGGGAGGTGGCTTGATAACAAACCAGCTTCCT
>BTHU01000016.1:89869900-90017400 GCA_036184795.1 Tokudaia tokunoshimensis | reverse complement strand
GAGTCAGAAACGTATTGCTATTTCAGACAGCATGCACCCTTCTCCTTATCTATCTATTTCCGTGTGGAAATAATATCAAGGAATGATCTTACTGGCCATTCTACCACTTCATTATTTCTGGGTAGACAGTGAGTTTGACCTTTCCCAAAACAATCTATGATAGGGATCTTCCCTGGCATCTGCTGCTTGCAGAATGTGATACTCTGATCTAAAGAGACCAGCATGTGTCATGTACTGACAGTGATGTGTGGGCTCAACTAGTACACTCGGGACTCAGCACAAGAAAGGATGCCCATGGCAGGATGCCTCTCAGCCTCGGCGTTCAATTGCCTCCAACCTTCCTTAAATTTCAGTCTTCTTTTCCCTTTGCCTGCCTCTTGTGCTAAAGTTAGACATGACGAAACATAATCTTTGCAAGAACTTTCCTACAAAACCACCAATGTTACCTTTTGGTGTGAAGATCTAAAACAAACAAACAAACAAATAAAAAAAACCACAATATCTCAGTGGGAAGATCACACAAGCCAGCAATAGGCAAGGCCTAGCCCAGCACAGGTGCAGTCTCTCGACTGCGGGGATGAAATTCAACCATATTTCCAGGCTCCAAATTTCTAAATTTTAGACAATCGACTTAATCTAGGAAGGACTTGTTTTCTGATCACTTCAGATCCCAGCATCCCATAAAGTTTATGGAGCGAGCCATCCTCTCATGTAAAATTAAAGGAGCTCACTAGGGTCCCACTCTATGGGAATTAGTAAAGAATGCCTCGCAACACGGAAAGCTGGGTTAACTTGTGTCATCTTTCAGTCAGTATTTTTGTCTGCCCAGACTTGCATTAAGTAATATTGTAAGTAAAAAAAGAAAAATCTTTTATGGCTCAGGACTTCAGTTTGCCGCATTTAATGTCTTGAGGGCCTCTACAGATACTAAATATTGCTGGAGCTACACTCTAGTTTTTAAAAATCTCATTATTATTATCCATTATATAACTAAACACAACCTTCCATTGACTCTATGATGAAAATAACCCTTGTGCTATAAGCCTGTTATTTTCTCAGAGGGTAAAAATTTAAGTGGCAGCATTTGCTCCTAAAAATATCCAAACACATACAGCCATTTCTGGTGGTATGAACTGGTACGGATGAAGGGGCCTAGATAAAGGGGTGCTCTCTCATGAGCTGGGCAGCCAGTCATCACAAATGAACAGCAGTCATGAAACAAACAGAAAGAATGTACAACATTAATACATCAAAATGTTTTTATAAAGACTATTAATCAGAAGCTTAAGTGTTCCTGTATGCCAACTTTCCTCACAAATCTGCTATGAAAGATGAGAGATTCCAAATTAACCAAAGGCTGTAGGGTCTAGATGGCAGTTCTTCCCCAGTGATGATTTCAGTAGATGTTGACTCTGGGTAGAGTTTGCATTTCTAAGGACTTCCTTCCTCCATATCTATGATGCATACCAAACACAGAAGCATATGCATTGGCATTGTGGCACAAAAGAAAGACCAACTTTGTAAAGGGCTTGAGCTTATCTCCTAAGAACAGATAATTGGAGAGTATACAACTTATCCAAATGTTGATTTCCAGCAAGACAGCTAGCATAGACCAGAGAACAGCATCAATGTCATGAAGAAAACCTAAATACTCACTGTTGCTGGTGGAATCAAGAACATAAGACATTGCCCCATCCCAGGAACCTGCCTTACCCATACTTAGCCTCCAGTATCTTCCCCCAAACTCACCCATTTGATCCAGCTCTCAATCTCCTCTTCAGGAAGCCGGGACACAGTGCGTGGTAAGAACCGTACCAGCTTCTCTTTGACCATGGAAGAGGTTAAAATATCCTCCACCTCCACCAGGCTGGCAATCACATCAGCAATCTGCCCCGAGCCTTCCACCACCACACAGGGGATCTTACTTTTTATGGAGGTGTTGATAGCCTAGAAGAGGGAGTTGGACAGTTAAAAGAGACTGTGGTGGTCAACATGATCCAGCTCAGGCCCAAGGTTCTCAATCAAAGGGGTGAACAAGATTCTTTGATGCCTCTTACTGCCGTTCCCATTGTGGCTTTTATCTTGAACCAAAAATCAAACCAATTGCAGTGGCTTTATGGGTGGGAAAAGTAAGTCAATCATTTGATAATCTGAGAAAATGACAAATTCTGTAAAAATGTACTGGTTTGTCTTCCATAAAGAAGTACCTTGAAAATATACTTACTATTGATAACTTATGTAAAAGAAATAATCAGTGCTCTAAAAATACTTTAAAAGCAGTTAACTATGTGCTGTATGCATTGTCTCCTTTTTTCTCTTCACTTATTGCAAGAAGTTTCTTGAAATATTACTTTCTGGATAAACACCTCTCCCAACAATGTTTTCTTTGCAAGAACTTCATAAGTTGGAAGAAGGGACTCAGACTTTTCCTCATGTAACTTCAAGATCAAGGGATTAATGTACACATAGGCACAGAAAAACCTGTAAGTTCCTTTCTTTATAGGCTGAATGCTTTCCCATAGAGAAAACACAGCCCATTAGGCCAAGAATGTGGAGCTATGTTGAGTTTGAGGGAATAGACTGGAAGTCCATTCACATGCCTTAGAGTACACATTCAAGATGGACCTAAGGGCAAGTGTTGGGTAGCAGCTAAAAGATGTGGGCCCAAGAAACATTAGTTCAATGTTAGTAAACCACCTGATCTCCTGTCCTGGCTTTTGTAGATAATGCTGTAGAGATTTCATCCCTTAACTTGCAGTGGATTTCTTACCTTTCCTTCCTCCCTAGGACAAGAAATCTGTTTTTCAAATCTTAAGTTTCAGAGAAAGAGAAGGCATGCAGTCATCTCCCAGTTGATCTCTCTCTGTCTCTCCATATCTCTGATCTACCATCTCTCTCCACCTCTACTGTCTGTCAATACTCGCTGTCTGCTCTTTATTCTTTCTCATTTATTTTAGTTCTTTGAGAATTTCACATAATGCATTTTGAGTCTGGTCACTCCTTCCACCAGCTCCTCCCACATCATCCCAACCAATAAGTGGGTAGCAAAGGCTTTACAAGACATCACAGACTAACAAAAAAAAAGTCCAGGACCAGGAATGGGTTAACTTTTGGGGATCTTTTGGCCAGCAAGATTCCAAAGACCCCTCCCCAAACACTACAGGGTATTATCCTTGACAATAAGAGCCTATTGCTAAGGACACTGCCCACATGAGTCATAGAACATGGAGAAATCAAGTTAATACTGACCTGGAAACCTCGTCTCTACTGACTAGCATTCACAGTGCAGGAAAGGGCTATGCACCACTACCAGAGTAGAAAAGTAAGCCTCAGTCTTACCCAGCTGTGGATCCTGTGAACTACAAAAGTGACTGGTCAGGCAAGACATGCCTGCTGGTACAATAAGAGTCATGAAAGTCATGGGAGTAACCAGTCACTTTCTGATTGGATTTAAGGCACACTCCTCAAGATAAACTCACACCCAGAACTGTTAATGGGATCAGGAACTTGTGGTGAGACACTCAGGCCCTAAGGGAGAACCTATGACTGTCACTCTGCTAAGTGGGCATAGAATTAAACTGACTCTCAGTGATGTATCGCCAAACCATAGATTAGTGAACCAGTCAACCAGCATCAGAGAAGCGTCTTTTTGCAGTAGATGGAGATTAACACAGAGACCCACAACTGTGCAAAGTGCAGAGAATGAGTGGCTACAGAACGCTCAGCCCTAAGTGGGACATCTATTTCACCACCCGCCCCCCACCGCCCCCCGCATCCCCGCTTTATATGGCTTCCTTTTCAACAAATTCCTGGTGGCCATTTCACACTGGGAAAAAAAATGGTCAATTTTAATGGTTCCCTGAGATTTCTTTTAAAATGTTTTTCTCTGAAAAGCTCCTAAATGGTTTAAAAAAAACAAAAAACAAAATAAAAACAAAAACAAAAAAATTGATCTCAATAATGGCTCTTATAATAGCTCCTAAGTATATATTGAATGGATAAATGAAAGTCCATTGTTCCATGAAAGAACAGATAGTGAGTGTCTGTCTATGAGTACAGGTAATTTTGCCAGCAAGGGCTGGGAACTCCAGTGATGCACTTGAGTTCCTGGGGCAGAGAAGGTGACTGTGTGCAGGTCTGCTAATCCTAACCCCAGTTTTAAACCAAAATAAGGAAAGGGGAGGTGGGCATAGAAATAATTAAGAAAAGAGTTGGTTGTTATTTTCCTTTAAGATATTATTCCTATAGCAAACAAAACAAAACAAAACCCTCCGGAAGGCAATGTATCCATGTATCCATTAACTACAGTGCAGTCTTGATGATGTTCATTTCTACAGAATCAGAGGCCTGAATTTAGTGTAACAGTAACAGGTGGCTACAGTAATATCAAGACCCTGGGTATGGGTGGGAAAGTGGAGTCTGCCCAGATACTGGGTGTCACGGGTGCAGAATCATCCAGGCACTCCATGTTGGCAGCGTCACCTGGGCCTGAGATTCCTGCACACGGACTCCAGGATCCCCAGGAGTTATTTTCACCATTCTGAATGCATCTCCCATCACCTCTCAGCTGAGGAGAAACCTGTGTCTAGTAAAAGAGCGGCACGTGGTGGGAAAATATTTCCTACTTACTTCAGTAAGAGCTTAGTACATGTAGATGGCAAAGTCAAGAAAGTCCATGAACATAGCTTTCAAGAATTTGGGACATCATAAAGAGACCGAATCTGTAACACGGTCAGGGAGAAAAAGGAAATGCAATTAAAACTTAAAACACAGAAAAGCTATCCAATGGCATTTATAGCAAAAAAAAAAAAAATCCAATCTGGAATGGAAGGACCATCCAACTGCAAGAAGTGTTTTAGAACTTAAATACATACGGCCCAGAAAATAAATCTTGCCACAATGTGATGCAGCTAAAGTGGTAAAACCACAAAGAAGCACTATCTAAAGTTTCAGGAAAAGAAGTCAACTCCCAAAACTAATCCCATTGGAGATATCAGCCGACTCAGAAACCCTGAGTCAGGAAAGCACAGAATGACATATGTCAAGCCCTGAAAGTTCAAACAAACATACGAATGAACAAAAACTGCCAAAAAGATCAGCATACTCGGAAAAGTTATCTTTTAAAGTTGAAGAAGGGACTAGATAGAGGGTTACCTCTCATCCTATACCAAAATCAAAGAAAAATGGATCGGAGACCTTAATGCGTGACCTGAAACTTTGAACTGAGGCAGAAGAACATAGGCAGAACACTTCAAGATACAGAAGCAAGCGCCTTCCAGGAAGGATCCCAATGAGTCAGGAAACAGCAGCATGAATTGAAAACCTGAGCTGCATGAAATAAGAAAACTCCTCCATAGCAAAGAAGGCAGTCCACAGAGTGAAGACACAGCTACCAGAGACAGTCCACAGAGTGAAGGGACAGCTACCAGAATGCGAGAAAAAGCTTTGCCAGCTACACAGCTAACAGGATATTAATATCTAGAATCTATAAACTCCAAAAGTTAAGTACCAAAACCAGAAATTATATAGTCATCAAATGAGCAACTAAATTCAACAGATGGGTCCTCAAAAGAAGAAATACCAAGGGCCAAAGAATTATAAAAATCTGCTTAACATTCTCGGCCATTTCACTACCGTCAGACTGGCTAGCATCAAGAAATAAAGCAAGAACGTGCCAGCGAGGGTGCCAAGGAAAAGTGGCCCTTATGTCCTTGTGACTGGAGTTTAAATTAGTGCGGTTTTTATGGGAATAAACAGAGGTACCTCAAAATAAAAATAGACAAGCTGTAGGACCCAGCCTACCACTCGTGAGTACACATCAGGAAGGAACCTAAGTCAGCTGACACGAGAGACGATAGCACTCCCATGTTCACTGTGGAACTATCCACAATATAGCCAAGATACACAATCAGACTAGCCACCCAATAGGTGGATGGATAAAGTGTTGACTAAAACAATGGAGTTTTAGTCAGCTATAAAGGAAGCCTTGTCAACTGTAGGGAAATGGGTGGCACTGTAGATAATAATGTTGACTAAGAAAATCATGTTTCCTCTTGTATGGAGACTCTAGAGTATACACACACATGCACACACAGACACACACACACAGACACACACACACAGACACACACACAGAGACACACACACAGACACACACACACACACACAGAGACACACACACACAGAGACACACACACAGACACACACACACACACACACACACACACACACACACACACACACACACACACACACACACTGGCCATCAAGGGAGAAGGAACCATGTGGTGGAAGGAAAGAGACGAAAGAAATGGGAAGAGAGAGCAGTGTACTGAACATGAGGAAAGTACAGAACATCCATGTATGAAAAGCTCACAGTATATTTTGTTTTATACAGTAACTGGAAATTTAGTTTTAAAAGATTAGATAAACCCAAAAGACGAGGGGTGGGGGGAGGGCATCTACTGAGTAAGCTGTAGATCAGCCTTTCAGAAAACCAAGCCAGAACTCACTTTCAGAGTCTCTCTTCCACCTCCTTGAGCAAAACACACGATGGGGATCTTACCACCATAGTTGGAATCTGGAAAACAAAGAAGAAAGTGTGTTTAGACTCCAACTTAAGGACTGGGCGTGGTAGGAGGTGGGAGGAGCATCCACTCTGAGACTCATGGCTTGGGTCATAACTGCTTGGGTTTGACCTTGATCTTGACCTGATAGATCACATGGAATGAATCCCCATGCACCAACTGTGTGACAGGCGCAGTGTTGCCATTTTCACTGCTTTTTAAAATGCTGAAGTCGGTGCTTCATTAACAGTTGTGGATTTGATTAGAGTGGGTTGAAGTTTGCTCATATTCTCTCTTTCATTTGTGTAATCCTATGCTTTCTTAAGTGAGTGACAAATTTGCATAATGAGGCATTCTCTCAATGGAGTTTAGTGCCTCTATAAATAGTTTCCTTAGGGAAAACAATTGAGGATGTCCTGTGAGTCAGTTTGTCCCTCAGCCACAGTGCAGCCTCTCTCCAAAGAAGGACACCCTTCAGCACCCTGTGCATAGGAAGGGAAGATACCTGTGGTTTATCAGACAAAATCTTGCACTCGGTTTCCGCAAAACCAATGTTTTAGGTGATTCTATCCTGGTAGTTCATAGAAACTAAACATTGAATAACCTTTTGTGGGGGTTGGGGGGGGTTGCTGGAAAGATGGCTCAGTGGTTAAAATCACTGGCAGCAATTCCAGAGATCCTGAGTTCAACTCCCAGCAACCACATGGTAGCTCACAGCCATCTGTAAAGGGATTCGATGCCCTCTTCTGGTTTGTCTGAAGACAGCTACAGTGTACTCACACACATAAAACAAACTAACCTTTTGGTCCTGACTCTAGTAGGCTGGCTTCTCATCCAACCCTACTAAGTGCAATGCTTCTTAAATAGGTATTTCTCCCTTAGGGGCTCATTTGTTCTAGATACTAATAGAAGAAAAGCCAGTGGGCTTCCTAAATGGATACAAAAGTGTAAGAAGTTATTTGTCACTGCCTTCATTATGCTGAAGGATGTGTGTCAGTGACTCCGCAGCAGAGGCACTCCTGGGATGCTGAAGAAAGGAGAAATATTAACTCCTTTTTAGCAGTGAAGACATCGACTCAAGAGGCCTAGCCACGCAGCACTTGCTGTTGCCACAACAGCTCGTGGCTGGCCTCTGGGTCCCTCACTGCTGACCTTGACTGGTGCGCTCAGAGATGTACTTTTCCAGTTGATTCCGGAGCTTGGCTTCCACCGTGGGGTGTCCATGACAACCGTTGTCCACAAGCAGCAGGTGGGTATGGTTGTTATCCAGGATGTATAGAGGATCTCTCGTGAAGTCATCCATGATGTATTGAGCTGAAAAATGACCCTGCAAGGCACAGGGACACTTGTCTTTGAGATACAGGCTGACATTATTATGATTCCTATTGAAGCTAAATACTTCCTCTTGTGACTGTACCTGACAAAGAACATCAAAGTTCAAGTAGAAAAAGTATGATAACAGACAGCAAAAATGTTGTTCTTTTTTTCATTTGCATATAATACTCTCATGATTCAAAAATATAATACTGATTAAAGAATTAAAAAAGAATCAGATGCCGGGCGGTGGTGGCGCACGCCTTTAATCCCAGCGCTTGGGAGGCAGAGGCAGGAGGATTTCTGAGTTCGAGGCTAGCCTGGTCTACAGAGTGAGTTCCAGGATAGCCAGGGCTACACAGAGAAACCCTGCCTCGAAAAACCAAAAAAAAAAAAAAAAAAAAAAAAAGATTTAAAAAAAGAATCAGATGATGGGAGACGAAATACTCAGAAATGAATATAAAGTGTTTTGAACAGTGGCCTCAGTTCAGTTTGGCTGAGTTTCTGTTCTACTCATGTCATAGCAGTGGATGCTACATGAGCCCAGGGAGCCCATATTGGAAGACATGGCCAACAAGATTATTATGAACAGTTCGTTTCATATAGAAGATCAAACACCATCACCCATGGAGATAAAGACTAGAGAAACCAGAAAACCAACCACAACATCCTAAGAGTTTGCTGCAAGACCACTGTCATTTGCTAAAGACTGGCATCAGAGACATGAAAGGAATAAAAGCTAACTATAATTTAAGCCTCTGAAAACTATGTTTCCTACAGGAATGAAGGCTGCAGAACGTAAGAGGAGAATGCAAATTATACTTAATTCTAAGAGCTGGGAGTTGTTGTCATCACACTTGGATGTGCATTTAGTTATTTTTCTATGCATGCCTATGTTTCATAACTTATTATTTATAATTATAAGCATTTCCATGTTGCCCAAAGAGCCTCAGAAGTAGTATTTTCCTACCTCCATGGTTAGTCTTCATATTTCATGGTAATCTGTCTGAAAATCCTTCTATAGTAATATTACTAGATTACAATATCTAATAATAAATACCTAGTCACAAGTATTGTTCAACATTTAGATTCATTGTCCATTCTTGGTTATTACAAAAATATTTTAATGAACATTCTGCCCTAATATTAAATTCTATATGGATGAATTTTATTACTGTAATTGTTGGGACTTTTCTATGAACAAATTTTGTCCTCCTGATGCATTTCTAAATGGGTTTCTGGGAAGAACACAGAGTTGACTCCTAGATTCCTTGTGCCCCCTTTTAAAACTCAAAAATGGTGACAGAGGCAGGAAAGTGAACCATGTTTTTTAAAACCACAGCTCTCTTAACATTTACCATCTAAATGTCCGAGCCACAGATGGATGAAGATGTGCATTCAATTTACATTTCTAGATATATTCTTTATTTATATTTCAAATGATTTCTCCTTTCCCGGTCCCCCAGCCCCGAAAATCCCATAAGCCATCTTCCCTCCCCCTGTTCCCCAATCAACCCCCTTCCACTTCCCTGTCCTGGTGAGAATTTTTTTATTCTTTTTTTTATTTTCTAACTTTTTTTATTTACATTCCAAATCATTTTCCCCTTTCCCATTTCCTCCCTCCCCGAAAGTCCCATAAGCCCCTTCCCCTCCCTCTTTTCCCCATTCAACCCCCTCTTGCTTCTCTGTCCTGGCATTCCCCTACATCCAGTCTTTCCAGGACCAGGGGTCTCTCCTTCCATCTTCTTGGAAATCTATTGATATGCGAATTGTGTCTAGGGTATTCCGAGATTCTGGGTTAATATCCCCTTATCAGTGACTGCATACCATCTACCCCAAATCTTCTGAGTTGGAATTGAGAAGTTTCTCTATGTTTCCAAAACATCATGCTCGACATATATGACAAAGGCATCACATGCCTTCAGTATATTCTGTACAAGATTTGAGGGAGGCCGGCTACTCTCTCAATCAGTTCTCCCAAAACACTTGGTGGTATAGATTTAAACAATAATAGATTTTAATTCCCAAGACTCTGACCCAGCATTGCAAAATGTACCTGAAGGTGAACTCTTTTGAGGTGGATTTGGATCGTGGTTATAACAATGGATCCAAAGCTAACTTGAGTTTGCTTGGGACAGATTTTAATGACAAAATACCTCATGGTTACCCCATGCTTTGGAGTCCCTTAAGTATCCCCACGACAACCCTTGCTTTTTAATCAATCGCCAAGTTAAAAATGATGTTCTTATAAGGCAGGCTTTCCATGATCTGGCTCTATCACAGAGCTCTAGCCCTCAGGTCAAGCCCCATGGTTCTCAACCCCTGGCTCACAACCCCTTTGGAGGTCAAACAGCCCTTTCACAGGGGTCACATATTAGATACCCTGCATATCAGATGTTTACATTACTATTACTACCAGTAGCAAAACTACAAGTTATGAAGTAGCAACAAAACCAATTTTATGGTTGAGGGTCACCACAACATGAGGAACGGTATTAAAGGATCACGGCATCAGGAAGGTTGAGGACCGCTGCCGTAGCCACTGCCCTGGTCTTTCTCCCACGTGAGAGAGCCTCTGTCTCACCCATACCTCATCATCACAGTTCCTGATGAGGGTGTCCCTGTTGGAGACCATGCCCCATGCCGCGATGCCGATAGCCACGATGTTCTCTTCTGAGTTCCTGCTGATGGTGTTATCCCGCACCACCTCACCTATGTACTTCATCAGACCGTAGTGAGTGCCTCCAGTGAGAATCCACGCACCTGTGGAGGAGAGAGGAAGAACAGAACTTCGCTCATACCAAGTAAGGTTTTTGTCCTATGTTTCCAGACTTCCTGCCGTGAGCCCCAGGGCGCTAGTGTAGGTCAGAGTATAACATTCAATAGTCAGTTCTCTCCTTCCATCATGGGGGTTCCAGGCATCAATCCAGATTTTCAGGTTTGACAGCAAGCACTTTTATGTGCTAAGCCATCTTGCTAGCCCCAATGCTTGGAACTTTGTGTATTTTCTTCTATCATATTCCTAGGGCCTACAACAACCATGGACAGACCCTGGAAAATTCAAATCTAAGATAAAGTGTGTCTTCTCAGTTCTGTCAGTCAATGAATCTCTGCAAAAGAAGTTCCAAGAATATTGAGTTCAGATAAACTGAGCTCACTTATGAGAAAGACATCAATCAAACCTAAGCGGAGATGCAATCTACAAAGCTATTAATATGTGCTCATGGAAGTGTGAAGTCAAAGGCTGAGACCTAGTGCTGATGTAAGAAAACTGGAAAGATATGAAAAGTTAGGGGAATTTGGAATCCAGATGGAAAATAATTTTCTTAGTGAGAAAGCTCATTATTAAAGAGGCACAATAGACTCTTATATGATAGTACCAGTGTAAACTGCCCTAGGATGGATAATTGAACTGAAATATATATACAGGTGTACTGACTAGTTTTGTGTGTCAACTTGACACAAGCTGGAGTTATCACAGAGAAAGGAGCCTCCCGTAGGAAATGCCTCCATGAGATCCAGCTGTAAGGCATTTTCTCAATTAGTGATCAAGAGGGGAGGGCCCATTGTGGGTGGTGCCATCTCTGGGCTGGTAGTCCTAGATTCTATAAGAGAGCAGGCTGAGCAAGCCAGGGGAAGCAAGTCAGTAAGAAACATCCCTCCATGGCCTCTACATCAGCTCCTGATTCCTGACCTGCCTGAGTTCCAGTCCTGACTTCCTTTAGTGATGAACAGCAATGTGGAAGTATAAGCTCAACTTCTTCCCCAACTTGTTTCATGGTCATGATGTTTGTGCAGGAATAGACACCCTGACTAAGTCAACAGGTACATCCTTCCTCTTAGGAGATGCATGCCAGGGAACTTGGCTAAGAGCCATGACATCTGCAACCTATTCTCAAATCATTTTTGCCCCAAACCCTAGTACACGAATATTCATAAAACAATAGAATACAAATGTAGGAAGTGCCAACCTTCAGTCAATCTAGATGTGTGCATATATACTCATCATGCTACTCTCAAGACATTTCTGTAAGGTTTGAAAGTTTTTAAAATAAAAAGGCAAAAAGACAGAAGGCACAAAGTTGATAGTGTGAAATCAAAGCCACCATTATCTGGTCATGCACCCATACAATGATCACAATCTATCCTGCAGCCCCTGCTTCCAAAAGTATGTCAATGATCTCTTAGGTTCAAGATAAACCTAATTAAAACACCCTTTTTTATTTAATAGAATCTTATGGATAAAATGTTGTATGTATAAATAATTAAAGTACTGGGAGTTTTTGTTTTTTTTAATCACGGCAACATCTGAGTGACAACAGGTACACCCCTCCTGAGTAAGTTACTCTGTGAATCTGTTAGCTAGAGCATCTGTCTTTCCCATCCACCTGAGAATTATATTTATAATAAAATGACAACTACATTTCTTCGGGACTGGAGAGATAGCTCAGCCATTATGAGTGTATATTGATCTTGCAGAAGACCTGGATCCAAAACCCAGTATCCAAATGGCAGCTCACAACTGCCTGGATCTCTACCTCCAGAAGGAACCAATGTCCTCTTCTGGCTTCTGAAGATACCTGTACTCATGTGAACATACCCACATATATAATTATATGTAATTATATGCACAATCACACATAGTTCTAGGAGCATCTGGATCCTTCAGGAAAGTGGCATGAGGAAACTTTGTCCCCTGCACCCACGATGCAGAGCTGAATGGCCCCTAAGCATTCTCTCAATGCCTGCGTACCTTTAGACTGTGCGATGAAAATCAGCCGGCTGAAGATCTTGCGCATGCGTGGCTTCAAAGCGAAGTTTTTGGCTCCGCCCGTCACTGAAATGACCAGGTTGGGTGTTTTGAGGTGCCAGTGCTGGGTCAGGAGTTCGTAGAGGGTTTCAGGGTCCGTGTCGCAGGACAAACGTAAATACTGTGGGGGCAGGATAAAAGCACGAGGTTTGTGTGCTCTGCCCCTAGGGTGCCAGGTGGCTGGCTGCCTGCTCCTGGGGCTCGGGACAGGGTGTCCTAGGCAGGGCCGCTACCAGAGCCCCATAGGAAAGTGGAAGGAAGATGTGAGGGAAGGGCGACCCTGAATGATTCCACAAACCAGATGGCGAACCTACAATACCACCTGGCCTTTGCGGTATTGGAAGCAGGGTAGGCAAATCGATGATTAGGGGGTCCTCAAACAGCTATCCTGGCACCCGGATGAGCCAAGGAAGAGATGGGCAGAGCTGGGTGTACTCAGGGACTGCCAAGACAGGGCTTGGAGATACATGGGGCCAAAGTCTGGGCATTTTAGCCTGTGGACTGAGCTGTCATTGAAACACTTGGGGAAGACCAATTTCTAATGGAAGGAACCCTATAAAACTCATGGATATGGAGAAATGTCACCCTGACTAGATCTACAGTACATCCTCAGAATCACTATCTTAAACTAGAGCGACCACTCACAAAAAGCACTCTGATAGCTTCTAAAAGTTAGGCTCAGCAGATGTTAAAGGGACCCTTGACATGTCTAGGGTACAGCTCCAGTCAGGATCCCACCCTTCATTGTTGAGTTTTCTGACTGAACATACTCTAGTCTTTTGACTTTCACGACTTGTCTTTTCTTTCGATGATTGTTGGTGGTTGTTACCCAGTCCCCTCCCACCTCCATGCTACTGGACAATTCAAGGAGACTCAGGCAGCCCAAACTCAGCGCCTCTACGAAAGGAGAACACTGTTGCTTACCTTGCCTTTCTTCCCCAGAGTCTCAAACTGAATGTCCCCGTAGGCGTCCGTTGGAAATTCCTTGGTATGTTTTTTGTAGTTCCATTTCTCGTTTTGGTTGATCTGGGTGCCTTCGATGTGCTGGCTCTGGGCATAACCACACTTGCATATGCTCTCTCTGAGCGAGCCATGTTCATGGGAAGCAACAGATTGTCATCTGCTTAAATGGCTTATCACATCTTAGGATAAACAATGTGCTCTCAACTTCAGTCAACACAAGACAAAATTCTACCATGGCCTTGTATTCCCAGACTATTCCCTCATCTTGGTGGGTTGGCTAGAAAGTAGTTTGGTGTTTTGTTCCCATTGCTAATTATCTGTCTGCCAACAGCTTACCCTGTGCTGGAAGGGAAGAGAGGCAGAGAACAGAGCCCCGCCCTCACGGAGCCCATTGGCTGTGTAAGAAGCCACGAAGCTGGAAAGGGGTGGAGCTCAGGGATCTGGGAGCCATTTACTGGGCTTCTCACATGGGTCCTCGCTATCTCATAGGAGCCCGGAACATGCAGGCATTGTGCTTCCGTGACAGCTTCCTCAGACACCCAGCAAGTGGCGCTATTCTGGCTGCAGATAAACTCTTCTTCCCATGAGCTGTACGCACTGGGGGAAACATTGTCCCTTCTTAGGGCCCAAAGTTCCCCAGAGCTTAGAAACCAAATACCTGGTTTAGAAACTTTGGACCAATAATAGTTAGAGCTAGACAAGGAAAATTGCAGTAGTGGGTACCAGCTCTTCTCATTGAAAGTGCAGCAGAATTGGTTATTAACTGTCCATAATGTGACATACATGCACAACAGGAAGTAGAAAGAGGATGAAAAGATACACATTAAATGGAAAAGCCTTTCCTCCTCTCCTTCCATAATACTCTGCAATTGTTCAACAAGTATCCGAGAACGCTGCTTATGATAAAATAACATCTGCAACAGCCCAAGCTGAGACTGATTTCCTGTCCTCAACATTGCTCAGCCTCTCCTGGGAGTGGCTAAGTACAAACCTGGCGAAGAAAGGACCAACCAAATGATTCCTTTGGCCCTGGCTAAGTCCCTTCCTTGCCAGGCTTGCTGTGAGGGCTCGAAATGACACAAATCATCAAGTGGGTCCAGTGCACAATGCAGGCTGCCAAGGAGACCTTCAACTCAGGGTAGTGCAAGCATGCAAGTCTAGGAACACTGAAGGACTAACAACCAAGAAGGAGTAAAATATCTGCAAATACAGCCTGTGTTTGACCAGTAGGACAAGGGAAGCATGGTGCCAGACGATGCCATCCACCATCATCATGGCTGTCCAAAAGCCCAATGTCCTATTTTATACCCTTTGCCAATGACTAGGAGGATTAATGCCTCCATTCTCACAAAAAAGACTGTGACCCAAGATGTGGGCCTACTCCAGGATATGGAATCAATGTAAAAGATTCACTCACTTTAGCATCGTTGTGCCCTACTCCCTCAGTCAACCATACAAGGTGATTCTGGAGCAAAGATTGCCACAACAGGCTGAGCCACATAAAGATATTATCAATTGAGAAAATCTTGTTAAGGTTGTTTCTGTCTGGATTCTTTACTTTATATGCTCTAAACAAAAGTAGTATGGCATCTATAAAGCACTGTGGTGTGAGTGGACAAGCTCATAGGAATGGCATTGATCGGTCTTCTGGTAAATAATTTATATCTGCAAGCATCCTCAATGATTTGTGTCAAGTAGATATTTTAGTTTTCCTTCCGAGACTCAAGGATGCATAGACACGGTTGCCATGGAGCAGAGGAAGCTCTGTGCTTCAAGGTCTTCATCACCGTTGAGTTTGTCTGGCAGGTAGCAAAATGCAGAGTGAGTCCTAAGACTGCTGTCTGGCAGTAGGTCGTGTTTTCATTTATAGGTGATGAGAGTGAAGTGCGTTCCTGTGAATCCTTCTAAATGTTCAACAGAAGAAGTTCACAGCTCGGAAGACACGTGTCATGACCACGCCAGAAGAAGATGATGCGTGGCCAAACCAAACCTGCCTATTTCTACTGCCAGGAAACTGTAGCCTCGGCTACATTACAGAGGCCCAGAGGTTCTCTGTTAATAGCCCTCCATGGGAAGTACAGAGGTCAGGCTAGCCACCACAGCCACCCAAGGGGGAGACTCTCATGAAGAATAAAGGCATCTCATCAGGAATCTTCATCAGAAGCTGCTCTCTTCCAGGAAACTGTTGCTGTTACCACCTCCCACGGGCCTCTGCTGGGGAGCACACACTTGACCTGGGTCCTGACAAGACTGTCCTTACACCCCAGCACCAAGGTTGCATCAAGGTGACCTTGTCTATGCACCAAAACCCTGAACATCTGCCCAGAGTCAACAGGGACAGTATTGACAGTGGTGGCCCTTTCTCGAAAATTTGGGAACAAAATCAGAGTTAGGCCCAGAAGATCTGTTCTCCTCTCCCTCCAGGACATACAACAGAGTCCTGTCAGCACTGAGGAAGAAGGAAGTAGGCACAGAGAGGAGTGGAGATGAGATGAGAGTAGAGAGGACTTCCTGAGTCCCCATGAATCTAGACACAGAGCTTCTAACTACACAAGAGACCCTAACCACTGCCTGCTCGTAGGTGGCATTCCTGTCTCCCCATAGCAAGTCTCCTCTTTCCAATTCAACGCATGAAACTCTTTATAACAGAAACCTCTAGTTACTGCAGAGTGCAAAATCCGTCCTGACTCAAAATACCTGTGAAAATATTAAAACATTTTTCTAAAGTTGTAAAAGTTCAAGCTCCGGACTAGATCCTGTGCCTCCCCGGCAGGAACCTTGCCTTCACTGTGCAGCCTCAACTTAGCCAAGGGGAAAGAGTCTGCTGGGCCCGAGTCATTTCTGCAAGCCCTCCTCTCTTACTAAGTCCCAGGGTACATCCTGAGACGAGGCAGCTCCACTCTGTCACTGCTGCCTGCCAATCCCACTCTCATTTGACCATGTCCACAGCCACCCAAGCTCATGGCAGGGTGGCAGATACCCCATTTGTCCTTGCTGTAACTGAGGACATGCTTTTGAGCCCTTTTCCCTGCTAAGGATAGCAGTGACTTCTTAAATGACCTTTTCACCAAGCAAGTTGACTATCTCCTTTATGGACTAAGACAGCCTTCCAATAACCAATATGTGCAAATTGTTTAGAAATAAGAAAAGGAGCTTACCAGGAAAGAACTGAGTGGATAGACACCTGGAAGAGGGGCAGAGATAGCAGAGAGGAGAGCTGGGAAGGATGGGAGGCCTTGGCACCCTAGTTCACATCCTCAGCACGAAAGTTCTGAGTCACTCAGAGCTACATCCATCTCTGTATCCCTGTTGTGGTCATGAACCATGTGTGGCTATTAGCAGTTTAATGAAGGATAATTATAGCCGGTAATTCAGTTCACTGGTGACCCTAGCTACATTTCAAAAGATCAGTAGTCACGTGTCACTGCCATGTTGATAGCACACATGAAGCAGGGAGTGAAGCTAAGGGCTATGACTGCGGATGGTGGACTTCCTGGTTCTTCTTAGCACCCAAGAAGTAAAAGCAGACCAGAGTGAACCAAAACCATGGGATTCCCACTTTGAGAGTGTTAGCAGGTAGCTGTAGGGTTACCTAATGTCTCAAAGGTGCCCAGCAGGGGAGAAGTTCCAGATCTTCCTCCAGGGATCCCTCAAGAAACAGACATCTGCTAGGGATGGAAGTGAAGGCTTATCTGGGCTTAGACCACGTGTGGCAACTCCACAGTCTCAGCAGGGATCTTTGGCCTGTGTCAACTAGTTTGTCAAATAACGATGAAATGGGGGTGTCAGTATTTCTTGCCACTTCATTTGAATCCCTTGTGTTGTATCACACAGGATCAAATCTGTTCATTTTCTCACCAGCTCACTAACATTGTAAGCTCCTCCCCCCCCATGTGTTAGGTTTGTGGAGTCTCTTTTGTAACCAACTGATTCCCCCAAACATAGGAGACTTGGGGTAGAGAAGCATCCAACTAGAAGGGAGGTTCCAAGGACCACAGCTGGGAAGAAGCGACACTCAGATAGCAAAGGAGCGTGTGTAGCCTTGTTTGCAAAGTGTTGTGCAATAGGGTGGACTGCTCGGCTCATGGCAATACTGCAGGGAGTGACATTCTCTCTCAGTGACTTTCCCAGCTGCTATATGTGAAAGCTAAAAGATAACAGGGAAGAACAAGGCCAGGGAACAACTACAGCCGTGTCAAATCCATGCTAATCACACACCATCAGGGAATTATAAGATGCCACCACCCCCAGGAAAGAACTCATGGGGCATCTGTTCACTGTTCTAACGGTTGGCGATACTGTACTCTGCATCACAGAAGCAAATGTGGAGGAAAGCTGTGGCTTACATGGCCTTGGAGTCTCTGGTAAAGAAGATGCATTCTCGTTTTTTAAAATTTGCCTGAATAAAATTCACCAAATCCTGTGAAGAGAAAAACACGGAGTAATACATTACTCGTTTGTTCGCAGACCTGCTGGTATTAATGAATGCTAGGTTCTAGTCCTCCTTCAAAGATTACCTTGGAAACCTCTTTGGTTCTTTTACTGTAATCTGAGTTTATTTTAACACATACATTTTAAACTATTTCACTAAGTGAAAATGCTTCCAAAAGTTGAATAGAATTGTCTTGTATATAAATGGCACCACACACAGACACAAACACACACACACACACACACACACACACACACGCACACACACACACACACCATTCTTCAGTCTTCACAGTTATCAGGAAACAGAAGAGTTGGATGATAGTTTGGGATTAGAAAAACTATCTGCATATTTCCATGCCTCTTCCACCTGCTTTTTAAAAAGGAAGTATTTTCCTAAAAGGAAGTGTTTTCCAAAATGCCAAACATTTGAACTCATTCTACTGTGGGGCCAGGAGGTTAGGCACAACCGGAAACTTGTTGCAACAACCAGCCAAAAACCTTTAGAAGCCAGAGGCATCTCTTCTGTTGGCAGAGCAAGACATTTGAAAACAGTATTTTGAAAATGCATTCCTCACAATGAGAGAGCTACAATAGTTAAGTCTCATAAGTAGTGTGGCCAGAATAAAAAGGACTGTCAATCAGTAAAAACAAAGCAGATGGCCCAGTGGGAAAACATCAAGACAGAGCCGATAAGGAAAAAGGAGCCCACAGGAAAGCCATGAACGCATGGAGAGCTCACCTACCAGAAGAAGCCATTTTACACACACCAGGTGAACAAAGCCTGACAGGGCAGTTGGCTGCCATGGGGATGAGGAGGAAGGTGTAGGACCTCACACCTCACACCATCAATGGATGAGAGAGTAAACTGGCACCACTCATGACTATCGCACATGAAGCCATTTCTCTGAGGACCCGTGAAGAGGAGAGCAGTTTCTCACGAGCCGCCTGTGCTCTCTCAGCTCATGGACGTGGGGCTCCCTCCTCAGAGATGTCTAGTCCTGATGAAGGGGGACTGTCAGGGGCTTCCCTTTCCTGGAGGCCCCAGTCAATGGCAGGAGTGCTGGCAGCTGAAATACTCAGACAGCTTCCCGTCCAAGTGACCTCACAAGATAGACTGGCTCTGAAGTAAGCCCTAAGCTCTTGTCCCCTGTAGCATGGCCAGCACTAGATATGCACCCTAAAAGGAGGGGTCCTCTCCACGCACCCCAACCCCTATACTGACAAGTCCACTGAGAATCCTCACTTCCTTCTTTATCCTTTAAACATTAGTGACTCCATCCTTAGTTATCAGGCACTGGGGACCCTTGCCTCCCTCCTTCTTTACCCTTTGAACATGAGTGGCCCCATAAATCTTATTACTTAAACCCAGACTCATTGAAGAAGACATTCCATCTTCAGTTATCAGTCCTCAACTCAAAAGACATTTTCCCCCAGATAGATCCAGTGTACACACCCAAGAACACCGGATAGTCTTGTTCCCAACATCAAAAGCCAGAAATGCAAGTATCTGCCTCTTTGAGACTGGGTAAGCAGAAGCCCATAGTAGAGTTTCATGTAGCAGAACAACAACAACAACAAAAATGTACAGGTGCTATGTGCACAGGCATGGACCAGTCCCTCAAATAGTAGTGTTGAGCAAAAAATAAAGAACTCACAAAAGAGTGCTCGCAGACACAACTGCACTTGTATCAAACAGAGACAAAGCCAAACAGCAAAAGCAGTTGCACAAAGACCTGGTGGCACACAGCTCGGGAAAGGGGCACCTGTGACCTGAGCCAGAAGAGACCACACCCTCTGAAGGGGTGAGGGGGTTACAGGGGGACCTTGAAGCACTCTGCTCCTTAGGCTGGAGATGGTTCCCAGGTAGTCATGGTGATAGCTTCTGGAAGCTTGGAAGCTACACTCCTTCTACGTCTATTCCTCTACAAAATTTAGGATAAACATCATTCCTGTGCCTCCCTGCATAAGAAGCATTTGAAATTCTGTGCTGCCCAGTTTTCCCCCATAAGAATGTCCATCCACTTATTTTGAGTCTTCCTAATAGGCAGGACAGAACTCAATAGCTGTGTGAAACAAGGAATGATCCTGGAAGAAGGATGATGATTTGTTTTTAATGAGTTGTTGCTAAAATCCTACTTCTGAATTTGCACTGTCTGAGAGGAATTCGTGTGCTCATGAGGCAAGCAGGAACCCCTGGAACCTAGAAGTCCCATCCTTTATCCTGTTCCCATGGACACCAGTGTCCAAGGCCAGTGATCCTTCCAATAATGGTTTGTTGGTTGGGGTTAAAGAGAATAAGGAGAAAGAGAGAAAAGCCTGAGAATTCTGGAGAGGCCCGCATTGCCTTGACTCACTGTCACAGTACAGCGCCAAAGTGGCCATACTAACAAATTCTACAGGGACTCTTAGTCTGGGGGTGTACAAGATCAGAAGTGGCTCCCAAGGGTGGACACCTCTTTACGTTTTGGGTCCTGAGTACTTCTCTCCTTTCTTCCAGCCTTGGAATGTAGGTCTCAGCTGGGGGAAGGCTCAGGCTTTTGCTGTTCCTTTTTGTGGGTCTGCTGACAGCTTAGAGACCCACACAATCCACCAATCAGATCAAAATGATGACATCGCTGGCACCCTGAACCCCCAGACACACACTCCTGTTCCTTCTCCTTCTTTATAAAGCTAATTTCTCCCCCCAACATCAAATGCTGCAGTCATTGAAAGCCAGACCTCAGACTACAGTGTTCTGACAAATAAAAGTGTGTGTCAAGCTTGACAGGACAGAGAGCTGGTGAGCGAGGACCACAGGTGCCATGAGTAACTCTCAACAGAGAAAGCCTCTTGGTGTCTAGCCAACTGGTTCCAATAAGAAGCCACGGCCTATCAGTAGTGCCAGTGCTGGCTCAGGATGGGGAGAGATGAGCCAGAGGAAACAACCAGAAGCAAGAGCCCTGCCAAAGAGAACAACTTGAAGCAAGGACACGGGAGTCACAGCTCAGTCCCTAACTGGGATGGGAGGGTGAGCATCAACCATGGTGTTGAAATCAACACTGAAAACATGACCAAAATGAAGAGAATAAATGACTCTAGGCTGCCCAGCCCCAGATGGAGCATCTACAATGTCACTACACCTAGCACTTGAGGAACTAGACGAGGGACTAGAAAGATTGTAGGGATCAGGTGAAAGATGCTGCACAATGTCTTCTGAACAGGAGAACAGAGTTGCTGCTCCCCTGAACTCTCAACAATATGGCTACTTGCCCAAGACCTGCAAAGTCCACACTAATCAACATGCCAACACGGGTGGAGGAAAATTTCATAAAGCGCCAACCCCTACACGGAAGAGCTACAGGTAGTCAGCTGCTGCCAGGAGAGGGGCAATCCATACAAATAAGAGTAATACTAATTAGATAGGTTCAATAGGCTTCACACACACACACACATACACACACACACATACACACACCACACACATACACACACACACACCACACACATACACACACACATACACACACACACATACACACACATACACACACATACACACACACATATACACATACATACACACACACATACATACACACACACATACACACACATACACACATACACACACATACACAACCATACAGAAGAAGATGTTATGAATTCAATAGGGTGTTTCTGGGAGGGCCAAACATGGGAGGAGTTAGACAGGAAAGAGAGGGAATGGAGGTGTTACTAATGCAGTAACTCATATGCAATCCTCAAATTTCACCTCCCAAAAAATGGTTAAAGAAGCATAGTGTTTAAATTTTCCTAATGACATATTAAGATGACAGCTATCTTAAATGAGAAGTGCTTGAGATACAATACAGCAATGAACATGCTTCTACATTCTACAGAAATAACTCGCAAAACAAACACTACCCAGGACACAAGAGATGATCTTTTTTAAAGATGGCTGATTGGTCACCGAATAACCCTGGCTGTGTCAAGTGGCCTCAGTGTGGACTTACACTGTCACTGTAGGACACGTCTGTGCTCCGAGACACACTGGAGTACAGAGTCCGGGTGCTGCCCAAAGTACCGTTTCTGCGGCTCCTCATGCTGAGCCTGGCTCCCTCGAAGGACATCTTGCCTGCAGAGATTTGGGGACAAGTGGATTACAAACAGTAAAAGGGTTTCCCTGGAAGCATGTGCCCTGGTGTCCCTTCCTGCCACCCTCCTGTCTTTGACATGTGCTGTGTACCATGGTCTTCCTCTCTCACCAGCATCACCTGAGTCTATAACCTTTCACCTTCAGGGATATTTCTGCCTTTCAGTACTATGCTATCCCTCTCCGTCATGCCTCAGTGCTGCCACCCTATGGTAGCAATGTGCATAACAGCACATTATGACTACCATATTCCTACGACAAACCCTGTCGGACCGGCCCCAGAATGGCTAGCATTTAAAAAGAAAGGTGTGTGTGTGTGTGTGTGTGTGTGTGTGTGTGTGTGTGTGTGTGTAAGCACACACATTCTGTGGCATGTCTGGAAGTCAGAGGCCAGCTTCTGGGTATTGGTTCTTTCCTTCCACAATGCATTCCAAGAACTGAACTTAGGTCTTCAGGCTTGTATGACAAGGACTCTTGCTTGCTGAGCCAGCTTGCTGGCCTCTGACTAGCATTGTGCATCAGCCGGATCATGGCCACCAAGTGGAGGCAGGATGGTGGTTCTAACTCAGTCAAGCAAGGCCTTAAAGTTGCATGCCCCAGGTTTCCCTGAGACTCTGAAGCTGTGTGTGAGTCCCAGGGACACTTAGCACCTCTCACCTGTGTGGGCATCAAGAAGCTTGTCTTGCCTGAGGGTGATCTTACCATCCTCACTGTTCCATACCAAACTCCAGACTAAACCCACTAACCCCATCAATGCAGCAACCAGGACATTTCCAGAACAAAATCACCATCCTTCTTCTATACACACACTCCTCGTTCTCCTGAGTTTCTGCAGTTGCGACAGTGGCCACCCAGGAGCCCTGCTGCCTCCCTTTCCCTCTGCATCCTGCTCCTCCCCTGGGTGCCTCCTTTCCCATCTGCATCCCTACCCTCTGTCTGGAGCCCTCTTCCCCAGATTCCCTCTATCTGGTCATCCCTGCTCACCTTCCGGGGGCTCAGTTCACAAGCCCTTTCTTGGGGGAGATAGTCCATGAAGCCCAGGCTGGGGTAATGTGCTCACGTGTTCTGGGAGCACCTTCCTCCCTGAACCAAGCCATCACAAGACACATTTATTGATCTTCCTCATCCCTATTGGCTCACTTAGGCCAAAGCCATGCCTGTTCTGTTCATTACTAGACATCTAGAACCTGGCAATGTGTGGAAAGTATACTCATATTCACATTCATGAGATGAATCAATTGAGTGAATCAGGACTCACTCACAAATCCTGTAGGACAACCCCTGTGCCACCTTTTGTAACCTCTGTGTGTAGAAACAACTAGCACAGAGTTGACCCACCACTCACCTAACCAGTTCCTCTGTATAGTGACCCCATAGCTCTGTGCCCATGACTCCTTCATCCAAGATCTATGTTTCCAGGTGAGCCACAAACTCTCCTGAGCCACAGATCTTGGGAGCTCTTCTAGAAGCCAGGCAGAGTGTGCAGCCCAAACTGGTTAAAGCACTAAGCGCTTCTTTTACTTCTCCCCCCAGGCATTTCAAAGAGCCACACAGAGTATTAATTGGTACTTCACATACATTACTGCAAAACCGCAAATCAATCCTGCAATGTATTTGATGCCTCCCATACAGAAAATTGCTTCTGAGCGGGGAACAGATGGCCAGGGAGCAATTTCATTTGCTCTGCAATGTGAAACTTTATTGCTTTGCAAAGTTGTACTTTGTATTGTACTTTGGAGACCACTCTCCACCAAACCAGAACTGGGGACGCCATGGAAGCCATGCGCCCAGCAGACCTGCACCACTGTTTTCAGGCATTGGTCTCTAAACATCGTCTGCGGTCAGCTGTCAGTCCAGATCATGTGAATTCAGGCACTTTTTATGATGTCTGTGTAACACATGGTGAAGGTATGCATGTTTACTGATCCTCTAGACATATTCCGGTGTAAAAAAAAAAATAAGACAAACATTTGGAAGAAGAGATAGAAGTCCCCAGAGAAAAGACTGGAAGAGAGCTCCCGGGGGCCCGGAGAGGGGTTAAGAAAAGAGGGTCCGAGGGGAAGGAAAGAAAAGGAAAGAAGCTTAATGCACCCAAAGGAGGGAGAACTGGAGAGACTGACCAAAACCAGAAAGGCCAGGAAGGAGAGAAAGCTGTACCAATCAGTGCCCACCCCCAAATGTTCAACCACATCCAATAATCCCACTAGAAATACCGGTCAAGGACTGAAATCTAAATCCACGACAGGGCATACAGTCTCTAATTAACACAAATATTGTCCAGCCTTTTTGTAAACACACAGGAAGAGTTCATCAACACCGAGGCACCAACAGGGATTTGTGGATGGTAGTATTATGTGTAGAGAAGAGGGGGAGGGGCAGACACACTCAGACGATGGGGGTGGAGGGTCAGGGAGTGAGGTAAACACTGCTTCAGTTCCTGCCAAGCCATTAGTGAAAGAAAACATAACAAGCTTACGTCTTACAATCAGCACAGCAGACTTTGAAAATGATCACTGTTGGCTTGGGGGAGTCTAGATAAAATAATTAGAAATAAATTTAACAGTGAGACTCGTCAGATTTCTTCAGCAACACATCCCCTGGTAGCTTGGGTACGTTCCAATGGATGGCCCTACACTCATGAGGATATTGGCAAGTGATGCACAGTGGGAGTTTTTAAAAGTAAATAAAGAGAGACGGAGGGACGTTGGAATAGTTGGAGAAGACAGAGTGGGACGGATTCGTACGCATGAAAATCTCAAACAACCAAAGGTGTTCTCTCATGGGCTGAAGAGGGGCGCAGTTGTTAAGGTACTCATATCCCAAGTGTGAAGACCTGGGTTTAGATCCTGAGAAGTCACATTAAAAAGCTGGCTGTGGTGGTGTGTACCAGTATTCCCACCAAGAGCATGCCAGAGACAAGCAGATCTTTGGTGAATTTCCAGGACAATGAGAACTTGTCTCAAATAGAAGGTGAAATGTGGCTGAGGATTGACCCTACAGATTGTTCTCTGACATTCAAATGTGCACTTGCATGTGTATGACTGTGCTTGCATACACACACACACACACACATTTACACTTGGGAGATATTCAATACTCATTTATTTGCCACAGGGAGAACTGGAAACAACCTAGGTTTCCATCTCCAGGAGAATGTTTCTCCCAGAGTAGACAAGCTTATGGTACCATGACAGGAGTGTCTGGACGATTGCTAGGGCTTCTTACAAGTAGGAAAAGAGCAAGATGACAATAACAAAAAAAAAAAACATTCTGATTTTGGGCTTGTGCTCAAATGCTACCCATGTGACCTCGAATGACATCTCTCAGACACAGCTTCCTGTTGCAGGGGAAGTCAGGTAACATGTTTGCTGTCAAGGCCTCTATCAAAAGCATCACACGTAACATTCAAAAACACATGGATGCAGATCCACCAAAGTTCTAGCCACTGCTGTGTATGCAGTGGAATACTAGGCCTGATTTTAATTCTATCCTTTAACTTTTTATGTTTTCCCAAATTATAGACATCATGTATGTCACATGGAAAACATCTTTAATGTAAAGGAAATCATCTTAGAGTTGGGTAAGAGGAAGATAACCTCTGACCTTAGCTGTATCCTTCTCCACTGTCCCCAGAGCACAGGGAGAGGAAGACAGAGCTCAGGGAAAGAAAGCCATGATGGCTCTATTTGCTCTAAGGAGGTGCTATTGAGTTTGAGTCTTGGGAAAGACAACTAATAGGCAGTGGGAGACCAAAGTCCAGGGTAAATATCAGAATATAATACTGTTAACAATAATAGCACAAGGACCAGAAGGCATTTCAAGGGTAGATGGGAGAGATGAGAAATTGAAGAGTTCTCATTCAAGGAGAACTGTGAGTCTATCCAAGAGCACAGTCGCCCAGGGTCTCAATCAGCAGCCAGAGATGTGACTTAAAGAGTTCCCTCAGGGATCCCTCTCTGCAAGAACAGGAACAGAGCAGCCTTCGTTGGGTTTTATATTTGTAGGTCAGTTTCTCTATATAAGGATATAGATGCAAGTGTCTGCCCTGGAGCCCTTGGTCCACTCTGTCCATTTGCTCTGATCATATAACTGCACAGGTGACCAGAAGAACCTCTGTGGCTCTTGGCTCTTGTAATGGAAAGGGAGTCACTGCTTCACTCAAGAAAAAAATGGTTTCTGGATGGTTTATCTCCAAATGTAAAACTGACGCATTTATTTATGCAGCCTGTTCTACAACTGGGAATTAAACCTTCACATAGAACTTGCAAGTCAGGTTCTGGCTATTATAAATAAGGCTGCTATGAATATAGTGGAGCATATGTCCTTATTGCATGTTGGAGTATCTTCTGGATATATGCCCAGGAGTGGTATAGCTGGGTCCTCAGGTAGTACTATGTCCAATTTTCTAAGGAACCACATACTGATTTCTAGAGCAGTTTTACTAGCTTGCAATCTCACCAGCGATGGAGAAGTGTTCCTCTTTCTCCACATTCTCTCCAGCATCTGTTGTTCCCTGAGCTTTTCATCTTAGCCATTCTGACTGGTGTGAGGTGGAATCTCAGAGTTGTTTTGATTTGCATTTCACTAATAACTAAGGATGCTGAACATTTCTTTAGGTGCTTCAGAGCCATTCGAGTTTCCTCATTTGAAAATGCCCTGTTTAGCTCTGTACCCCATTTTTTAATAGAGTTATTTGACACTCTGAAGTCTAACTTCTTGAGTTCTTTGTATATCTTGGATATTAGCCCTCTATCTGATGTAGGATTGGTAAAGATCTTTTCCCAATCTGTTTTTTTATTTTTATATTTTTATTTACATTCAAAATCATTTCCCCTTTCCCCTTTCCTCCCTCTCCAAAAGTCCCATAAGCCCCCTTCCCTCCCTCTTTTCCCCATTCAACCCCCTCTCGCTTCTCTGTCTCGGCATTCCCCTACATCCAGTCTTTCCAGGACCAGGGGTTTCTCCTTCCATCTCCTTCAACAGAGGAATGGATACAGAAATTGTGGTATATATACACAATGGAGTACTATTCAGCTATTAAAAATAATGAATTCATTAAATTCTTAGGCAAATGGTCAGAACTGGAAAATATCATCCTTAGTGAGGTAACCCAGTCACAAAAGAACACACATGGTATGCACTCACTGATAAGTGGTTATTAGCACAAAGGCTTAAAATAGACATGTTACAATTCACAGAGCACAGGAAGATCATGAAGAAGGTAGACCAAAGTGGGAGTGATTTGGTTCCTCTGAGAAAGAGAACAAAATAATCGCAGGAACAACTATGGAGACAAAGTGTAGAGCAGAGACTGAAGGAAAGGCCACCCAGAGACTGTCCTGCCTGGGGATTCATCCTATAAACAGTCATTAAACCCCAAAACTACTGTGGATGACAAGAAGTGTGTACTGAAAGAAGCCTAAGGTTGTCTTTTGGAGGGGCCTTGCCAGAGCCTTATAGATACAGAGGTGAATACTAGCAGTCAACCATTGGTCTGAGCGTGGGTTCACTATAGAGGAGTTGGAGGGCAAGCTGGAGGAGCTGGAGGGGGGGTGGGGGTTGTAGCCCCATGGGAAGAATGTCAATGATGGCCAACCAGACATCCCAGGGCTCCCAGGAACTAAGTCATCAACCAAGGGGTACATGTGGTTCCAGCCAAAAGACTGGCAGAGGAATGCCTTGTCAGGCATCAGTGGAAGGAGAGGTCTTTGGTCCTGTGAAGGCTCAATAGAGGCCCCAGTGTGGGGAATCGAGTGGGGGTCATGGGAGTGGGTTGGGTGGAGGAGCATATTCTTGGAGGCAGGAGGTGGGAGGATGGGTTGGGGGTTTTCGGGGAAGGGGGAAACCGGGAAGGGGTATAACATTTGAAATGTAAATGAAGAATATATTCAATTAAAAAAAAAAACTTGCAAGTCAGGTGCCATAACCCCAAGGTTCTAATACCACACAGCATGGCTTAACATACCCATGTTATGTTACCCATCTGTAAGCTCTTGAGGGATCACCAAGAATGCCTCTTAGGTGCTATTTCTTTCTATAAGAGGTACTGACATTCTACCATTCAACAGTATTCTTGAAACATGATCTTCAAGTCCAGGGCTTCTTGACTAGCCTAGTGTTCCGCATGAGTGTAGTTCTCTAAATCATGGAATTCTGATTAGCAGTAAGACAATGAAGTCAAGAAAAATGGCAGACGCTGCCTGATGTGGGCCCACCCACGGAGATGACCACCATGAATAAGACTGCACTAGACAAACGGCTTGGCAAGATTCAGTCTTGCAAGGCTGAGTGGTGATTTTTGATGAGGATGATTTCATGTAACTCATGAAGGTTGGTCAGTATGCCGCTCTACTTCTAAAGCATCATAGGAAGGAGCAGGAGAGAAGGGTCAAAGGCTCAGAGTGCTTGCTGTCCTTGCAGAGGACCTGGGAACTCTGATGGGAATGCACACATAATTCTCTCTCTCTCTCTCTCTCTCTCTCTCTCTCACACACACACACACACACACACACACACACACACACACACACACAAATAAAAGTAATTTTTAAAAAGTCATGAGGATAGGAATGACACATGAATACTCTGGTTTCCTTCACTCCCAGGATTCAGATGGAGAAATGGAAGACATACTTCCCCATAACAATGAAAACCATGCATCAAGAGGACATCAGATAAACACATCAAAGAAACATCTGCTAATCAAGCATAACACTGGAGGGAGAAAGAGCTACCATGGTTCCAAAAAAGAGCCAAAGCAAGGGCTTATGGGTCTGAATAAAAACAAGGATGACCAGCATCTAGCACACCCTCTCAAGTCTCTGTCTCCTCATTACCCACGGGTTTACTGTGAGAATCAAAGACAATGTCTTCACATCAGACTAGCACGGTGTTTGAATGGCAACAGTGTCCGAGCTCTAATCATTCCTGCTAAACTAGTGTTGGGACTGTCTGAGAACGGTGAAGGGGAGGTCTGAGGGGAAGTAAGGTGTCAGGAATAGCTGTCATTACGTTACTCATTGAGAAAACCTAATTGTATTTGCAGCCTAAAGGCCCAGAAGCAGAGGGGAGCACACACAAAAGATCTGGTAAGGGAGGGGAGGGCTCCCTGAGCCGGGGGTGATGGGAATGAGGTGTCACTCATTAGACTTAATGAAGAAAGTGGTTGTTAGCATGAGTTGGCTCCTTCGGAGTTGTTAGGCCAGGCTAACTATAGCAAACTGGAACAGAAAGCAACCTACATTCTCACCATGTACCACTAAATGGCTTCTAAAAGGAAAGTTGGTGCTTCTGTCTGCCAGTTACCATGAGATTCATTATCCTACTTTACCACAATGCCCAGCTTCATCTGACTTTGGCCCAACTTATGATTAAACTCTTCTTTTTGTTACAGGTTTTCACCTTTGAGAAGAAATATGATCATCCTGTTATTGGTCATTTCTGCCTCTTCTACTCTCGCAGGTGGCTCTCTTGGCTTTATGGCAGGTGTGACCCTTCCTTCCTGACTTGTCCACCCTGGACTCATCCATCAGCATCAGAAAATACCATGGGGAGGATTTCAATGAAGCACAGTGGAAAACGTGTATGTTAGGAGACGGGTATCAGTTGAGGGTCTTTGCAGAGAGTTCATGTATAGACAACTTGCTTGGTACCTACCTCCAATGCTGAAAGCTTGATTCTGTTTTCATTAGATTTTTGGACCATGTAAAGTAAACTCTATAGACAGCCTCACTGATGTTCTCCCTGCCACAATTATGCTTTTGCCTTTAATTCATCATGGTTAATATTTTATTGATTCTGGCTAGAAATGGGCCTAAAATTTTCATGTTGATCATAAATTTTTCTATGTGCAAACTCAAGTTTGTTTTTGTTTCCTGGAAATCATATTGCTGTTTTATGACAACAGCCTCCCCTGGGCATGGGTGTCATCCCACAAGACTATGTTTCTTCAGATCCATAGTGGGTCACAAAGGCAACTATGTGGGAAAGAAAAGGCATATGGCAGCTCAAAGTGAAACACAAGACCTGTGGGCAGAATAACTCTCAGAACTGCTGTTGGTCCTCATTTCTACACGAAACTGATACCCTCAGAGACATGCCAAAGATTGTCATCATCATAGGGGTCAATGTCAAACCAGAGAAAGCAGTTGAGATGGCAGCGAGTGGCATCCAGTGTCCTGAATGATCGGCACTGAGTCCAGAAGGGAACCAGGAAGGCATAACAGAGGTTGCATTGGATTTGAGATTTTAGATTCCAATCCACCCAACAGGGCCGGGAGCTCCTGAGTCCATGTTCTTGGTGGCCCAGCTGTGGCAATCACTGGTTAAGCCATGGGGAACATGGAGATTTATGTAAGGAACCATCATTTCAGAAGCAGATGTCCTGTGTGCAGGAGATGTGAACAGGATAAATCCCTACTGAACTAAGCAAAGATCAGAATATTTACAACAAAAACCCTACTGGATCTGATGCAATGAGACAGAAGAGGGCCACAAGTATCCAGAAGTTCCTTAAGGATGAGAATAAACATCAAACCATCCAGTCAGTGTAAACAGTGCAAAGGAGGAAGGTTAGACCAGCGCCCAACTTCTCACCTCCAAAACCCTCATCTAGAAGCAGCTAGTCTACCTTCTGCTTTGTGAGAGGGAAAATATCAGGGACCTAAGGCTTCTGTCCTCAAACAACGCAGCTGTGAGGGCAGCGGAAAAGGTGGTGTAATAAAGAAAAGATGAGGGCTGGAGAGATGGCTCAGCAGTTCAAGAGCACCAACTGCTCTTCTGAAGGTCGTGAGCTCAAATCCCAGCAACCACACAGTGGCTCACATCCATCTGTAATGAGATCTGATGTCCTCTTCTGGGGTGTCTGAAGACAGCTACGGTGTACTTACATATAATAAATAAATCTTTTCTTAAAAAAAGGAGAGAGAGAGAGAGAGAGAGAGAGAGAGAGAGAGAGAGAGAGAGAGAGAGAGAGAGAAAGAGAGAGAGAGAGAAGAAGAAGAAGAAGAAGAAGAAGAAGAAGAAGAAGAAGAAGAAGAAGAAGAAGAAGAAGAAAGAAAGAAAGAAAGAAAGAAAGAAAGAAAGAAAGAAAGAAAGAAAGAAAGAAAGAAAGAAAGAAAGAAAGGCAGGCAGGCAGGCAGGCAGGCAGGAAGGAAGGAAGGAAGGAAGGAAGGAAGGAAGGAAGAAAGAAAGAAAGAAAGAAAGAAAGCCAGCTTAACCTCCAAAGCCCAGCTCTGAATGGGGACTGAGGGTCAAGGGACATGGGGATTGACAAAACCAATGAGAAAATGGAGGAAGCATGGTAGAGATGTTTTCAGTGTAGGATTTTTGTATCTCATCTCAATGAATAGAGATTTGAAAAGACCGACTAAAAGATTCTGTAATGCAAAGAAAGGAAGAAAGCACGACGTGAATGAGGGTATAGTAAGAGAAAGAGACTAGGCTGTGAAGGCTACGATGGTTTTGTCCTACCGCATAGGAAGCCTGCTTTAGTGGTACCTTGAGCTCGCCGATGGCAGAGAAAGTGCACCAAGCTCACACCACCTCTCCCCAGAGCAGAGGCCAGTGTGAGGGCTGCAGCTGGAACGGGTGAGTGGGGACCGTGCATGTAACTACAAAGAGTGGACCCAGGCTTTTCTCTGGATGGGACAATTCCAAAGCCTGATAGCCGTGTGATAAAACTACACATGCCAATGATTGCATGAGAAAACATGGGGAACTTGAGTGACATCCGGGGCCAGTTCCCACCTCAGTTCCCTGACCTGGGTCTAGTAAAAATCCAGTAGTTATATGTGATGTTATCCATTGAAGAGGATGAGAAGGTGAATGAAAGACTCATGCCACTTCCCTGCAATATATGTTTTCCAACACAATGGTAAGCTAAAAGAAAACAGTCTCAACATCCTGAATCTCATGGTCAGAAGAATCCTTGGTATAAGTTGGTCATTCCTACAGGATCAACTGTATAATTCCTACAGCATCAATCATGTGATATCTACAGTACCAACTACGTAACACCTACAGCTCCAACCATATAATTTCTGAAGCTCCAGTCAGGTAGTACCCAGGGCATCAGACAAAACGTGCCTGCCTCCTCTACCATGCTAAATGAAACAGAAGTTGGTCACCACAGTAAGTTTCAATGAGTGTACCTTAAAGTCAGACCCATGGGGGTGGGGGTGTAGAATTCAGCCATCTGATTTATTTAACAGATATATCTAACTGGGAAACTTTTGGCTCTGTATTTTCTTCCATATCTCAGTTATTTTGATTTACAGTCCTTTCAGAGATTTCTAAGGGATCCAGTACATTTAGTGGGCTCCTTGCGCCCACCAGGAGCTGATCTCAGTGAAACTTTACAATCAAGGTGGGCTCTCTTAGAATGAATCTGTTTCCACAACTTCACGCTATGTCATTATGTCAGGAAGATGCTCCCTTCCTTCCCCAGGAGGAGGTATGGGGTGACTCTAAGCCTAAGACAGCAGTTCCTCCAACTTCCCACTCAGGCAACAGAGGTTTACATCACAGGTTTACTCAACAAACTACTCTGAGACTCCAAACCAGTGGTTCTCTATCAGGGTTCTGCGACCATTTAATACAGTCCCTCATTTTTTGGCGACCCCCAAGCATAAAATTAATTTCATTGAAACTTCTTAACTATCTACTGTTATGAGCCATAATGTAAGTATCTAATATGCAGGAGACCTGATATGTGACCTCCAAAGGGAACATGACCCACAGGTTGAGAACACCGCTCTAGACTCACCTTCCTGTGCTCTTTGAGTGAGTTTGCAGGTATGAACCACACCTGCAGACTTCTGGCCTGCACTGCAATGCTACAGATTAGACAGTGAACAGCCATTCTTAGACTACGCTAAAAAGTTCACAGAACATCTAATCAAATCTTTCAAAAATACAGTTTGTAATTGTCAAGACCTGAAGAGGCAGCCTCCTGGAAGCTTCACATCCGTGTTCTTCCAAAGTCAACTTGAACTCGTGAGCAGTGCAATCTATTCATTCTAGAGCATAAAACTCTAGCAAACTCCACCAGCACAGAAATGCTTCCCCATGTCAGAAATAAAGAACAGGTGTGCCACATGCCTACTGTGTGCCGGGTTCTGTGCTGAGCTCCTGACTACCTTCCATTGAGAACCCTTATATGGATGAGAAAGGCAGAACTCATAGAAGCCAACTTTTCCAGAGTCCCACAGTTGATAAGTAAAACATAAAGGTTCCAATCCAACCAGGCTCTCCCAAATCCCAACCTTGAAACTATAAGTAGCTTTGTGCCACTTGAATATCTCTTTAAGAAGATAGAGATCGTCTTTACTGCTATGTGAATGCACTACCAAATGTAAACCATTAGAAAGTTAATCTGTGACAGAGAGGTCAAAGCCACCACAAGAACATGGCCCACAGAATCAACTAACCCGGGCTTATAGGGGTTCATAGAGACTGATGACACTCAGGGAGGAAGTCAGTATGTGTCTGACCTAGGTCCTCTGCATATATGCTATGGTTATATAGTTTGGTGTTCTTGTAGGATTCCTAATAGTGGAGCAGGAGCTGTCTCTGACTCTTTCGCCTACTTCTGGGACCCTTTTCCTCCTACTGGTTTGCCTCATCCAGCTTGATATGAGGGTCTGTGTCTAGTCATATTGTTCTGCAATGTTTGGTCTATATCCTTGGGGAGCTATCTTTTTTTCTGTTGGGAAGCAGAGAAGGAGTGGATTTGGAAGAGGTGGGAGGTGGGAAAGAGGAACTAGGAGGAGTGGAGGGAGGAGAAAATGTGGTTGGAAATAATATATAAGAGAAGAATATAAAAGAAAGAGAGAGAGAAAGAAGAAAGAAAGAAGAAAGAGAAAGAAAGAAAGAAAGAAAGAAAGAAAGAAAGAAAGAAAGAAAGAAAGAAAAGAGAGAGGAGGGAGGGAGAGAGGGGGGAGGGAGAGAGGGAGAGAGAGAAGAAAAGAAAGAAAGAAAGAAAGGAAAGAGAGAGGAGGGAGGGAGAGAGAGGGGGAGGGAGGGAGAGAGAGGGGGAGGGAGGGAGAGAGAGAAGAAAAGAAAGAAAGAAAGAAAGAAAGAAAGAAAGAAAGAAAGAAAGAAAGAAAGAAAGAAAGAAAGAAAGAAGGAGGGAGATGTTTTGTTTGTAGAGGCTAGCCACTGTGGCTTTTTAAAGTTGTGTGTGTGTGAACAAGAAGGAGGGGTAGCTTGCATATGAAAGTCAGAGGACAACTTACAGGAGTTGGTTCTCTCCCTCCAATATGAAGGTTCTGGGGATTAATCTCACATCCTCAGGCTTGGAAGAAGTCACCCTCACTCACTGAGCCACCTCACCAGCACCCCTGTGCTTTTATTACTAGTGCTAATAAATCATTTTTGCAATCTCTAAGTCATCATTAGCAATGGATATTCTCATATTCTCTGAACTAGACACATGAGAGAATCAGTGATGTTATTGTCTTTGTATGATAGTAGTATGTGGCATGTCTTTATGATTACCTATTAGCTTGACTTTCTCAGCTACTGAACTGGTCCTAAGATGCCATTTTCAAGAAAGATGGACAATTGTGTCCCTTTATGGTAAACATAAATGAAAAAGATGCTGCTTTATGTAGTGCCAAGTAGGAGTGGGTGCAGGTTTGTGCTCTGGGAATGTTCCAGAGGGCCTGGCACCAATCCCCATCCTGTTCCTGTTCCTCTCTTCCTTTCCATCAATTATTCATTGTAACGGGGAGAGTGACACTTCAGAGACTTCGGAGACATGTGATACTGCTCAGAGACATCCATCCCTCTGTCCTTGTTCTGGCAATAGCATGGTAAAGGTATGTGCAGAGGTGCACAGGCCTGTAGGGAGATCACCCTGACCCTCATCTGAAACTCACCATGGAGAAGAACTAAAACTTTTGTTGTTGTTGTTGTTGTTGAAGACATTCTCCTGTTTTTCTAATTGCAACAGGATAGAAGTTTGAACAGGTGAGTTAAAAACTGGCAAAATGGCAAATTTTCTGCAAGTTTGAGGTTATTGGGCCTAGATGGGCATAGGGCCCATACCTGTGATCCCAGCACTTGGGAGGCAGAAGCAGAAGGATCTCTGTGTATCTGAGGTCAATTTCTTCTACATATCAAGTTCCAGGACAGCCTGGAAACCCTGTGTCAACAAAACAAACCACCACCACCACCACCACTACCATTATATAATAATAATAATGATAATGATGATGATGATGATGATGATAATAATAATAATAATAACAATAGTGGTCCCCGCAGGACCCTGCTCTAGGGAGCAGTGGTAAGACATGGGCAAACACAGGCCACAGACAGAGCTTAAAGGTGCTATTAGCCAAAGAGCCTTCTAGAACCAGATGGACAGCAAGGGGACCACAGAGGAGCCTAGACGCCAAAAGAAGCACCAATTCATATACAAAGAATATAGTTCTAGGTGATGACAACTTTATCCCAAACTTTAGAGAATGATAACTACAAAGTCACAGCCTTGAAGCATCCCTTGCTTCACTCCTGGGATTCTGAGAAGGTGGAACTCCTCAGGACACTCATGTTAGTATGGCTACAGAACATGCAAAAGGCACCGGACACTCTGCAGTCCACGAATGTCCCCATGAGCCTTAGAGTGAACTAGAAGTGAAACCTTTCTTCATTCACCCAGCCCCTCTGCTTTCTCGTTGGCTTCTAAATAATACAAAAGATGCCTGTTCCAATCAGCCGAGAGATCCAGACAGCCCCAGTGAGTAAAGACAAACCAAGCCCGCTTTTCTCCTCTTGCTAGGAAAGAAAATTTGCTGTCGGAATCCATCCCTTCTTGAGTTAATTCCATCTCACCAGAGCATTGACTTAAGAAAACTTACTTAATTCAGAGTCCCAGTAGATAGGGGAGCCGTTAGGAAAGCTATTTTGAGGACTCCTCTATCCATCAATCAGGGAAGGGAACACGCAATCATATTTTAAAAACATGCCCCAGAAATTCTAGAAGAAATTCCTCCATTTATAAACCAACTCCGATGGAGAGGAGGTAATCTGTGAAGCAGCATCTTGTCCTCATCCTTTGAAGGGACCTAAGGGTTTCAAAGAAAATGATGCCCAGACCAGAGGTACCAAACTCATCACATCGACTGCACAAGCCACAGCAAGGGCAGCACTTACAGAGAGTAGAAAGCAAAAACTGAGAACATACCGTGGAGCTGCTCAGTCAGCCACGAGCTTCTCTCTCCTCAAAGAGCCTGCTTGTCTCTTAGCCCACTGGAGGAGGGAGGACTTTATAGTCACACACACCCCAGCCCAGCCCCGCCTCCTGCACTGAGCTTCTTTGAAGAGAAGGAATACAGAAAGAAAAAAAAAGAAAAAGTCACACCATGCAAGAGCAATTTTAACAACTGTATAAAGAGACACACACAGTGCCTAAGTATGCAGAAAGGCTAAGATGGTAGTTATTAAATTCCAGTAAGGTAAGCATTCCTGATTTCCACTCTTGGCTTGCCAATAGAATTAATTCATCCTAAAACCTAATCTCTACAGTTGGTGGCACATTTTAAAAACCACAAATGAGATGGGAAATGCTCATCATGAAAAATGATGAAATTAATTAAAGAATTAAAATCCTTAATTAAGGTTAGAAAAACACTCTGAAATGGAAGTGATTTAATCGGCATTGCTCTTTTGCATATTTGTAGATTTCCCAACTATCTTTCATTCAGCCTTAGGCTGCCTACGAAGGGCTTAGGAGTGTGCCACTGAAACTGAGCTGGACCAGGTTTGTTGATTTACAGATACTTCCACCTAAGTCCCCTTTACCGTCTTTTCGTCTAGACCAGAAAAGAAGAGAAGATGGAAGAAGAGATGGACAAATGGCCAGTGGATAGATTTCAGCTTTAAGTCACACCACCAACATGATATCTTTGTCCTAACTGGGAGTCTTCAAGAATTGGCTGTTGTCTCCAGTTTATGATTAAATGTGGAGTGTAAGCTATCGACATGTAGAAAGAGGGGAGAGTCATTTCAAATTTGATAACATGGGCTGAAAAGATAGCTCAGTCAATCCACTGATTGTCTGGAAAGCAGAAGGGCTTGGCTTGTATCCCTGGCATCCGCATAAAAGCCAGGTGTGGGGGGGTGGGGTGTACTTGGCAATCCTAGCAAAAGGGAGAAACAGGAAAATCCTTGGGCCCTACTGACCATCTAGTCAATTAAATCAGTAAAGGTCCAGGGTCATTGAGAGACTCTTATCTCAAAAAATAATGTGGGTGGGGCTAGAGAGATGGCTCAGTGGTTAACAGGGCTGGCTCTTCTTCCATAGGACGAGAATTCAGTTCCCAAGACCCATGTCAGTTAGCACACAACCACCTGTAACTCAAGTTCCAGGGGCTCTAACTCCCTTTTCTGGCCTTGGCAGACACCTAGATGGACACGACAAACATACACTTATATAATCATAAAATAAAGTAGAGAGAAATTGAGACTTGTCAACCACTGGCTTCCACATGCATACCTAAGCACACGTAAAACTGACGGCGTGAGACAAAGGAGTTCAAATTTAAGCAGAATGCATATCAAGAAAGACTTCTGTAGAGACAGATGTCTGGGCAAGCTCTGGAAACTGGGCTGGATTCTTGTGGCAATTCGCATAGATGGTATTTTCAGTGCAAAGAGAAAACCCTTCAAGCAAACAGGGACAAGGAAGATATCAGACTGATGTCTCTAGTGCAAGCGTGCTAATCATGAGTCAGGTAACAAGGGGCTGGAGAGATGGCTCAGCAGTTAAGAGCACTGACTACTCTTCCAGAGGTCCTGAGTTCAATTCCCAGCAACCACATGGTGGCTCACAGCCATCTGTAATGGGACCTAATGCCCTCTTCTGGTGTGTCTGAAGAGAGCAATGGTGAACTCATATACATAAAAAAATAACAAATAAAAAGATATATCTGATGAGTCAGGTAACAA
This sequence comes from Tokudaia tokunoshimensis, assembly GCA_036184795.1. Taxonomy (NCBI): domain Eukaryota; kingdom Metazoa; phylum Chordata; class Mammalia; order Rodentia; family Muridae; genus Tokudaia; species Tokudaia tokunoshimensis. Next base: position 89,979,227 of record BTHU01000016.1, on the reverse strand, counting down.
ATGTTATAACAATGGCCAACTGCAAGGCTGTGGGGACAGGAGCGTGCATGAGAAGTGGAGCAAAGTCCTCTTCCTGTTAGTGAGGAAGCCTGTGAGGAAGAAATCCTACCAAAAAATCAGGCAGGGAATTGGAAGACTCTCATGATCACCCTTAGGAATAGATCTAGGACTGTAGCATCCTCAACCCCATGATCTTCTTTCCTACCCCACATTCTTGCGCCTGTACCTCTAGATGGAACCAGCAAACCCAGGCTTTGCTTCCCTTGATCTGCACTGGAGGCAGCAAGACTCTTCAGAGGAAACAAGGACTCCGAACACAAAACCTAAATAGAAAAATCAAGCAAACTGAAGAGGACTAGGAACAAAGAAAAGGAGAGACATTGGAGTACCCATTCCAGTTCCCTTGTGAGGGATGCTCGTGTCTGTCAGAATGTCATGAGGAAGCCTAGAAGGTCTTGACTTCAAGCTAAATTTCCAAGGGTAGAATCAAAGCATGTGCTATCAAACGACTGGTACAGGTTACAACATAGACGTACAACTTCATTGTGGGCTCAACGTGTAATAAGAGAGAAAATCCGTAGGGGCAGAAGACTTGCTGCAGTCTGCTGCTTGGGGAACTGTGAGCTGAGGCTGGATGACATCGTGGCACTGAAAACTCAGAGCCTGACCAGACTTTGAACACCATGTGTTGGTCCTTACTGAGAGGGAGAGAGGCAAGGCAACACATCTGTGATACTGAACAGCATGGATAGGATGAGCGTTGACCCTGAGGGACAAGAGAGTCTTGGGCAGATGCCTTCCTTGAAGGATCTCAGACCCTGGAGAGATACGTGCATTCTAGGACTACAAGCTGCTTTAGGCTTCCTGCAAGCCTGGCTCAACCTTGCTATCTCCTCCAAAATGCAACATGTAGTCTCTATTATGATCTGAACTATGTCCTTCTAACATACTGCATTGAAGAACTGACTCTTTGCATCCACCAAGTATGAGCCTACTTGGAAATATGGTTTTAAAGGGATGATTAAAGGGCTAAGGATAAGTTGGTAAAGTACTAGCCATGCAAGCATGAGGACCTGAGTTTGGATCCCCAGCAGTCACGTAAAAAGCTGGGATTAGGGGTACACATCTGTATTCTCTGTGCCGGGAAGTCAAAAGCAGAGAGCTCTCCAGAGCTCGGATTCATACGCATAGACACAGATGTGCATGCCCACATGCACCTAGCCATATGAACAGGCACCTATCATACAACCACCACCATCACAACAACACGTAGCAACAAGATGATAAAGGCAAAATGAAGCTATTAGATTGAGTTTTGATCTCTTAAAAAAAAAGAATCTTCATAGAAACACACAAACGGAGTAATCCTGTGAAGATCCACAGAGAAGATGCCCATTCACAAGCCACAGGGAGACATCTCAGTGGTGCGACACTACCACCTTGACCTCAAGTTGTCAGTCTCCAAAACCAAGAGGAAAGAAATGACTATTACCACCATAGATGCCCAAGAAATGCAAAGAAGTCTCATGGATGCTATGGTATGAACCATCACTGCCTCCTCAGTTCTCAACAGGAGAACAGCTGGATCTAAAAGTTCAGAGAGAAGCATCAGGAACCAAGGAAACCGTTTGAGTATCCAGATGATGACAGTGAAGCCAGGAGGAACTTCCCCGTTGATTTCTTAGTTACTAAAGCCAGGTTATTCACTTTAACTCATAAGTTTTCATCATTCATCTAAACATCTTTTTATCAAAACCAGTAAACCACCATCTGGACAGACCAACCAAGTTCCATTTAAATATCTTTAGCACATCCTGACAGCCATCTAGAATCATCTAGAAGTGAGCAAAAGAGTTGGAGAGATGGCTCTGTCAGCCTACGTGCTTTCAAGATCTAATTGGTAGATCCCCAGAACCCCCATAGAAGCCAGGCACTGTAGCATGTGCTTATAATCTCACTGCTGGGCAGGTGGAAACAAGTGAAACTCACTGGCCAACCAGCCTGCCCTAGTCTGCGAGCTTCAAGCAACAGACAGATCTTGTCTCAAAAAACATGGCGGTGCATAGTCCTGAGAAACATGTTCCTGGAACCTGGCCCCCACGGCCTCTGGCAACAGTGAAGTGAGAAAAAAAGTAAAGTTTTATGGCTGTGCCAGATGTTGTGAATAAGTGATGGTTCAGTGGTTAGCCTTAAACAAGTTACTTCCACCATCTTTCACAAAGCTTAGGGAACTCTGTGAACAAGAGGGTAAAAACCATAAGAGCAGGAGCGAAGGAAGCAGGCTACAGACTGCTGTCTCCTGGATATGACATGACCACTTGCAATCATGGGTTCTCAGCAAACATAGATGCCTGCACAAGAATGAGCCCATCCATAGCCAGACAAAGATGGAAGAGGGTCTGGGGGGGGGGGCTGCTGAATTAATGAATAGATTCAGGAAAGAGGGAGTCATTACCTTCAATTGTGCTCACACTGGTGACCCGCCGACCAGTCTCCAATAGATCATCTCAATCCAGGGATTGCACAGATGGTCCCCATTAAACCAGTGGGTCTCACAACAAGAACAACAATCATGGATCTGAAAAGGAACAGGTGAAGGCAGGAAGCAGGAGATAAGGAGGGCTGGGAAGTAGGTGAGCAGAATGCATTATATACCTGTATAAACTCATCAAAGAACCAACTCAATTTAGAAAGAACGCAAGGTAAACAGCTCTTTAGGAAAAGACCTGAGGTTGACCCCTGGCCTCCATGTGCATGCACACCACAGACACACATGCACCTGCACACACTTGAATGCACAAGGACACATGTGCACACATGTGCTTGCACGCGCGTGCGCGCGCGCACACACACACACACACACCCCACAGGCACGCACATATACACATACACACACGCACATACACGAGTACTCACACAAAAGAAAAATAAAATTTAAAAAATGAGTCCAATAAAAGTAAAAATACAGGCAGAGTGGTATGTGTTTGGGTGTGCCGCCTAAAGGTTGGTCATGTTACCCAAGACTTGACAAAATGCCCCCAGTTCATCTGATTAGGCAAAGACTTATTTTTAATGCTAAGTGGTTGTGCTCTCTCAATACCAGGAGAGGGCGGCCATAAGTCATCCAGCTCCATCCATCAAGCAGCCTTCATAGGTGAGAAACAGCGACGGCCTTGGTGGCTCCTCCATCTATCCTTGTCCCTACTAAGATAAACACGAGCAGTTATGTGCTCTCCACAAAATCTGTAGACACTGGCCATCCCAGGTCTACTTTCTGAATGTTTGTCCCATGAGAACTCTTGTCAGAATTGGGTGAACTGGAAGTGGCTAGCAGTGACAGCTACGAAGCACTTGATGCCACGGTGCACTGAAAACGTTCTGGGTGGCAAACTCTCTGTGTTATGGATTGCTTCCGAAATTCATCTCACACATGCATAGGCTCGTGTTCCAAGCACTTGTCCCCAGTCACTGGTGTGAGATTGAAGGCTATGGAGCTATCCAGAGGTGGGAGACATAGTTTATTAGAGTTAGACTGAGATCTAGAGCCCAGCCCCTAATTCCAGCACTCTGCTTCCTAGCCCACCCAATGGGAGCAGTCACTACCACATGCCCCACCCCCATAGACTGAACCCTCCATGCCCTTCCCATTCTGAAACTATGAGCCAAGACAAGTTCCTCCCTCCTACAACTTGCTCCTGTCAGTCATTCTGTCATGGTGGTGGATAGGTAGCTGTCATGTGATGTATATGTATGTATATATATATATGGTGGTATGTATATATATATACATATACACCACATGACTATATATATATATATATATATATATATATATATATATATATATATGTTACTTTAGTGAAAACCATTTTAAAATTATTGAGTGAAACTGGTTCTGGTTTGACTCTAGTATTGTGAACAAAGCTTAGGAAGATGAAATCTTGTCACCTTGCTTCAGGCATGTCCTCAAAGGGCCAGCTATGGTGACTGACCAACCCAATTAAAATCCTTCCTACCTGGGGATGTAGAGATGACTCAACAGGGGGAAGGAGGACGGGATAGGGACTTTCTGGAAGGGGTGGAACTGGGAAAGGAGATAACATTTGAAATGTAAATAAAGAATATATTCAATTAAATAAAAAGTTACTGCTTGGTGTGCAATTTGGTTTTTTAAAAAAAATAGTGCTAGCTCACTGTTCTTGCAGAGGATCCATGTTTGGTTCCCAGCATCCATGCTGGGTGGTTCACAACAGCCTGCAACCCCAGCTTGAAGTAATCTCAAGTCTCTGGCCTCTACAGGTGTCTGGTGCACAGACTCACCCCTCCACACACAAAGACATAATTTAAAATAAAATAAATCTTTATAGAAAATAGAGTTCCCTCCTACCTCTGATGCCTTTGCCCTCTGTGATTCCATTTGTTTTGTGGAGGACCATAGGGAGAAGAGGTCTTTGTCTTGCTGCCCAGCCCCACATGAAGCAGTGACATGCGCACATGTTCCATCAACATTGAGCTCCACTGCATACTAAAGTCCTGTGCCTACACAGTAGATGATGCACACAGGATGAATCCCTAGGATCCTATGCTGAACTTTCAGACCAGGATCTCCAGAGAGGCATGTCCCAAGGAACTTGGCGATTCTCAAGTTCAGCAGGGCTTGAACATTGCAGCTCCAAAGAAGCAAATGCCACCAAAGACACAGCACAGGGCAGGCAGGGCCAGGATGCTGCCCTCCAGTATGGAGCAAGGCAGGCAGGAATGGAGGAGTGACACAAGAAGCTAATGATTCTACCCCAGCATTCGTCATCTCGTGTGACAAGACAGGAGAGAGGGCAATTAAAGTGAGCATAGGGAATTCCAACCAGAGCTTGGGTTGCTTAAAAACTATAGGACCACAGCCACAGGAGAGACTTCCAGTACACACAAACAATCCTTCTAAAGACAGAAAATGGACTGTTGGCCTCCAGTGAACAGGCAGTCCCATGGCAAGTTGCTCAGATGCTTATAACCCTGTGAGGTTCCCCCTCTTGCCATAAAAAATCTGGAACATCAGCAGGAGGGCCAGGCACTCTCTGGGTCTCCATTCCATCTTCCCAGACTGCTCCTTCTCCAACCCCATTACTCCCACACCTGCTGGAGACCCTCTGCTCTCTCAGGCACTGAGCCCAGCTCTTCCCATGGAGATGGTTCAGAGCATCACAAAGTAGAGTCCTGCCCTTTCTGGATGAGTTTGTTCCATGAAAGATGCTTTAGGGAAGATCCCTTTGATGACTACATATAGAGAGTCTACCTTCATGTTGAGGCCGCACAGGGTCTATGCTCTTGTTCCACCCTTTTGACCCCGTGTGAGGATGCAAGGTCCACATAGGTCAGGACCTTGCCTTTCCCAGAAACCCAGGTCTTCCCTCAGACAAGGAGAAAAGTATCAGGTACAGTGAGTGGATGCATCCTCCAGAGACAACTTCCTATTCTGGAAGGGGAGTAACTGGGAAGGCTAGCACAGCCTAGACTTAGTCCTGGCCGAACCTATTGCCTCTGCCACTGCACTGCTGTGACTACAGGCATGTAACACCACGCTCAGTTTGCCATGCACATCATCTGCAAGGCTCTGGCTCAGACGTCACACTGACTATGAAATCATAGTGTCTACCCCACATGCCACAGATATGAAGACACAATACCTAAGGACTGAACACGCCAGCAACAGCACCTGAACACCGATAACTGTCAGAAGGGTTTATGAACCCAAGCCATTGATGTCAGTGATGCTACAGAGTCAAGTTTGGCGGCGCAGACCTATAACCCCAGCTTTGGGTTGCTGAGGCAGGACCCCAGTGAGTTCAAAGCCAGTCTGGGTCTTAAAACCCAACTAACCAACAAATAAGCAAAATGAGCCCAGATTTTAGGGGTAGGACACCCCTAAAATCTCAGCAATTAGGATCTCCAGTTTGAGGCCAACATGGGCTATATATTGAGACCCTGTCTTAAAAGGTAAAGGAGTGAATGGATGGATAGATGGATGGATAGGTAGATAGATGGATGAATAGATGGATGGATGGTTGATTGGATGGATTCTTTAAAAAGAGTTCATGAAACTTAAAGTAAATAATTTCAAAAAGCCTCCAAGACTTTATTTAAACTGTATTGTTAAATGTCTGCCTTCAAATAGCCTGCCTTCAGCAAGACTGAGAAGAGGTGGGCGTGTAGGCTTTTGAGGAATGCATTCCCAGGCCTCTGTGTGTGCTTTAGTGCCTGAGCAAGACAGAAAGTATTAAAAATTCACACGGCCTTCAATTTGGCCTATCTGACCTTGCCCTGTCCCATTTTAGAGCTCTGGGCTCTAAAGGGCTCTAATAAGAACCCATTTCTTCCCTTTTATCCAAATTACTGAAACCTTGAGATCACAGAAAGAGCTCTGAGTGCTTCCTGACCACTCTTATGTGGTAACAGCACAGCAAAGAAAACATACTCCAGGCCCATGTGGCTTCTCAGAGCCATTGCTGGGCTTCTGACCAGGGACGAGGCACCCTCCCTTAAAAGCATGGTGGCCAAGGGTGATGGGGGTAATGGAGGGAGCAGGGGTAGCCATGCACAATTAGGGTCATTAGTAGCATTGCCATCCCACAGAGGGCCCCAAGGGCAGAAGGGTTCGAATGTCAGAGATGAAAATAGCCAGGCCATCGCAGATGGGAATTAAATATTTGCCCCAAAAGTAACCTGATGGGAAAGACATTTTCCAACAAGAGAAGGGATGGGATGCCGTCATAGTGTGCGAGCCCCTGTTGCCTTGTCCCTACCCAGGCACTAGCTGCTGTAGGCTCTGAGCTGGGGTTGCAAGCCCCCACACAAGGAAGTCTGCCCAGCAAAATCAAGTTATATTGGAGAAGAATGGATGCCAGTTTTAAGATTCTGGTCTCTTTGGGTGAGACATCTCATCAAAAAATTCAGACAGATTTTATTAAGTATGTATAATAACACCTTCATGTTATATATGGTACATGGTATATATTTACACACACACACACACAGCACCCCAAGAAGAAATTCATGTTTATATGTATGTGTGTGCCTGTATGTACACCTGCATGTGTGTGAGCATTTGTGTAGGACAGAGGTCAGTCCTCACTGGTTTTTGCTTACTTGTTTTTGCGACACCTGGAGCTCCCTGGTTAGGCTAAACTGACTGGAGAAAGAGTTGCAGGATCCTCCCTGTCTCTGCCTCCCCAGCTCTGGGATTGTGAGTTCTTGATTTTTAGAGGGGTGCCAGAGACTGAACTCAGGTCTTCACGCTTGCTTGGCAAGCACTTTACCAACTGAACCATCCCCCAAGATCCGTGAATTCCTATTTTAATAAGCTTTCAAACACAAGCTCTCATGTGAGGTGCACTCACCTGTGAGAGAGAGGATGTATCCATCAGAAAGAAATGAAGTCAGACAAGCAAAGCAGAACTTGGAGTTGTATCTGGGCTGCAGCTTGAAGGTGCCGCCACTTTGGACAAGGCTCAACCTCCTCCATCAATCCTTCCTGGAAATGGTGTTACAGGACATCTAAATACCCATCCCTTACTTGATTCTAAATCTAATCACCTCGACAGCCAAGTCCTGTGGTGCTTCTGACAGACTTACTTATAAGACAAGATGTTTTTATTGAATGGATCTCATGATTATGGGATATGGTGTAATTTTCAAAGTGTTTGCTATCTGCAGGATTCTGTTTCTCATTGCTATAGCAGAGTGCCTGGAGCAGTCTCTCTTGTGGAATGTCCACCAGAGAAGACTAGGACATGGGTTTAAGCCAACAGAAAGTCTTTATTAGTTACCCAGCAGCTATACTGGATGTTTGGGGTCCTAGTATAACACTGAATCTTTCTCACTGTAAGCTTTTATTCTCTTGTAAGTTTTTATGCACAAAAGCCATATTTTGGGTTGACATACTTCAGTTAACAAGAACGGTTAACTAGAATCACAACTGCAGAGGACCAAAAAGTAAGGTTAGTACATTTAGAGACTTCTCCAGAACTATGGCATTGATAAATTAGGTCTCTGTTTTAGTTTTGGCAGGTGGTGCTGTCTAAGCACTGAGTTTTATGGCCTGATTAGTACTACCATCATGGAGTCAGTTGTGTTAAGGTTGGGGGATTCTACAGTCTCCTTCTGAAGAAGAACAAAATAAACCCACAAATGGGGAGGCCCAGGCTGAGGCCAACTGGGCCCATCGCTTTGGAGTCTGGTGAGGACCATAAGTGGCCATCGCAAAAACACAGACCTGAACATGTTGACACATCAGGAGCTGTAAAACAGGAAGGGAAGAAACCTTTGAGGACATGTCCCCAATGGCCTAGGGACTTTCCTTAAAGCCACACCTTCTAAAAGGCCACAGGATCCCCCAGGAGGCAACTCTTTTTATCCAGGCATTTCAGGATCACTGTCCACATTCAAAACAACCTCTCTCATCTGCTCTTCCATCTCTTGGAGACAGGTCCCATGACTCTTTTTTTATAAGAATGATGAAATTAATGAAAAATTATGGGCCAGAGTGGGGGCTGAGCCTTGTTGAAGTGGGATCTCTTGTTTCTACCACACTGCATACAGCAGGCAAGTTGGACCATAAACATCCAGGCTATTCCTTGGTCTCTAGCTCCCATCTCGAGGTAGGAGCACCAGATGCATGCCGCTTGCCAAGTCCAGTTGATACCAGTGCAGTGCCCTCCTCCACCTGAGGTGCAGGATGCTTTTTAAGGGTGTTGTTACTGAAGATCACTTCTAGGATTCCCAAAGCTGATAAATGCAACATGAAAATTCCTCTAATAGCTCTAGATACGAAGAAGAAGAAGAAGAAGAAGAAGAAGAAGAAGAAGAAGAAGAAGAAGAAGAAGAAGAAGAAGAAGAGGAGGAGGAGGAGGAGGAGGAGGAGGAGGAGGAGGAGGAGGAGGAGGAGGAGGAGGAGGAGGAGGAGGAGGAGGAGGAGGAGGAGGCTGACAGGGCCCCATAAGTGGCAAGATGTCTTTTCCCCTCTTTTGCCTTTTTCTTCCTTCCTTCCTTTCTTCATTTCTGTCTTTCAACCCCCTTCCTTTCCTTCCTTTCTTTCCACCCCTTCCTCCCTTCTTCCTCCTCTCCCCTACCCTCTTTTCTTCTGTCCCTTCCATCCTTCCTTCCTTCTCTCCTTCCTCTTACCTCCTTCTTCTCTTCTTTCATCTCACAGATGCACATTCAGAAGGCTACTGCACCCATCAGATGATACTGGATATGTGGAAATTTCAGAAATAAATGAAATGCTTCAGTTTTTGAGAGGGAGTATTTAATCATAAATAGACATATTACAAGCAGACTAATATATAGGCCAAAGAATAAGATGGCGCCCAACTATATTCACTAGAACCTATGATGCTCTTTGTTTTCGTTTTGTTTTGTTGCTGCTGTTTTTTAATATGTTCATTCATTTTCTGTCTCACACCAAAAATCAAGCTAACTGGGAGTAGGAATTGGTCCCTTGTATTTTCCATTGTATTTTAAGTACCTAAAACAGAACATGGACTAAATTTAATGTTCAGAAACCAATAACTAAGTAACAAGAGAAGACAAGATGGAGATGAGAAATGAGACTCAAGCCTGACAGCCTGAGTTTGTTCCTCGGATTTCACATGAAAGAGCCGGATTGGGCAAGCAGCATGAATCTGGTTCTCCTACAGTAAGATGGGACGGAGAGACCAAAGACTCTCCTGGAAGCTTGTGGTCCAACTTACCTGCTGTCTTAGTTAGGGTTTTACTGCTGTGAACAGACACCATGACCAAGTCAAGTCTTATAAAAGACAACAGTTTTTTGTTTGTTTGTTTGTTTTCAAGACAGGGTTTCTCTGTGTAGCCCTGGCTGTCCTAGAACTCACTCTATAAACCAGGCTGGCCTTGAACTCAGAAATCCGCCTGCCTCTGCCTCCCAAGTGCTGGGATTAAAGGTGTGTGCCACCACTGCCCATCAAAGGACAACATTTAGTTAGGGCTGGTTTACAGGTTCAGAAGTTTAGTCCATTGTCATCAAGGCAGAAACATGGCAGCATCCAAGCAGGCATGGTGCAGGAGGAGCTGAGAGTTCTACATCTTCATCTAAGACTGCTGATAGAATATTGGTTCCAAGGCAGCTAGCACAAGGGTCTTAAAGCCCACACCCACAGTGACATACCTACTCGAACAAGGCCACACCTATTTCAATGGACCACACCCTCTAATAGTGCCACTCCTTTGGCTGAGCAGACACAAACCATCACACCCGCAGTACAAACACAGAAACAAGCACAGCAGAAACAAGAGACCCCACATCAACAAGGTGGAAGGAGAGAATCACCTCCCAAAAGTTGTCCTCTGGCCACATATGTGCTGTGGTACATGTGCAACGCCCCCCCACACACACACACATGTGCACACATACACATCAACACAATGAGAAGAGGAGTCCTGTGACAGTAAGCCATGTCTGTACTGTTTATTGGATAGTACAAATTGAACACAGCAGTTGGACACATACTCAGTCTCACATAAGCAGCAAATATTAACTCCCTCTTCAGTTTCCCTCTCTCTGTGGAGATTTAATTGGTTTCCAATCTCATAATATCGTACGAAATCAACAGAAAGAGACACTGGAAAGGGACATATCCTTTCTCCATTTTATTAGTCCTTTTGAGTGGCTGGAATTCAAGGCTTGCTGAAGGGTGACTTCATAGCAGCCTAAGCTCGGTATGTCACGGGCAGGCGCAGCACACACTATCCTGTCTGATGCTTAGAAGGCTTAGAAGACACCAATTCACCATCACCACTATGAAATTAATTTATTGACCCTGATTAATTGACCCACTAATTGTTATAACTGAGAAAAGATGAGAAATATGGTGGGAATCCAGACAAAGTGGTTATTTATGTTAGGTTGTCAAGAAAACAAACTTACAAAAAAAAAACCCAAAAAACCAAAATCAGTGAGCCAGTAACTCAAGCACAGAGCAGACCCAGCCTGTGAAACAGAGCAGCTATAGTCACAGGACCTATAGCTGAATTCATGTATATTCTAAATTTATTTTTGGACCCAAACCCAAAAATCCTATCCATGGGTTTCACTAACCCAGGGATGGAATAAATAATTTGGACTCATATATGTTCAATGTCTTCCTGTGACTTTTTCTATATGAAGTTGGTTCCTGTTCAAGACTAGAACTCGGGTATACAAAAAACACGTTCCCCTCTGGTATCTGTCTTAGTCAGGGCTTCTATTCCTGCACAAAACATCACAACCAAGAATCAAGTTGGGGAGGAAAGGGTTTATTCAGCTTACACTTCCACATTGCTGTTCATCACCAAAGGAAGTCAGGACTGGAACTCAAGCAAGTCAGGAAGCAGGAGCTGATGCAGAGGCCATGGAGGGATGTTACTTACTGGCTTGCTTCCCCTGGTTTGCTCAGCTTGCTTTCTTGTAGAATCCAAGACTACCAGCCCAGGGATGGCAACACCCACAATGGGCCCTCCTACCCTTGATCACTAGTTGAGAAAATGCCTTACAGCTGGATCTCATGGAGGCATTTCCTCAAGGGAGGCTCCTTTCTCTGTGATAACTCCAGCTTGTGTCAAGTTGACACACAAAACCAGCCAGTACAGTACCTGATGCTTTTAGAGATGGGTTGTGACCAGCACGATGACCCTGCATCTGCCATGGTTCCTGAGACGTCAGTATTAGTAACCACTGATGTTTCAGTAAATTGACTGAGTTACTCAGATACCTACCACCAGGGCTATTTCTGTGGCCACTCTATAGACTACAATGGGGAACTGAGCAAACGGACTCCCTGCCCATGTTTCTACCATCCTAGCTCTGGATGTTCCTTTCCCCATTTGAAAGTTAAAAGCCACCTTTATCAGGAGACTCTTGTCTGAAAATGAATTTATTTCTAGGGCCAAGTAATAAAAAACAAAAAAGTAGACTCATAACAAGACCCAATCTGGAAAAAGAAGGCACACAGGGGGTTCTCAATGATTCTCTCCCCTGCCACCTTCCCCTCTCCTCTCTCCTCTCCTCTTCCTCCTCCTTCTCCCTCTCCTTGCCTCTCTCCTAGTTCCTTCCCACTTTTCATTTTTTCTCTTCTTTTTTCATCAAAACTCTTGCCAATCCCAGCACAACTGCTCTGTAATGGTAAGGAGGGAGGTACCCTTCTGTCACGGGTAAGAATACAGAGTCAAAACTAGAAAGCGGTGACTCTATGGCTTGCTAGTAAGGATTTGTCTGTGTTATAGCTTGCCAGAACGGATGAGTTTGCCTGGTACCCCAGAGACGTCAACTGGAGTGCTGAGTCAGTTTCCCCAGCACAAAGATGCCATGTGGTGCTTTGCTCCTTCAGTTGTCCTTTCTCTGAATGACTGCTCTGTTAATGATGTGAACTCAGAGCCTGAGAAACCTCTGTCCTTGCCCAGAGCACCCCTTTCATTGTAGAATCCTGTGCCCAGGTGGATCCCTCTTTGCTGGGCTGTGAACTTGCTCTCAGGCTAGCCTGCATGTGGGATGTGGCTGTCAGCTCTGGCACACTACTGAGGTGTCAGAACTGTGAGACCCTGCTCACAGTGACAAGGCGCTGAAGTGTCACTGTGGGGCATCCTGGGCTTCACTTTCACTCTCTTTGATGGCATCACGCAGGCCAGAAAGTCAGGCAGAATCAGAAGAAGCAAGGAACAACAATCGAATCCTGCCCTTCTCAGCTACCCATGCTGACAGGGAAGCCTCCTCACTGTGGAGGGCAGTTGAAAGCAATTATTGAAAGCCATTTAAATTCTAAATACACTGAATTTTAGAGGAAAAAAATTGCAATGAAATGACACTTTCATGAAAAATATATGAGGTTGCTTCCAGTAATTATAGATTAGCACGGATGCTTCTTTCATTGGCCATTAATTTATATCAAATATTTATTGAGTCCTGTGAAGCTGTAGGCTAAGAACCACTTAGCACTGGGTACCCAAATGTGCTCTTTAAAGGGACAGACTATAGCTTCTGTTTGGATTATTTTCTTCCCTGTGACTGACACAAAAAGAAAAAAATCAGCAGTTGAAATGAAAACCCATCAAAAAAAATAAGATAGAGTCTCATATCTGGTCTACAAAGTGAGTTCCAGAACAGCGAGGGCTACACAGTGAAATTGTGTTTCAAAAAGCGCCCCCCCCCAAAAAAAGATGGAGTCTCATGGATCCCAGACAGTCCTTGAACTCACTCTGTAGCCAAGGATACCCTTGAATGTTGATTCTCTCACTCACCTCCCAGATATCATTTTTTTAAAAAAAATATACTAACATTTATTTTCATTTTATGTGTATATGCAAGTATGTGCTCGTGTGTGCATACAATATCACAGGAGGCCAAGAAAGCATTGGATGCCCTGGAACTGGAGTTAGAGGCAATTGTGAGCCACCATGTGGGTTCTTGGAACCAAGTCCTCTTGCATGATCAGAAAGTACATGCAGCCACTGAGCCATCTATCTGGCATCATCATGTGCCATTTTGAATGGGCAGCTATTGCCCTCATCCTCTGCCACCTAAAGTTACGCTGAGAATTTTTGCAACATTTTTTTTGTCCTTTTCCTTTCCAGTTCCGTGGAAGATTGTCTTTCTAAAAGAATCTCTGGTAACCCAAAGTGGTGGACACAGTAGGAATGGTCCAGACTCACTTGGAGACCCGCCCACACCTGTAAGACTGGACCCTGTTCAGATCCCTTCATCACATTTGATCACAAAAAACAAATGAGGAATGCTAAGCCCCTGGGCACAGAGCAAATTCAGAACTCTGTTTTCTGAGTGTTTAATGATAACAAGTGACTTCTATACAGAACACAGATTCTTGAAAAGATGGGGAGGATGTTTGAGTGAGACATGTAGCATAGCATGAATAGAGATGGTGATTTTCATGTCCAGATGAGCTCACTGCATGGGACAAAAGATTGGGTGACCTTTTTGCCAGGCTGCATCAACAAACTCAATTCCAAATCACTTTACAGAATCCCTTTAAGCCTCTGTGGTTGACCAGTTGTCCATCCACCTGATCCTCATAGCAGGTTGTTCTTTCATCAGTCCCTTCTCCCTGTTTTATGAATTGCTGGCTGACTCACCCACCTTGGCATTTTTCTCTTCCACTTTCTTGGCCTGGCTAACCCTTATCAGGTTATCAAAGGGTCTATCTCAAACACTTGTTGTTTTGAAGACCCTTCTAAGATGGTTCCTGTCCCGTCTCATCCTCTACTTCTCTAGGTCATGAATCACTAGGAGGGTAACTACAGCATTATGCACCAATCTCCCCACAAGTAACTCCCAGTAAGTCTGAAAAGTCTTGGACAATCTGATATTCCCAGGGCAGACACAGAGAGGAGGCATAGCATGTATGTTATAATTAACAAATATTACCCAAGGCAGCAAAGAAACTCTGTTGTAGTATAGAAAAACTGCACCTTGATGACATGCTTAGACACTAACTGTTCTTCATTGGTTCAAATCACTGGATGCTATTTTTATCCAAATTCCTTCCATTAACTTTCTGATAGGGGCAGTTTTATTTCAAATTAATATAATTAGTATTGATGGCTGTAATAATCGCTTGGAAAAATAACAGCTTTGGGACTAGAGATAGGACTCATGCTTGTCTAGCATGCATAAGGTTCTTGATTTGCTCTCCAGTCCCATATCAACTAGACATGGTAGAGCATATCTATTATTCCAGGACTCCAGAAGTGGAGGCAAGAGAGGCTCAGAAGTTCAAGGTCGTCCTTGCTGACATAACAAGTTTGAGTCTAGCTTGTGCTACATGAATAAAGATGAGGATGAGGAGAGTAAGAAAAGGAAGAAAAGGAAGAGGAAGAGGAGGAGGAGAACAGAATGGAAGGCCTGATTCTTTTTTTAAATGAACATATAAAATTGATGAAGTCTCAAGTTTCTTCCTTCAGTAGAATAGATGCAAATGGGATGTAGTAAAACTAGAAATAACATTTATCATCTTTAAATAGTTCCTTGTCTGCTATAAAGTGCTTTTGAATATACGATGTTCTTTTATGGGTTCATATTTCAGTCAAATGGTACAATAAATAGCATTAAGCCCAGGGATCTGGCATTGCTTGCAGAGTGTAGGAGCAGATCAGCCTCAAAGCCTGACTCCCTGTGCTCTGGTAAGGTTCATTACAGTCTATCTGTGTGACTGACCCTGGGGCAAGTTGCTTGATATCAGTCCCTGTACCCATAGACCAAAGGTATACATTGAAGACGGTGCATGCTTTCTGCATTGTGAAATATAAAGTGAATTAATGTTGCGATTCTCAAACTGAAACTATACATTGCATTCATTGGAGAGCTTAAGATAAAGACATGCAGATCAGAGCGCTAGAGAGGAAGCTCTGCTCTTGCAGAGGACCAGTTCTCAGCATCCACATCTGGAGGTTCACCACCAGCTATAACTGTAGCTCAGGTGATCCCAATAAGGATTAGAATGTAGCTTCTGAGAGCACCTGCACTTATGTGCACACATCCCCCAAGTAGGCACACATAATTAAAATTTTAAAATCAGTTTTTAAAAGCCCAGGCCACTTGGGATGGTTAATTTCCGGTGCCGATAGGATGGACTTGAAGAAGAACTAGATAAGCTAGAGATGTCTCAGTGGTTATGAGAACTCGTCGCTCTTCCAGACAGCCTGTGTTTTGAGACACGGCACACACGTGGCAGCTCACAGCCATGTGCAACCGATGCCCTCTGCTGCTGGCCTCTGTGGGCACTGCATGCTGCAGACTTATGTAGATAAAACACTCATATACATACAAATAAATCACTGTGAAAGGAAAAATAGGAATATTTAGAAAGCTGATCAAGCATTACTCCTTGCTCTGTGCCTGTGAGGTGTTCCTTTCCAAAGGGGCTTTTCTCTCCTCTCCTCTCCTCTCCTCTCCTCTCCTCTCCTCTCCTCTCCTCTCCTCTCCTCTCCTCTCCTCTCCTCTCCTCTCCTCTCCTCTCCTCTCCTCTCCTCTCCTCTCCTCTCTCCTCCTCCTCCTCCTCCTCCTCCTTCTTCTTCTTCTTCTTCCTCCTCTCTCTCTCTCTCTCTCTCTCTCTCTCTGTCCCCAGGAATACCCTTCTCTTCTTGCTCTGGGACCAGAAGTCCAGGCTCTCTAGATTTGACTTCAGGACTTTCACTAACCGACCCTCTGGTCCATAAGCCTCTAATCTGGACTGAGAGAGTCCCACTATTGGCTACCCTAGATCTGAGGCTTTGGGACTTCTAGACTGTGCTTGAGAACCCAGGGTCTAAAGCTTGCAGATGTTCTGTATAAACACACCACAATCACTCTGATTTATTCTCCTCAAATAGATAGATAGGCAGGAAATAGGCAGACAGACAGATGAATGGACAATTGGTAGATAGATAGATAGATAGATAGATAGATAGATAGATAGATAGATAGACAGACAGACAGATAGACAGATAGATAGGAGTGATAGACAGACTATTGATTCCATTTCTCATAGAACCCTGATTGATATATCACTCTGTAGATCATGCGAGTGTAGCTGAGCCATCCGGGCATCGTTACCTGTCTTCCAGATGAGTCTAATCTGCAGACAGTGCACTGAGACCCACGAGCTCAGCATCTGGTACACACCAGGGAGTCCTCACTGTAGGGGACCCCTGCTTTGTACAGCATGTGCCAAATGGACATTTGCTCCATTTGTTTGCTTGCCCTGGAATGGGGCTGTAGAACTACTATAGAGCCCGCTCTCTACTAGTTTTCTTTTTTGTTTTAGCTGCTTTTGTTTAAAAAAATCTTACAGATGTCATTTACCCTTCAACACCTTTTCTTGAAAAAAAAAAACTGGTGAAAATCTTTAAAAAATTCTCTTTATTTGTTTTTTTAAAAATTTCTCCTTTTTTCATTTTTATTATTATATTTTATTTATGTACATTCCAAGTGTTGCTCCCCTTCCTGGTCCCCCTTCCAGAATTCATCACCCCATACTCCCCATTTGCCTCTGAGAGGGTGCTCCATATACTCCCACCGTCCTCCCCCAGCATCCCCCTTCCCTGGGGCATCAAGTCTCTACAGGATTAGGCGCATCCTCTTCCACTGAGGTCAGACAAGGTAATCCTCTGCTACATATGTGCCAGGGGGTCATGAACTAGTCCATGTATTTATGCTCTTTGGTTGGTGGCTTAGACTGTGGGAGCTCCCAGGGGTGCGGGTTAGTTGACACTGTTGTTCTTCCTATGGGGTTGCAATCCCCTTCAGTTCCTTCAATCCTTCCCCTAACTCTTCCATAGGAGTTCACAACCTCCATCCAATGGTAGGCTGTAAATATCTGCATCTGTCTCAGTCAGCTGCTGGTAGAGCCTCTCAGAGGACAGTCATGCTAGGTTCCTGTGTGCAAGCACAACACAGCATCAGTAATAGAGTCAGGATTTGGTGCCTGCCCGTAGGATGGATCCCAAGTTGGGCCAGTCACTCACTGGATGGCCTTTCCTTCAGTCTCTGTACACCCTTTCTCTATTAGTACATTTAAAAGATGCACAAATAATTTGGAAAGAAAAGGAGCAAGCCCTAGGACGCCAGGACTGGGGAGGCTGAGGTAGGAAGCTTGTGAGTTTGGGACCAGTCTGACTACATAGCAAGGTCTTTTCTCACAAAATGAAATAGAAGGAAGGGAGAGAGAGAAGAAAGAGGGTGAGCAGGGGAACCCAGAAATATCCCTAAGCTTCCACCTTTAACTCCACGCTGGAGGTAGGAACTACCATCGGAAAATTTCAAAAAGTAAGTAATTTGAACATTTTAAATCACATGCTGGCCTAAGCAGTGTAATGAAACCATGCCATCCCAGTCCATCCTGATAAGGACACAATCTTCTCTGTCCAGTGTATCCGAACTATATACGCTACCCTCTGGCTAGCCATTTTGGTATCCATCCTGATTGTCTTATCAGTGTTGTAGGGCTTACATTCAAGCTACTCTTCTTTGGCTTAATCACAGGCCCAGATTTCAAGAGCAGTGATGCAGGTGATTGTTTCATGTCAAAGAGAAGTCATACAGTAAAAAAGAAAGAAAAAAAAAGGAGTTCTTGACTTAATGAGAAAAAATCGTATTGATGATATTGCTAAGACTTATGGGGAAAAAAATCTGCGTCCACAACATTTTGAAAGGAAGAAATAGAAACTCACACTGATATTGCCTTAACACCTTCAATTACAAAAGTACAGCAGCCACAGTGTGTGCCCCAAGAGAAGAAAGAACTGCATGGACACATGTTCTAAAAGCAGGCCACGCACGCTGTGTATTTTACATCTCCTCTGTCCTGCTTTCATGTTTCGTGAGCATTTTAATGTCAGATATATTTCCAAGACTTACAATCCTATTTTAGGACAGCCCATAATATATTTAACTGGACACCCACCCCCTTTTTTGAGCAAATGAGCTATTTCCAGTTCTTTTCTGTATAGTAAATAGCACAGTGGTGGAAACGCATTTGTTTTGCATTCATTTGTTCATTGAGGAAATATCACTGTTTCTGCCCCTGCACTAGACACCATTCAAAGCAGAAAGGCACACAGAGAGAAAAGGCTTCCTGGACATTCTTTCCAGGGGTGGGGCCGGTGGGGGAGAGTCTGACCATAAGCAAAAGGACGGATATATGGCAGGCTGAGATGGCAGACCCAGTGAGGGAAGCTGTTCTAGCTCGGTGTTTGTTGTTAAGGCAAACACCATGACCACTAGCAACTTAAGAAGAAGAAAGGGTTTGTTTCAGCTTACAGGTCATGGTCCATCCTAGGACCTAAGTCAGGGCAGGAACTCAAACCAGAATGTGAAGGCAGAAACCATGCTT
The DNA here is from genome assembly GCA_036184795.1 of Tokudaia tokunoshimensis. NCBI lineage: Eukaryota > Metazoa > Chordata > Mammalia > Rodentia > Muridae > Tokudaia > Tokudaia tokunoshimensis. Next base: position 89,960,361 of record BTHU01000016.1, on the reverse strand, counting down.
GCTGGCACTGGTTAACATGAAATATCTGTTTTTCTATTTGCAAGGGAACCACTACCCTGTTAGGGAGTTAATCTCTTAAGACCAATGTTCCTGGGGGTCAGCCAACTCTTGAACTGACTTGATAAGGCTTGTGTTGTCATTGACTAAACTCCACCATTAATGGCTGCAGAGTTCAAAGTTCAAAAGGCAGAGGCCCACAGTTGTTCCTGCCTGAGAGCACAGACCTGCTTCTGCCTGCTCTGCCCCATCAGGCCTTCCCACAATCCCTCAGTGAGTGGCTCTAATGGGCAAATTGATACTTATAACACCATAACTAAAAGACCATAACTTTTGACCATTTGAGAATTAGCCCCTCTAAGACACACGTCTGTCTATGTGCCCTGTCCAGAGAACGACTTTTCCTCAAGTCAATCTCCAGCTCCAATATGGCAGCCTTGGTCACTGCGGAACCAGTGATGTCTTTTGAGAGCTATACTTAGCTCATGTAGAGAAAACCTGTTAAGTTTTCAGTTATTCTCACATTTGAAACAGTCTTTATGGTCTGCTTTTACCATGCCAATAAATCGTTTTATTTTTAATTATGTGTGCTCTGCGGGGGGGGGAGGGGGGGGGTATGTGTCCTTGAGTGCAGTGCACATGAAGGCCACAAGAGGGCGCAAGAGCTCCTAGAGCTGGAGCTACATGGAGTTGTGAATCTTCAACATGGAGGCTGAATTCAGACTTCCGGTCCTCTGGAAGAGAAGCCAGCACTCTTCACCAGTGGGCCATCTCTCTAGTCGCAGCCAATAAGATTTCTCAAAAAGGTTACATATGACAGTCAAATAAATGATTAACTGTTTCACCATTTCTCCAATGAGGCTCCAAATGTTTACTGAATCAATCTAGCCATCTTCGATCCCCCACCAACCGCATCCTCCTCACCTCAAATAATACCAATAACAGCCCCAAAATTCACTCGTGCTATGCTGTAAACACTCAGCATTGACTCTGAGGGAAGGACGACTATGGTTATACGGACACCCTAAAGATTAACGGCATTTTTTTCTCTCTCTCCCTCACACTCCAAAGTCTGCAGTCTTGACCTCCTAGAAGACCCTTTGCCTTTCTCATCCAGAGCAGAGTGGATATCCTAAAAATGCTTGTCCCCTCCCCTGCCCTGGGACGAGTGTGCAAACCCTACAGCTAGGAATGGCTTAAAGCACTCACTCTGCTGCAGGCCCCAGGAACGTCACTGTCTCCTCTAAAGGTACCTACCAAATGCTGTCAGCACAAGCCACATCCCCTCACGCCTCCCTTGAAACCTGTGGCTGAGGCAGCCGGGGCTCACTGACATTCAAGAGGGTCTACTGTCTTTTAGATCCTCATCCTCTGGGGGCGGGGGTGGAGGGTAGGAAGGGCACGACAGCCTCTCCCTACAGAAAGTCACCACAACCTGCAGGCATTCGGCATGGTGAGGGAGCAGGTGTGTCCTCACTAGGGTTTGTTCAAGCATCAAAAATGTGAATTCTGCATTAGAGTTTATAGCTCCCATGATCCTCTCTGGCTCCATGCCCCTAGCAGGATTTTCTCTCTTTTCTTTCACTCTCCTCTCCCCATTTGCAGAGGCTCAGCCATGTGTCCTGTGTGTTGTTCTTTTGAGAACGCTTCCCACTTTAGGAGACCCTCTACTTTATGCTTTAGGACTCAGGAAGTTTTCCCACCATGTATCTCTCTCTTTGTCTTCTTCTATTTTCTCCTCCCATGGTGCTAGCCAGCTTTCCTGGTATAAAGAGTGGCACTGCTCAGAGCAGCACCCCATAGTCAGCAAGGCCTCATTGGCGCTACTGGCCCTCGGGTGTCCATCCAGACGACACGTGCATCTTCCCACACTCCTAGTAGCAACATGTTTCCCTCTCGTGATGTGCTTCTAACATGGGATTTGCTTTGTGACACTTTGGAGTTGAATAGCGAATGAGCTTTTGCACACGTGTGTGTCTCTGAAGGCATGTGTTCTGGGCCAGCCTGTGAACTTGCTATGTGGCTGAGGATGACCTTGAACTCCTGATCTGATAGCTACTACCCAAACACTTTCTCGTGCTCCTTGATTCTTTTGTGAATTGCTTGTTATTGTTTGTCTGCCTGCTTGCCTGTCAGTGCTGATTCCCAGGAGGTCTTTATATATCAGGAACAGAAGCTGTGTTTACAAGGAGACATGGAAGCTCAGACCAAACCAACTGTGTTCTTTTCAGTATTTCATTTGATGATTAATGAGAATAAAACCCCTTGGTAGAAAAAGGCAAAGAAGGGTGTTGCAGGGCTGGTTAGCACTGGAAAGGAAAGCTAAGGATGCTAATTCTTAATACTAGACACACAGACACACAGGACAGACATACTGACAAATGGCAGCAGCTGCTGGCAGGAGGCTGACTAGATCAAAGGCCTAATAAGACAGGAAGAAAGAGAGGAATCTTTTTAATAGACTAGAGAAACCGTGTGCCGGAAGCAACTGTGCAACTCAGCAACTCTGAAGAGTGCTATCCTTTGATGAAAGACTCCAGGAGACCACACTAAGACTCACATCATTATATTTGTCTTCATGGACCCCCCTCTTACTTTAAAAAAAAGGGGGGGATAAATGCAAAAATGATAGTGTTATGCCCGTATGAAAACTAAGCCAATCTAGGCTGTACCAAATCCATTTTTATTTCAATTTTAAATGTTACTGAGGCTAGAGAGATGGGTCAGTGGTTAAGAAGCACTGCTCTTGAAGAGGATCCAGTTCTGTCCCCAGCACCCACATTGGGTCTCTCAGTCGCAAGCACTTGTAACTCCATTTCCAGGGGATCCCACACCTCTGGCCTCCACAGGCAGTTGGGTGCATATACCCACACAGAGACACACATATTCACATCATTAAAACTAGAAATATAAATGTTTTGAAGGTTGAAATATGTCCGTGGTCCTTTATTTTTTTTTTTAATTTAATTTAATTTTATTTTTTTAATTTACATTCCAAATCACTTCCCCTTTCCCGTTTCCTCCCTCCCCGAAAGTCCCATAAGCCCCCTTCCCTCCCTCTTTTCTCCGTTCAACCCCCTCTCATTACTCTGTCCTGGCGTTCCCCTACATCCAGTCTTTCCAGGACCAGGGGTCTCTCCTTCCATCTTTTTAGAAATCTATTGATATGCTGATTGTGTCTAGGGTATTCTGAGATTCTGGGTCAATATCCCCTTATCAGTGACTTCATACCATGTGTGATCTTTTGTGATTGGGTTACCTCACTAAGGATGATATTTTCAAGTTCTGACCATTTGCCTAGGAATTTCGTGAATTCATTGTTTTTAATTGCAGAGTAGTATTCCATTGTGTAAATATACCACATCTTCTGAATCCATTCCTCCGTTGAGGGACATCTGGGTTCTTTCCAGCTTCTGGCTATTATAAATAAGGCTGCTATGAATATAGTGGAGCATGTGTCCTTATTGCATGCAGGTAAAGTCTCTGGGTATATGCCCAGGAGTGGTATAGCCGGATCCTCCGGAAGTGTCATGCCCAGTTTTCTGAGGAGCCGCCAGACTGCTTTCCAGGTCCTTTAAAGTATCTGCCCAGGGAGAAGCCCTGGCGTGTGGAAAGCAGCCCTGGCTGTTGAGGGAACAATGACGCTGTCAGTCATGCAGCCCCACTGGGGGTTGCATCCACTGAAGAAACCTCTCCTGAGAAGGTTGGAACCAGAACTCTGGTCCACGCAGGTGTCCAGAGACCTGCCATCTTGGTCTAAAGCCAACCATGAGGCAGCTCACCTAACTCTAGAGCCCCCTAGTGGCCTGGCGCTGAGTCAGCAGCAGGCCAGTGCCATTTTAATCCATTCCTCCCCGCCCTGAATCCCGAACCCCCAAATAGACGGCTTTTGTCAAATTCTATCTCAGAGACTCTTCCCAGGGAAATCATCCCAAGATGACAGCACATTCTCACACAGCATACAACGGGCCTCCATCTTTACAAGTAAAGCTAAGAGAGAGGGTATTCTCATGCCAAAGTGTGAAGGGCTATCCCAAGCAGGCGCAGGCTTCCTCGGGGCCAATGTCTGCTTCCTGACTGTCACGCCGACTTTTCAGAGATGTTTTCTCTGATCTTCTGCAACAATAAAGATGACAAAGACACTCATGATACTGCTCCTGAGAGAGCCCTTTCAGCTGTGACACTGTCCGTTGCTCTGTCCCCTTCAGCATAGAGGGAAAGGATGACTGCTTATTCATATGTCCCGTGGTCATAAGCTCCAAGGACTGTGTAGGGCTGTAGCAGTAACACAATTCTGGACCCCACCCTTCTCATTTCCAGGATGGTAGAATTGTAGATAAGACTCACGTGGGTGTGTAGTGCTGAGGTCTCGAGTGGTCCGGCGAAGCCATGGACTCACCTCTGAACCCGTATCAGCTCTATTTTCTATCGTGAACGATGGAGCAAAGTCTCCCCTGCAGCAAAGGGATAGCTGACCCTGAGCATCCAGATGCTGATTTCCCAGCTGAACTCTCTGTGACCTTATTAGGCACGCTCCTCTCCCTACGATGTGCACTCAATTAAAGGCTGAGAAACATCCTAACAGATACATAACACTCCCCACCCCACCCCTACCCCCTCACATAAATGGGACTCAGAACCGCGTCTCTATTTTCAACAGATGAGCTGCTCACGAGAGCGCAAACTGAGGGGAGATGTGGAAATTTCCTCACCCTGATTCTCAAAGCTGTCTGAAAGGTTCGTAAGAGCCTCTCACTCCAGTAAGAAGGAGAGCCGTAACATTCAAGAATTCTATCCTGTCCTGCTCATTTCAAGGTTGTGGCAAAGAAGTGTGATGTAGTCAGACCCCTCTGGGGCAAAGTGGTCCATTAGGGCTGCGGGCAACACAGTAGGTGTGCAGTAATAGCCGAGAAAGGACTCAGAAAGCAGGCACTGGAAATACAAGTGTTCTGTTCTCTGAAAAGCAGAGCGGGAAAGTAATTTAGCTGGGGCCTCACGCTCCAGGCATTTAAAAAATCATTGCCCTCGGATTTGCATTAACACTTATTCGGTTTCCATTTACCTTTTTTTGGAAACTGTAAAGCTAGATTCAAGAGTTGTTCTCTGAAATAAGTTAGTAGCTCTTTCCGACCTCAGGGAAGAATGTATTTCAGACGGGAAATTTAAAAGGTACCTGCAGCCACCTCTCTCCCTCCCTGCATACCGGCTTGACACTGCCCGTACATCCCGAGACAATCAACGCAGTGTGGCTGGTAATCAGCCCCTCCCTGGGGCCCATTCTCAAGTCCCATGGCTGCGGGGTTAAGGAATCAACATTCCCTTAGGAACCAGTTTGCTGGTACCAAGCACTATCTCGCTAGGGCAGTCTCCATCACTCTACAAAGGCAATAGTATTCCTATTTTATGAATGGCATCACCGAGGCTCAGATACATTGCCCAGAGTAGCCTTGGTTTGCAGAATTGGGATCTCAACACAAGTCACCTCACTCCTTTATTGGGACAATAGAAAGGTCAATAGCTCCAAAGCGCTTAGCACATTCTGCTCAATGGGCATGTTACTATTATCACCAAATGGAAGTAAACTGCCTTTGGAGCCATCAGTCAATCCCATCCTATTATCCAAGAAGAAGCATACAATAAGAACATCACGAAGCTGGGCAGTGGTGGCGCATGCCTTTAATCCCAGCACTTGGGAGGCAGAGGCAGATGGATTTCTGAGTTCGAGGCCAGCCTGGTCTACAGAGTGAGTTCCAGGACAGCCAGGGCTACACAGAGAAACCCCATCTCGAAAAACAAACAAACAAACTAACAAAAAAAGAGTATCATGAGATTCACTGATACCCTGATTGCTCAGAATGGATGTCATAGTTTGCATCTGGAATGTTCTTCAAAAATCCATATGAAAGGGGTTGGGGACCTTGAGCCCAGGAATACTGACCAGAATCCTGCTTAAGAGTAGAGTTCTGTCTTAGGGTTTCTATTGCTATGAGGAGACACCATGACTATAGCAATTCATATAAAGGAAAACACTGAATTGGAGATGGCTTACAGTTTGAGATGATTAGTTTATTATCGTCATGGCAGGAAACATGACAGTGTGCAGGCAGACATGGTACTGGAGAAGGAGTTGAGAGTTCTACATCTGGATCTGCAGGCAGCAGGGAGAGAAAATGCCACACTGGGCCTGACTTGAGCATCTGAGACCTCAAAGCCCACCCCTAGTGACACGCTTCCTGCAACAAAGCCACACCTACTCCAATAAGGCTACAACATCTAATAGCACCACTCCCTGTGACCCAAGCATTCAAATATGTAGGTCTATGAAGGTTGTTCCTATTCAAACCACCACAGCTTTGTATGACCTGATATGGGGTACCTGAAGAGACAGGCTCCAGAGAGGCCTGAATAAATAAAATGGAGTCTTCTTTAATTACAGGTAGGTTTGTCCCAAGCAGATTAGTGGGAGGCAGCCCCAATCTCCAGTTGGTTTCAGTTTTTAAGGGTAAAACAAATGGACGGACAAACAAACAAACAAGCCGTAACTGGGACGTATACAAAAAGCAGGCAAGATAACAGTTAAATGATCAGGCAGTTAACCTAAAGCTTAGGGTCACATTGTATAGGAACTTATGGCTGTTCTAGTTTTACTAAGCTATATTTAGCACTTAAAGTATTCTTAGGAATCCATTCATGAGAAAACATAACTGTAGTTCAGTAGCCTACTATCCTGATCTCTTCCTCCCTTCCTCCCTCCCTCCCTCCCTCCTCCCTGCCTCCCCCTCCCTCCCTCCTCATTCCTTCTCTCTCTCTCTCTCTCTCTCTCCTTCCTGTATGTGATGAAAATGGGATCTTCCCGTTTCCTGCTCCTGCCACCATGATTTCCCTGACTGGTGCCACGTTGCCCTGCCATGAAGGACTCGAACTCTCTGAAACCATAAGCCAGAATAAACCCTCTCTTCTTTAAGTTCCTTCTACCAGGGTATTTTATCAAGGAATCAGAAAAGCAACTAATACAGGGTCCATAAACCCCAGCCCTGCAAGACAGCTCAGCAGGTAAAGGTGGCTTGCCACAAAACCAGGTGGCCTGAGTCCAACTTCAGAACTCAGGTGCTAGATGGAAAGACAGCTGTCCTCTGAGCGCCACATACAAGCCAGGGGGTTGGAGTGAGGGCTCAGCATTCCTCAGTGTTTCAGCTCCAGGATCTGCCTTGAGATCCTGTCCTGGCTTCCCTCCATGATACACTGTTAACAGAAGTCATAGGTTCAAATGAACCCTTTCCTTCCCAAGTTGCTTTCAGTCAGAATGTCTTATTATATTAACAGGAGCGAAACTAGAACACCCCAGTAAAATGTGAGAGAGGGAAAGAATTGCAGTGGGGTGCTAGACCAAGAAAAGAGGCCCAAGGGCAAAACTAGAACATTCTTACAGTAGATAGTTTTTTGAGGGACTTAAAAATATGTATAAACTGGGGACTGGAGAGATAACTCTTAGTGGTTAATAGCACTGACTGCTCTTCCAGGGGTCCTGAGTTCAATACCCAGCAACCACATGGTGACTCACAACCATCTGTAATGGGATCTGATGCCCTCTTCTGGTATGTGTCTGAATACAGCTACAGCGTACTTATATAAATAAAAAATAAATAAATCTTTTTTAAAAAATGTATAAACTACAGAGTGAAACATGATCTTAGAAAATAAAAAAAAGGAGGGGGGTATTTAGGAAGTTATCAATTAATCTCATGCCTCCTGTTTTAAAACTATTCACATATAATGCCAAAAGTGCTGGCCTTTGCATGTTCCAGAGAAAGATGTCATGAGAGTTCTCAGACCATAAATAATGGGACTGATTAAAAATAGGTCACCCAGATCAATCTAATTGTGTTCTATTTTTAATGTAAATTCTTCCATTGATTTTTAAAATGTGTAGCCCATTAAAATACATTCATCGTGACCCTAAGAATGTGTTTGTGTTGAAAAAAAAAAACGTCCAAGGTGAGGAGGAGAAAAGGCAATTTTCTACCACATGAAGGTGGAACAGAAACACCACCAAAGTCTTAGCCCCATTTTCCCAGGGAAAAAGCACACACTTCTGGGTAAGGCGAGAGGTGAGGGGTCATGATGATAAAACGTGACCCGGTTTCGTGGAGTCAGTTTTAAAATGTCTGGAGCCTCCGTGTGTCTCACTGAGATAAAAGAACTCTGATTTGTATAATGAAGAGAAAAACATGTAACTGCCTGTGTGTGTTCTTTATTCCATGAATAACACAGGCTCACATTTGCACGACAGGCACCCATTCCTGAAAATGTGGCAGAAGAAAACTAATGCTAAAAGTGTTCCATCACAACATCATTGATATGAATATATCCTGGAAAGGCTTTCATAAACGCACACACGCACCATGAAAGCACAGATATTATGTGCAGAGGAGATCACAGGCAATTCACCTCAAAAACAGACTGATTCCCCACAACAGTGGAGAGTCCCGAAAGAAAGCTTTAAGGTCAGGCAACACGGCAACACTCTTCTTGGGGGAGGGCGCAACTGGGTAGAGAGCACTGACCCTTTTTTTTGTTGTTGTTGTTGGTTTTTTCGAGACAAGGTTTCTCTGTGTAGCCCTGGCTGTCCTGGAACTCACTCTGTAGACCAGGCTGGCCTCGAACTCAGAAATCCGCCTGCCTCTGCCTCCCAAGTGCTGGGATTAAAGGTGTGCGCCACCACTGCCCGGCAGCACTGTCCTTTTTAATACAATTCGTGTTGCTGGGCAGGCAGAGCAAGCAAGCCAATCAGAATGCAAGTTAGCAAGGCCTTACCATAAAGTTTAAAATTAACAGAGACAAGGGTCTAGGGTACATGCAATTAAATCAGTAGTGATTTTATTATCTCAATCCTGTTATCATATTGTGCCTGCAATAAGACCTACCTTAGACCTATAAGGTCTACCCAAACCTTATCGCTTATCTCACCCTATGCCCTAGTTTACAGGTGATTGCAAGGAACATTTTTTACACTCAGACCTTGACCGTTTGCAGCCTTTAACATTCCTTTAACTATACATTGGCAAAGATTTCTCATATTTAATTTTGTGTAGGGCACGCGCATGTCCGGATGTGTCCCCCAGAGCTGGTGTTATGGGTGTTTGTGAACATCCTGATAAAGATGCTAGAAATCAGACTTAGGTCCTCTGCAAGAGTTGTGTGGGTCTTAAGTGCTGAGTCATGTCTCCAGCCCCAACATAGACACTTTTAAAGTACCAGTATGTAACATGTGTGCTTAGAACCTCCATTTGAGACCTCTCTGTCCTATCATTCTAGATGTCAATGAATGAAGCTCTTCCATTAATGGAACCCTGCCCTCAGCACACTCTCAATACTGAATACAGTAGTTAGTGATTTGTAAACACTCCCAGGCTAAATCCCTGACAATGGCTTTAACTGCTTAGGCTTCAAAATGTCCGACTCAAGGCATCAAAGCACAACATGCTTTTGAGAGCTCATTTTCACATCAGGCCGCACTGATCTCCCAAAACTACACTGCCTAAACAAATGTTCTCCTGAAGAGTTAGAAATTATTTCCTCATAACCACTCAGATATCTGTTGCTATTGTTTAATTATGGTAATCTCCTAGACTGTACATGACTCTTTAGTTTGGTCCCTTTTAATTCTCATAAGTTAGCATCCAAAGCGATGGGTTTAACCATGGCACCTTTATATGTCTGCCGTCATACCTTGTTCTCGCTCGTCCTTAATTTAGTTTTAAGACAGGACACTGCCCATTGCATCTCCTCTCTAACTGACCATTTCTGACCTTTGTGCTTTTCCCTGGAAGGGCTTCCTACCCCTTACTGAATGTTCTTATTATTAACTCTTGGTAAGATTTATTATTATATTATTATATTTATTATTTAATTTGGTCCCTCGTTCATAAATTTTTTGGGCCAAATTATCTGTTCTGTTTCATATATGTAAATGCTTTGATTGATTTTTCTCAATGACAATGAGTATTCTGAAACCTTCTCCACCTATGCGGCTAAAGATACTCTGACGAGCTGTTTATGCCTCTAACACAGTAGTCGTGAACGTTCTATGTGGAGCCAAAATTATCTGTAAATTGACAGGGTCTGGGATATTTTCTTATTAATGTGAGAAAACACCTAGCAAAAAGCAAGATGAGAAGGGAAAGTTTTATTTTAAGCTTGCAGTTCAGAGAAGTTCAGCCCATCAGAACGGGGAAGGCTTGGAGGCGCTCAGGAGACAGAATGGCATATCTGGTTGACACCACCACCATCGCTCTGGAGCAACACATTTCACATCCCCACATAGAGCAGACTCATGCTGGGGTAGGGACAGATTGAATGAGGCAGCCTCCATCCAATCCCGGAAGAGTTGAACAACGGACAGCCCTCCCAGAAGGTGAGCATCTAGAAAGGGACTCGATAGCATATCTCTGTGCCTGTCGCAAATACAGGCACATTAACAGTCTATGAGGCTAGAAGCTCTTCTCCCTCCCATCCCTCAGGTTCAGTGGGACAGCATGAAAAGATTATGGGGCAGGCTAAGAAGTAGGGTGGCGACTCAAAGGATTTCCTGATACTCAGTCATGATTCCATTAACTCCCATATTGTGATAATCATGCTAACCCAAGCCCACAAGTGCAGCTGTTATGAAGCCACAGTAAAACCAAACTAGTGGGGTTCAATCCCTCAGCTCTGCAAGAAGACAACCAAAATATCTGAAAAATGTTCTAAAATGTCAATCGAAGTAAATGCCTTCATAAAATGGACATCAAATTGCCTACTCCCTCAAGGAACAAGATATCAATCAAGAAACAGCCTATAATCAGAAACGGGAAGGCAAGTTTATTAAAACCCTAGGATAAAAATCACAGATTCTGTTACGTTTATAATATCGATCAGCACATTTACACGTGTCTCGTTTTTTAAACATTGACTTTCCCGACTCCTTTCAGGACTGTTATGGAGCTGGCTTTTCCCAAGCCCTCCCAAGAGCTGGGAAATTGGTAGATTAAGGAAAGAGCCTTGACTCTCGTCCAGACGCCTCTAGGGGGCGCGGGAGTGCCGCACGAAGTAATGCGCATGTTCCACCTGCTCGGGCGGACCCTCCCTCTCCTCCCTCCCCATCCGGCTTCTGCCGGAAGCGCTCCCTAGGAGCGGCGACCGGAAACTTGAGCAGGACCTTTTGAAAGGCCCTATCAGCGCGCGAGGCGCCAAATTTGATCTGTATGCGGGCTTGGGCAACTGCCGTGTCCCCACAGCGAGCCACGCACGCCATGAAGTCTATTATTCTGCAAGATCGCCAGCTGCAGCAGTGTCTCGAGGAAAGCCGTAGCCGCTTCCAGACGTTAATGCAGCGGCTGATAGCGAAGGTAGGCTGGGAGGTGGGCCGAGGTGGGGAGGGCGCGATGAGCGGGGATCCAACGCCCTAGCGTTTGACCGGCTCTCCTTTTCGCAGTACAACCAGCCCTTTGAGGACGACCCGTTGGTGCAGATGACCACACTGACCTACGAGACGCCCCAGGGTACGGAGCCCTCTCTTCCTGATGGCGGTGTGCTAGAACAGTGAGATCTAGAACTTGCAGCGCCGCTTGCAAATTCTTGTTCCCTTCGCTCATAGGGACCTTGAATCCATGAATTGCTGATTTCCAGTTCATTTCCCTGAAAGAAATGCCTGGAGACACAGGTGCAGCCTGGTTTTTAAAATGCCTGGCTTGGAAGTCCAAGCTAATTGATTAGCCGTACAGTGTCTCAGTTTCAAACATACAACATAAACACTTTTTAAAAAATGCAATCAAATGTAGACTCCCACAGAGAGGGCCACTCAGCCAGAGTAGCAAAGCCTTGATTTGACTTAGCCCATAAGTATCACTATCCTCTGGAAAGGCCGTGTCTGCAGTGATCAGTGCAGTCAGACCTCCCAGAATTCACATGCCGGTTCCACTACATGAGCAGAGAGCTGGGTTAGTCATCTGAACTTTCCTCATTGCATATCTGTCTGTACAGTGGACATGATAAGTCTGTCCCATGGGCTTTTAAGAGGGTATAGGAGTTTCATGCACACAGGTTGCGAATAGGAAATGGTGTGTCCTTGCTAAAATCTGGAGCTCGGAGTGTGCTGTGTAATTTTTTTTTCAGCTTCTGTTTTTTTTGTTGTTGTTGTTGTTGGTTTTTTGAGACAGGGTTTCTCTGTGTAGCCCTGGCTGTCCTGGAACTCACTTTGTAGACCAGGCTGGCCTCGAACTCAGAAATCCTCCTGCCTCTGCCTCCCAAGTGCTGGGATTAAAGGCGTGCACCACCACTGCCCGGCTTCTGCTTCTGTTTTAATAATATAATCTCAAATCTCCAAACCCACCATTTTTTTTCTAAGTAACTTGTATTTTCCTGGGAGATTTAGAAGGACTGAGTATATCGCACGGGTTCTGCTAGCTGGGGAGTGACAGGGCTGGTGCATTCAAGCTTCAGAGTGACGTTAAATGTATGATACACGTCTCCCCCTACCTCCCAAATATATAGCTTAAAATGGTATGTATTTGGAATATGAGCTGTCCTTAGCCCTTTAGGTTTGTGGTGGAACCTGCTACCTTCTGGGTAGGAGAGTTTGCCATTAATGACAAGTTTCTCCAATCTTTTTTTTTTTTTTTAAAGAAAAAACAACTTTCTCCTTCACGAAGCTGACCAAGGCAATGTCAATGCCTGGGTTGCTCTTAATGCATGCATTTTAAGCAGAAACATGAGCGTTTCAGATTGCTTCTTCAATTGTCACCTTTGTTTTTAAGGATTAAGAGTTTGGGGAGGAAAGCTGATAAAGAAAGGAGACAAGGAACAAACTCAGGTATCAAGTTTGCTGCCTTACTGTACGTAGTGTGTTGGTGTGACTGAATCCCAGTGTGGGTGAGCTTGGAGGCCAGTGTGCTCTGAGAGCTGCAGGAGGCTACCTCAGGGCCGGTGACCCCCTCTGCCTTTTCCCTCCTGGCTGTTGTATGCTATTTCTCTATCATCGTCCACAGGGTCCTACAGATACTGAACCTGCTTGGGGACCTGCAGGGCATGTCCTGGAGGCAGCTGTTAGGTCCTCACCAAAAAGCCCAAATCTCATTTCCTTTGAGAAAAAAAAAAAAACACAATGCCTCTTTTCTTCCTCTGTAACCCAGAAGGAGAAAGAGGAGGAGGAGGAGGAGGTAGCTTTACAGAATGGCATGGCCTCCTGCCTTTCTGTGCCTCTAGAATGAAGGTCTCCTGGTGCTGGGGCTTTACAACTAGTAAATAGAGCAGATGCTGTTTTCATAGGTAGCTTCAACACAGTTTGCCTTCCCGCTGTGAGACTATGTGTGGCCTTTTGCCTTGGTGATTAGTGAAAGGCTGTCTGGTCTAATGGAGTCTCAGGCAACCATGGTTCCTGGGGAAACCCATTGCCCAGAATGGAACATCAAGATTAAGTTACACAGCATTAATAGCAGTCTGGAGTTAAGCTTCCTTGGCTGATTATTATAGCCCTAGGAAGGCAGAACTCTTAGGTTAGCTTGGCTGCTGTACAGTGTAGTCGCTCATGCCTTCTCAGTTTCTGTCTGGAAGTCCACCTCATGCCCCTTTCCAAGGAGCTCCCGTCTCCATCGCCTGTTATATAATGTAGTTGCCTTTTGGTTTTATGAGACAGGATCTCACACTGTCACCCAAACTAGCCTGGAGCTCGGTGTGTAGCCCAGGCTGGCCTCAAACTCTCACCAGTCTCCATTCATCTCTCTGGAGTGCTAGAATTACATCTGTGTTCTGTAGCTGTCTTTGGCCCTGGCACCTTCCTCTGTTATGAATCTTGCTTTGTGAAGATGTAAGTATTTGAGGATGTGCCAGTCGTGTGTTTATATTGCTGTTCGGCTCTGTCATGGGGAAGCCACCAGATGGGTGGAAGTGAACAAACCTGGTACATTCATTCCATGAAGCCCTTTGCATGGTCCTCAAGGAGCAGCCTGTCCCAGTCCTTGTGACATCCTCATTCAAGGCCACAGGACGTGCCGTCTTTACACATACAAGCGACCCCTTTGACAACCCAGTGCTAGAATGGTCGTCCTGGTAGCAAGAGTTATTTATTTAAGGTTTTTGTTCAAAATGTAGGAGATCTTCTGCCTGGGGTCTATAGAAATGCTAGAGCTTTTCTGAAGAGTAGAAAAGTGGGCACGCATAGCCTGTGGTTACAGCTGGGGACCCCGCAGTGTTACTGGGGTTTATTATTGGTGATTTTTAACCCCCAAGACAAAGTTGTTTATGCTGGTCCCAGTATGCCACTCTGAGGACTGTAGGAGGCAGTAGGTTAGGCTGGATTCTCCATTGCCCTGTGCCGGTTTGTTGTGGGCTCTCTTTGAAGGTACCAAACAAGCAGTATGGGGGTCTCTGAGGACGGGGGGCTTCCATGAATGTCAGAAGTTCTGCCCTTTAGACACTGGAAACCACAGAACATAAGCTGAGAACTTTGAGGTCTCAGCTTGCTTGATGTCCAGGTGGCAGGATCAGTTTGGTGCTGCTGGACCACCTCAGGCTAGCACCCAGAGAGCTAGCACCTGAAAGTGCTCACTGTGCTGACTTATAAAATCGTAGGCAGCCTTTTATCTTGACTACCAGCCCTTCACTAAAAAGCACCTGTCGATGACCTAATGGAGCCTGGCAAGCAAAGGCTATAGAAAGCACAAATGGCCTCCCTGGGGCATTGCATGATGGCTAAACCCAGCAGGAGCTGCAGTAGCCACTGTGTGGCCACAGACATACAGAATGCATCAATGCGTAGAGATCCCAGGTTAGCCCTGTGAGTTCCTAAATACTGCTGCATTTCTCTCTCTGACCAATGGAGTTCTCCACTACCTTCTGGGAGTCTTGGGGCCCTCTACTAAACATATATAGGAAGATAAAAACTTCCAATTCTTTGTGTGTCCTGCAAGGATTGTGAATGTCTTGATATACAATGGCTAGAAATGTGCTGCTACTTAATCAAGCTTGTGTTTCTTGATTTGTGTACCCCAAGGACCCTTCTGTGACGGTGATTGACAGATTCACTGGGCAAGCTCCAGAAAGCGGTGAGTATATTTATAACCCTGCACACAGGTCCTGGGAGCCAGTGAGTATTGCTTTGTTAGAATGGGAGGGTAGGGACAGAGTCTGCTTGTCTCCACTACTGCAGTGTACCCACAAGGGTTCCTCGCTGTTTATGTTTTATCTAGATTGTTAAGCAGTATTTTTAAAAATGTAAGTTATCATAGAGTGCTCTGGTATGTCATCCTAGGTCCTTGGAAGATGGGGAGGCGTGTCTTGCCCCGTGGTGTCAACATTTAGCGAGACTTAGGATTTGCCCTTAGGATTTGACTGGTGTTGTGAGCACCAGCTCCTATGGAAAGGAGCACCCTATCCTCACCCCCAACTCACACTCACACACACACCCCTTTGTAACCAGTGTCGGTCCTCTCTCCCTTCTACAAGGCTCCCAGGCTGTGTTCTTCCTGTCTCCCCAGCTCCTTCCGTTCAGTCCCGTTGCAGTCAAATCACAGAAAGGTGCTCCCCCTTACCGGCTTTGGTTTGTCTCCGCCCAGATAGTCCTCACTTGCTTTCTCCTGGCTGCAGAGTCCATCCTTAGAACTTTAGTCTGGAGCAAGCACACATCTAATCCAAGCCCAGGTAGAGCTCTGTTAGTTCGAGGCCAGCTAGGTCTACATAGTAAGTTCCAAGCCAGCTAAAGCTACATAGTGAGTCTGTGTCCCAAAAGGGGAGGGGGGAAAGTGGCGATGGCTGCTTGCGGGCTTTCCTCATTTATTGGTATTAATCCAGATTCTAGCTCCACAAACACTTAAATGCAAAGCCTCCCCCACTGCTTAAAACTACTCAAAATGGCTCCTTGGCTGTAGGGGGCCATGAGTACCCTGGGGTGTTTCAATGAATGGTGAGTTACAGGCCCAGTCCCTCAGCCTGCCTAGCCATATTCCATTGTTCAGGGTTCTAGGCTCCTGGCAATCATGGACACAGGGAACATTCCTTTCCTTTTCTTAAGATTTCTTTTATTTATAAATTGTGTGTGCCAGGGATCAGATTTCCCTGGAGCTGGAGTTATAGGTGGTCGTGAGCCACCCATTATGAGTTCTGTGAACTAAGCCAACATTGGTTCTCTTGAAGGGTAGTGTCTTAGTTAGGGTTTCCATTGCTATGAAAGAGAGACCATGACCTAGGCAACTCATGGGATAACATTTAATTAGGGCTAGCTTCCAAGTTCAGAGGTTTGGTCTATTATGGCAGGAAGCATGACCGCATGCAGGCAGGCATAGCCCTAGAGGAGCTGAGAGTTCTACATCTTTATCCAAAGGAAGCCAGGAGTAGACTTTCTCTTTCACACTGGATAGAACTTCAAAGCCCACCCCCACAGTAACACACTTCCTCCATCAAGGCCACACCTTCTAATAGTATCACTTCCTGGGCCAAGCATACTCAAACCACTACAGGCCGCAGGCACCTTTAACCCCTAAACCGTCTTCTGACTCCAGGGAACATTTTTGAGCCAACAGGGATCTTGACCGTAGGCGGTCATGTCTCAAGTGAGAACAAAAGTACATGTGAGATTGAAGTTTTTTCTCTGCTTCTAGATTCAGAGAGCAGAGGTGCGGATACAAGCTTAGAGGCGGAGGACAGGCCATCTTGCAACTTGATGGTGAGAGAAGCTGCTGGTCATAGTGGGCAGCATCAGGTACGGCCGCAGCTGCTGGGGAACATGTCCTCCAAGATGTCCCCCAGGGCTCTGCTGCCATAGCTCTGGTCACCCATTCAGATACCGAGGACCCAGCTCCTCCTTAGAGGCCCGTGTTCCCCTCACACTGGGGGCTGAGCACCGAGTAGCTCAGGAGGGTATTCGCTGCATACCATCCTCCTTGACTGGCCACTAGATGTTGCGGGTGGGATTACCAGCCAGCTTTACCCTCAGACAGGAAGTGTTTCTGAGTCGCCATTTAAACATCTATGTGCTCAAAAGGTCACTGACCTAAATGCTGAGTACCCCTGTGTCTCCTTTCCCTGAGGGTCTCTAGGGCTGGAGTCACCTGCCTTCTTGTACCGTTTGATTCTCACCTCCCTGACTGGTTGGCGGAGGTGACGGTCCTCAGAGAGCTTACTCGGTAGAGCACTTTCCCAGTCCTGTGGAATTGGCTGTCAGAAAGAGAGGTTGGAACCCTCCCAATATCGAGAGTGGGAGAACCAGGGTCCCTAGAGCTACCCTGAGCAGGAACACTCATCTCTTCCTGTCTTCTCAGTCGACATATTCAGATAGTCTCTAGCCTCTCTCCTTTCTTTCTAGTAAAGCTGTCACAGACATCTCCAGGCTGTGTGGTCTCTGTCGTTTTACCTTCTCTGAATCCTGTGTAAATAAATGCCCTGCAATCAGATGCTAGGTCTGTGGAAGTTCAGAGAGACCATACCATAGCAGATGTGGAGAAGTGACTTTAAGTATTCACACATTTATGAGATTTCAGATTGTTCCAGCATTCACATGGCTGGGGTACCTACATTCCCACTGAATTTTCTGACCTCTCTTTCTGATCAGCCTACAGTACCGGGAAACGCCTTGAGAAATGATTTAAGAAGGAAGTACTTAACCCAGGTGGATATACTGCTTCAAGATGCAGAGTATTTTAAGGTAATGTGTCTATGTGCTGGTAAGACTTGACCAGACATCAACAACAGATTGGGATGCAGTCGTCTGGACTCTGTGCCGTCCTCAGAGCCTGTGAAGGGATCTGAGAGATTATTTCCTCGATTTCCACATGCTATCAGACTTGTTCTCTTATGCAGTGAACACCCCAGGGGCCTAGACAGTATCAGGGAAACTCAGGAGATGGGAGTCATGCTGGGTGACTTGTCCACTGTCCTGGGATAGCTCAGATCCAGTGGGGCCATCAACTCCAAGGGCAGCAACAACTCTTAGCTGCACAGTTGAGGAATTAGCAGCCCCCTGCCCGCTTCCCTGGTGAGGACTCCTCTTTGATTCCCAGCCTGCTGCTCCTGTTCTGAGGTGAGTGAAAGGCGGACACCAGGAAGGCTGCAGGGGTAGCCTCTCCCCAGGACAGGCTCACTCTGCTACTCCGCAGCGCTTTCTCAGCTTGTTCCCTGTACAGCCCAGGGTCACCTGCCATGGGTTGCCACCCACAGTGGGCTGGGCCATCCTTGGTCAGTTAGTAATCTAGACAGTCCTTCACAGACATGCTGACAAATCACCTGATAAATTCTGTCCCATGATTACTGTCCTAGGAGTACATTCTCCTTCACCTAGAGCAGCAGGTGGTAGATCAAAGGAAAAGGTTGGAATTAGGCCCAAGTTTGTCTGGCCTCTGCCCATGATCTCCATGGCCTTTGGCCATTCTGACTAATCCAGGTGGCAGACGAGAGCCACCGATGGCCAGGCCAGGAGTAGCTGCCACAAAGGTCTCTGTGCGCTTGTGTGCAGAGTTCTCAGATGTTTTGGGCCACCTGTTCCCTCTGTGGCTTGAAGACTAACCAGCCACTGTCACATTATGGTGCACACTTGTTTTGAAGTGGGAATAACCAACGTCATCCGAGGACAGTGTATTTTTAGTGAGAGCCCAGATCCGTAAATACAAGGCCTTAACATCCAAAACGTTTCTGATCACTGGCTCTGATTTCAGAACGCAGAGAAGGGAGGTGGAGAAGACACAGTCATAATTTCGGTTCCTTCAGTGACCTCACCTGTCACGCCAGCCCCTGGTGAGTAGGAGGGAGTAACTTGATATGAACCGTGTCTTTCCGTCTTCGGAGGCTTGGGGTCCTTGGCCCCACCTGTGGTGGGTGTTCCACATGGGTGTGTGTGTCTCAGCAACAGAAGATGTCAGCGACAAGTGCGTGTGTAAAGAAACAATAAAGACTGCTCTGATATAGTCTCACTGTAGCCCAGGCTATCCTGCAGATTTTCTGGATAAGCTGGTTTTCCCTCTGGAGTCATGACACCAGTTGCTGGGTAGGTCTTTGCCCTCACCAGTTTGAACATTTGAAATCTAGCAGCACAGGAGTGAACAGCAGCCGTCTGCTGACCTTGTGCGTCCCAGGTAGCATTCATCCTTGCTTTTTGGCTGACCCTCCCAGGCACACGTGTATGTACACAGGCGGTGTTGATTTATTCGAGTCATGTATGTAGCCAAGTACATGTCCCTAAATGCTTCACATGTACTTTCCAAGAACTGGGCGATCCTTGATGATTATAACAAGTTTAGAACATGCCAGAAACTTCTCATTGGCGTGATACAATTTTGCCAACTGACCCACGATGTCCTTTGTGGCCACTTTTGTATTGGACCCACTCGGGTGGCACCTGCTGCGTTTAGCAGCCCCTTCAGTGGCTATCACTGTGTTAACCTGTCTCTAGCGCTCCATTTGGGGCCTTTCCTGTTTCTGTAGGTTGGATTTTACTTTTTGAGATCTGTGAAGTACTCCTGTAATGCAGATGTCATAGCTGCACAATGCATGGATAGCTGCCTTCCTGGCCATCCCTCTAGAGGTCAGGAGTTTGGGGTTATTTATGGCTTTTTTTCTCTTCTGTGTGTGTGTTTATGTGCATGTGTACTTAGGTGCTACGGACTACAGAGGCCAGAAGAGTATATCGGTCGCCCCTGGAGCCACAGTTAAAGGCATTTGTCAATTGCCAGTGCGGGCGCTGGGAGCCGAACTCTGATGCTCTAGAAGAGCGGCAAGTGCTCTTAAGCACAGAGTCATCTCTTCCGTCCCCTTTGTTGGCTTTTCTTATTAAAATGTTTGCACTGGTAGAATTTTTCTTTCTAATTAATTTTTTTTTTGAGATTTTCATCTGTGTGTGTGTGTGTGTGTGTGTGTGTGTGTGTGTGTGTGTTGTATTAACTTTTAAGCCAACAGCCATCTTGAATCTGTAACGGGGAGAAGATTCCTTTTGCAAAGCTGGAGTGAAGAATAGAAATCCAAAATAAAGTCTTCCAAGAAGAGTAGTCCTTCTCCCTTCAGGGGTTTTGTTCGTGCTGTTTTAAACCATCCTGATTTGTGATCCCCTCTCGAGCTCCCTGCACAGTGGGTAAGTATGGGTGGATTGAGTGGTGGTTTCCCTTGACTTTGTCTATTTCCCTCCTAGGATGCCAGGATGGTATCTCTGCAAAGAGTGTTGGTGGTCCTGAAGAATCTGCTTCGTTCTCCAGAGACCGGGGTCCCTCATACCCTGGCCCAGCTGACATGACCTCTGTGACTAGAAATGACAGCTTCTCCTTACTAGGGACCAGCACCAACAGTGTAAGCAACCAGTCCTTTGAGGTTGATGACAGTTGCAATGTGACGATCAGTGATTTGTATGACGGCATGATGCATTCCATGAGCAGGCTGCTGTGCTCAAAGCCGTCCGGCATCATCTCCACCAAGACCTACATCAACCAGAAGTGGAAGCTCAAGAGGAGGCTCGCATGCAAGCATCGGGTGCACAAGAACACGACATACAGCCTCAGGAGCAAGCCCTCCCAGAGGAGCTCCAGGAAGGAGCCTGTGCCCTGCTCGGAGCCCAGGAAAGAGGCCGGAATATTAAGAGACTACAAGAACTTACTGCATGTTGCCCCCCGCAAGACAGGCTTAGAATTGAAAAGCGTTCCTCTTGAAGGAAGCAAAGTCCAAGTCCATAAATTCAGTCCAGCTCGGAAGGAGCTCCAGATGATGCCTCAGAAGTACTTGGACTCAAACCTTGACCGAGAAAATAGGATGAAGGCATTACAGTGGCTAATTTCACCTGTTAAGATGTTCCCCAGACCAAAGATGCCTCCAAGTCAAGTAGAGAAGTGGTACAGAGAGATTAAAAACAAATTTGATAAACTTCATGAGGAATATTGCCTGACTTCTCGGAAACGGCCGCGCCTGACTGGCCCCACAGAGTCTTGGGCTGTAGACTTGTACAGAAGTAGTTCTAAAAGCCCAGGTAGCCGCCAGGGTGTAGAAACCCACAGGCTGAGTTCACCGTTTAGCAGAGAAAAGACAGAAAGGCCAGGTGAAGCTTTTGAAGACCTGAGGGGAAAGTCTGTCAAAACAAAGAGCTGTCTTCTGAGGAGCATTCCCCCTCCAGAAGACAGCGTGTCTCAAAGCCCAGATCATTGTCAACAGAGGTCTGGCCTTCTTCAAGAAGACAGTTCTGAACCAATCGGAAAGGCAGTGGGGCCCAATACAGCTATTTCAGCACCAGGCTCTGCAGGCTGGGGGAAGAGTAACTACGATGAGCTTAAAAGAGAATTCAACAGACTTTATCAGAAGTATTGCCTGGCGTCACCTCAGCGGGTGAAAGTGCCTTTGCGTGACAGAGCTGCCGCGGCTGTTCCCAGGCAGACAGAGCTCTCGAAGAGATTAAATCCAGACTCTCCACTCCAGAGTTCCCAGAAATGGTCACCCTCTCCTGGCTGGCACACAAGAATCCTGCAGGATTCAGCTGCACATGAGGCTCACAGGGCTGCAAGAAAGAGGCGCAAGTTGTCAGACCCGGTAGAGTGTTCACCAGGGGCCAAGTCTCAATATTCCTCAGGAGCAGCGGACTGGCCCCAAGGGTCCTGACTGCTGATTGGTTGTTGTCTGATGGACACCATGCTTATGTGTAGTCAGCAGCTGCTTTGAGGGGGACGACCTCGGCAGACACTTTGGTTTCTCCTCTTGGAGGTGGGGCCCGGGGTATCCTGTGTGCTGAGCAAGTCTTCCACTGCAGCTTCCTGTAGCCACTCGGCCTCTGTACAGCCACCTTCCCTGCTCTGTATTTCAGCATCATCTCTGTCCTTTCTTGTGGGATGTTGGTGCCTTGGGCTTCTCCAGCCAGCCTCAGCCATTACCGTGTCTTAATCTTATTCAGGGGATTCTCAATGGCAGTTTTCCTCTTGACAATGAATTACTTACATTGTTTCTACTCCCCACTCCCCCGTCTTCATCTTCCTAACTTCTGCTTCTGCATAGGTGCGTGTCCTTCAGGAGGACATGGTGTAAGTCCATGGGTTGGGTCATAACAGAACCCTGTGCACACCCCTTGGCTTAGTCTTAGGAGCTCCAGTTTGGGGGGGGGGGAAGATGTTTTATTTGGTTTTTGCATAGCTTGGGCTGACCTTGGACTCTTGGATAGCCAAGGTGACCTTGAGTTCCTGCTCCTTCTTCCCAAATGCTGAGGCTAGTTTTGTTTTCTGATTTATTTCCGTGATAAAATACTTTGTGAACTGTATCTCCCTGGTTGAACTGTGAGGAAGGGACCTGCCTGGGATAGGGCTGTAGATAACACCACAAGGAATAGGGCCAGACCTGAATGACTTCGTCCACACTAACTGGGACTCTGGCTGCCTGGTGTGGCAGGTTTCCCTGGCGGGGTACACCCAAACTCATGAGCCCTCTTGACTTTCCTAGACCAAACTGCCACCGTTGTGTGCCTTGGTGACCTGCTCCAGACACTACGGAAGTGGTTGAGAGAGTGCGCCCATGTCCAGGTCACCTCAGGGTGATCTGAGATTCTGATGGGAAGAAAGGAGGTCACCAGAGACCTTAGTTCACAACCTGCACCCTCACCCAGCCTGTGTCCTCAGTTTTTTGCATATGTCCCTAGCTGTGCCTTGCCCTTGCCGTCCGGACCTTGCTCCAGCTCTAGAGCCAATGGAATTCTGCCACTTTGTCTTTGAACCCTGTTTTTGCTCTGTAGTCCAAACTGATCTTGACCTTGTGGTCCTCCTGCCTCGGCCTTCCTAAAAAAACTGGGGTTATATGTGTGCAACGTGCCCTGCCTTTGAAGTCCCACCTGCCTGGTCCTCTACCCAGAGAAAATCTTGCTTTTCCTGCAGCCTGGAGACCTCTCTTGCCCGACTGCTAGCAGGGACTTTGACTTTATAGAGAGTAGAATCAAGTTGCTGATTAGTGGCAGTCAGTGCCTAGAGCTTGCTTGATACCCAGGAGTTCCTCGCCACTCCTTGGAAGTTAATAGTCTATCCTTAGGGCCTTTACCAGATAAATGCCTTCTCTAGTTCCACCTTTAGCCACACTAAACACTAAATAGCTTCATTTTCTGTTTCTTTCTACTTTGGCTATAAATTACCTGGAGAGGAAGACCAGATGTCCACATTCAGTGACAACATGAAGGATATTAGAAGCTACTTCCTTCTTTGTGCTAGACCAGTAAACCTTTTTATGTACCTTAAACTCTATCTACCTCAGGACCCTTCAGTGGCGGGGCAGTCTCTGTCTCTCAGGAAGAAGACAGTTTGTGTCTGCTGACTCCTAAGTTCACTCAAATTGGGCTGACGTATCCCCAGAACACACAGCTAGGGTAGCAGCAACTTGTCATTGCTGCTGTTACAGTGTAGTGTGCCTTGAGTTCTTTAACATGAGATTTCCCACAGCGGGCGGTGCAGCAGAGTAGACATTGGATATTCAGTGGCAGGCTTTGAAGAACTAGTGGGATTGTACTAAAATCATCTTTCATCAGTCAGGACAGGAAAGTGATTATTTTTTTTTTTTTTTGCTTAGGAAAATTTTAAAGTTGAGAAATCTTGTCTTGCCCCCTTGCTTCTAGTTCTGTTTTTTAGATGGGGGACTCTGTCAACGTCACCTAGGCTGGCCTCAGGTGCACCGGACCTGTCTGGTCCACCTTGGCATTGCTTGTCCTGCTTGACCTGTCAGCCCTTATTGTCCCTTGTCCCTCCAGGGCAGCTGGTGCCAAGGAAAGCGCCTGGTGTGGTTTTGCAAATAAAGTTGTATAGTTAGCATTTTCAGTGTCAGTCAGCCCTGTGGACCTGTTTGTCCCGAGTTTTCTTTTCTGACTGTGGCAGGCCATCTAGAGTGTGCTCCACAGTTTGTTTTGTTGAAACATCACTTGTTATGAAACCTGCCGTTGAGCCCCCAGACACATTGGTCCTTGAAGTAAGACTGTTAAGTTTTTTTTAAAGAGACAGCAGTTGAAACTGCCTGAGATTCACCCACAAGAGGAAATTTCCAAGGTCTTGATGCTTTTAGAAGAAATATTTGAAGCAGTTCTGAATTATTTCCAAATGTTCTTGCAGCCATGCGGCACCCATGAGGCCTCTGATTCTACTGAGGTGGTGTCTATTTGCCAGTAGTAAGTCTTCCTGAGCAATTTCACTTATTCCGTGTGTGGTAACAGAACCCAAGTAACCAACTATCCAGTTTCAATTGTTAGCATACTGCCTCATGTTGTCCAGTGTAAGGCTGAAGGGCGCGCTTTTCTCCTGACCTTCTTTACAGTGGTTCCTGCGGTCTCCTTTTTTCTCACGCCTCCTGCCAGGACCACATTTGCATTACCTGTGAGTCAGCCATAACACTTGACCGTGGCCATCAGCCGAGCTGCTGGCAGCAAACTGGGCTAGCAAATTGTTGTAAGAATAAAAGGCTGAGATGAGGGTGTGGATCTGGCCAGCTCTGCCGAGGTTTCTTTTTGGCTATAGACAAACACCTCCCGGAGGTGGAGAGAGGGCCTGTGACAACAAAGGTCCGGGCTGGATGTGCTGGCTTACTCCGGATGCTAGTGCTAGAGAAGTTAAAGCAAGAGGATCACTCCGCTAAGGACTAGCCTGTGCTAAAGAGTAAGAGCCTGTCTCAAAAGAAGGTACCATTTTTATTGTGAGGGTTCCATGTAACCTTGATCTAAGAACAAAAGCGCGTACACACACACACACACAGTGTTGAGCCCAGACAACATTGCACTGGGTTTGAAGAACTCAGGTTGGTATAGCAACAGAGCCTGGAACCTTGCAGGATGCCTGTGTCGGCAGTGCATGCAGACTTAGGCACCTCCAGGGCAGGCATGGCCTCTGCATATCTAGACCCTTCTTTGGGCCTGGTCCTTCCTGAGAACTCAGGGGTCCAGTATCCCCTAGTGGAGGAAGTTTGAGCTTAAACTGGGCAAGGGTGGAAGTCGAGTATATGAGCTCTGCTAAAGGAGAAGTTAACTGATAACTTCTCAGGTTTTAACTAAAATAATATCAGATGAAACTCTGCAGGTCTGCTTCACATTTGACAGGAAGGAGCTTGCATAAATGGGTTCTGTGGCTATGTGTCCCCCAAAGGTTGTTATATTGGAAGTGTGTCCCCAGGTCGAGGGGTGCACCTGTGGGGTGGGGTAAGCATCTCAGACTGATGAGGAACTTTGCCGTGTGGCAAGACTTAAGGACTTTCTCCTTGTTGATTTCCCAGAGTGGTTACAAAAGCCCAGACTTGACTTCACCCAATTTTCTAGCTTACTGTTTGATTGGTTGGGTTGGGTTTGTTTTTTTTTCTGGTGATGGTAGTGATTTTTTTGTTTGTTTGTTTGTTTGCTCTGCCCCCACATATTCTCATACCTGACACCAAGCCCTCACCATATCTCTTGTCCACCTCATGGCCCTGGGTTTCCAAAACGAAGTTAAACCTTTATATAGATAGCAATGTCCAGCCTCAAGTATTTTGTGATAGTGATAGGAAACTGGTGTAGACTGCTCTCACATCTGGGGTGGCCTATTCCATTGTTGTGCATGTCTGGAGAGGCCCACATAGGCTGTGGGCATGTGCACAACACTGGCACACTCTTAGAAGCCACTTACAGGTAGTGGATACAGTATAACTTGCCGGATAGCCTTTACTCTACCCAGTAGAGCAGTGTAAGAGACGTGTCACACACCCTGGTGCTCTCTGCTGGCAGTGACAAACATGTTTGTCTTCACCTGTGGTGATTTTTTGTTTGTTTTTCGGCTCTAAAGCTAGAACCTAAGCTTCATGCTTTCTTGATGAGCACTGACACAGACCCACACCCCAGTCTGCTCTCACTTGAGGTGGGGCATGCTGCCCTGGGTATCCAGACTTCAACGGAGCTCTCCGGGTACTCACTGTTCTATTCACCTCTGTTAGAACTGGGCTTACTCTGGGTCCACACCACCCCATCTCGTGTTATACAAATCACAATTAACCTCCCATCTGTGATTCATTAGTTTTCTGGTGTTTGGCAGAGTTACAAGAAAAGTTGCATCAGAGATAGGCCACTGCCCTCGGTTCTGCTGGTCACCCTTTGGCCTCTCTACCCAGGGGCAGGGGGGGTCCCGGGCACAGATGTGTGTGGGTGTGTTACGAGGCACATCCTGGGCTAGTGTACAAGCACGCCCAGGGTTGTTGATACCAGCACTTCACTGTTTACTGGAGCCAAAAGGCTGTGCAAATCCACCCGGGTGAGAAGCTTCTGCAAGCGACTTGTTTCAGACTGGGTGAGCATGCCTCCTGTGGAGGTGCTGCCTTCGGTATTTTTTGCCTGCCCTGGCCTCTGCCAACCCAAGGATGAGAAAGTTGTCCTTGCTCTTCTCTTTCCCTTCCAGATTTTTAGACATGGAACTAATTACCCTTTTGGTTTCCTCACCAAACTGTTCTGGGCGGGCCCCCACTAGACTCCTGTACCAGCAGCCCAAATACTGATAACCTCGGGTCTTCCGGAAAGGGGAGGGAGGGCTTTGTGTTAGCACTGCCTCTTAGGTGAAGCTCCTCACAGTGTCGTGGTCAGCTATGGGTACATCTGCCTTTTTGCTTTAGGAACAAGGTCCATCAGGACACGGAAGAGCACTGCTTGTCCACACCCACAAAGGCTTGGCAGAGAATGAAGAGGTCTACAGGGCTGCCCACTGCCCCATGGTTGGCTGTGAGATGTGGTGTCCATAGAGCCAGGCCTGCACTGGAGAGCAGTGGAGATACATTTCAGAGGGAGAGAAGGGATGCATACTCCTTTTTATAAGTTTTTCTACAAATGAAAAATGATCTGCCTTGCTATGAGCAGGTGTGACACTGATGAAGCAGGTCCCATCAGGGCCACTCATGGCAGTCCTCTGGGTGAAGCCGGTCCCATCAGGGCCACTCATGGCAGTCCTCTGGGTGAGGCCAAGAGCCAGTGCTGACTGCAGCTGTCCAGGACCTTGAGGGTCCCCAAGGCCGCCCTCCTGACCCCAGCATCTGAATCTAGCTGTAGGTCCTGGAGAGCTGTGTGGGGACAGAAGGAGTAAGTCTTTCTCAGGACCACATGCACTCAGCCCACTGCAGACTGAGGCAGACCCACACTCTCCACAGACCTGTCAGGCGGCCTGACACCACCAACAGGGACAGCAGAAATATCTGAGAATGGTGTCTGACATGGACTCTACCCACCAAATACTCTTATCCCTCCCTACATTCAGCCATTCTCTCTGTCCAGGTCCAGCTACTCCCTCTTCCCCCATTAGCCCACAGCCAAGGGTCACCAGCTCCTCCCCCAGCATGGTCTCAAAGGTGTCAGTGAGCCATTGATTTCTACAACTGAGTCTGCACTACTTAACAATTCCGAAGTCCCACAAGGTCCATCTTCTTCAGGTAATGGGCAGACAGCTGCTTCATGATAATTCCTGAAATGATAGATGGAGTCGTGCCTTAACTCCAGTGAGGGATCAGCAGGCCTACAGGGCTGACTGCCTCCCTGCAAGAGAGGCACACATTGACCTATGGAAACATTAGTCAAGTGTCTCATCTGGCTGAAGTTGGCAGTGTGCAAGATCAGGCAAGCATGACGCTGGGCTGGCAGACCTGGTGTTGCAAAGTAGACTGGAACCACGCTCCTCCCAGCTCAGCCGCTTGTCTCCCCATCCAAACCTGGGGTTGACTATGTGGCTTTAAGAGCTCCCCCCACCCCCAGTCCCCCTCCCGAATCTGGACACATCTGTCTCACCTGCCAAGCTGCAGGCAGCGATTCTGATCCTTGACAAGTTGTTTTTCATGAAGACTGTTGTTTCCAACAGGAAGCCACAGAGAACGGCAGGCTTTTTCTGGGCCTGCAAAAGCAAGTGCTACCTGGCTGGCGGGGAGTGAGCTGGGGACAGGCTGCTTCCTAAGAGCATTCCTTCCTGTCAGGGACCTTCCTGGACTTTGAAGATTATAACCAACAAACAAATGCAAAAATGCCACATAACAATTTTTCCCTCGATCACATATTGAGATGGCTGTAATCTGGTGACTTGGGGTTAAATAAGTTCTATTATCAAAATTAACTTTTGTCTTTTTACTCTCTGGTTGTGGCAGTTAGAGAAGTTAGCATAGGAACCCTTGCATTGTCCTGTTAGGTGTTTTGTGGTAAAAGGTAAAAACAGGGTCATAAGCCCAACCTTGTCCCCCACTTGGCCTTCTCACCAGGATGGAGCACATGTTTGTCTGGAAAACTGTCATCTGGTCATTGATGCTGTCATTGCTGTGATCAAAGGAACTCTCCAGGGACTTCCAGCCCCAGAAATGCACACACTGAAACATGGTAGCCACACATGCCTGAAGGAATGCAGGGTACAAGACAGCAGGAGAGACATCAACAAACAGAGCACTGGGTGGAATCTCCCCTGAGGAGAGAAAGAGCAGCCCCAGAAAGGGCTCCACAGCAAAGAAGAGTCAGGCTGGAGGCCCCCGGGAGCCCCTGGAGGACAGGTGCTCCTCCACCAACCCCTTTGCCTTTATAGCAACTGTGCGGGAGATGAGGGCAGCTCAGTTGGTCTGCACAGGCTTCCTACTCTACCCTTCCACCCTATTCCTCCCACTCTGAGGATCTGGGGCCTTAAAGAGATGTGACAGACCAAGCCGAGCCCTCTGGACTCTCAACAGCCCTAGCCGCTAGCCACACACAGGGAGCCGTGAGGGGGAGGTTTAAGGCCAATTTTAAATGGGACCGAGTCCAGGTACCTCAAAGTCCAGGCCTGTAAGGTACTGAATATTCTAGAAGGAAAAGGAAATAGGCAGACACTAGCTGTAGACAGTGACTAGAGCAAAGGGGAGGGGGGCTCATAGCATGCGTCCTCACAGAGAAGCCTTTCATAAGCCCGCTTTAGGAGTCCCTGCCCCCGCCTGCAGAAGGAATGGGGAGAATGGAGAGAAGGGCTGGTAGCTCACTGAGCCGGCAGACGCAAGGCCTCCTTTTCTCTTTTTGGCACTGTGGACCCAGATCATAGGACACAGGTTGGAAGGAAGGAGTTGTTACCTGGGCCACGCTGGGGCAGGGGTCCTGGCAGTGCAGCAGGAGGGAGACCCAGCCTCTCTTCACCTCCCCTTTGAAGAAATGCTTCTTGGAAATCCCAACCACCTTTGCAAGCTTCCCAAAGAGAACGAAGGCCTTCAACCGCAACAGCTCGTTCTCCTGGTGGTGAGAGGTACAAGTAGGCTGTCACCAGGAAGTCCAGCAAAACCTTTGTCCAGGGACAATTCCAGTTCCTAGGTTTCCACAGAGCTTTCTGGATCCTTTCATCATGGCAGTCCCTCCTTCCTCGAGGCTCATGTAGCACTCAAGAGACTGGGCATCGTGACTCTAGCACTCGAGGCGGTGGGGGTGGGGGTCCACCCAAAGGTATGCATAAGGGTTTATGTGGAATTTGAATACACTCCATTGTCTGCCCAGCATTAGTCTCCAGAGGTGCCGCCAAAAGTATATGGGTGGAACCCCAGAGAGTTACTGGGAACTCCTCCCCTGTCACAGGATGGAATTCACTTGCGCACTCAGATTGTAAGGTGCTGGTCCTCCAGCTCTTAGCATAAGCCATGGTTGTTGCAAGGTCCCAAGATCAGCCAAGGAACATTGCCACTCCATGTAGGACCAGCTCGTTCTGCCCTGAGATACATCATTTCTTCAGGCTTTGAGTAAATGTAGTGCTATGGCTTCAATGTGCCCCAACCTAGATTTCACGTGTTGGAAATTTAGTTCTCCAAATCGTATATAAATGGCATTTTGGAGGTGGGACTTTTGGAGGTCATCAGCATTAGATGTGGTGCTGAGGGTGGCATTCTCAAAATGACCTTTGTGGCTTTCAAAGGATCCAAGGCTTAGACAATGCAGCAGAAGGTCCTCTCAGCTAAAAATCAGCCCCAGAACCAGAAGCTACATGGACTACTTTGCTTCATAAGTCATCCCATCTTGTGTATTTTCTTTAAGCAACAGAGCACACAGGTATGGGGTGGGGGCTCACAGATATGGTGGGGGGGAGGGCTCTTGTCTGGACTCACACTGTCGAAGAAAGCCCTGCACTGCTTAGAGATGGCTTCAAAAGAAGATCCTATATCCCCCTCTCGGAGCTCAGTCAGGACCTTGGTCAGGGCCTCCATGCCTTCGGCCATGGCGCTGCTAGTCCCCTGTCCCTGCAGGGAGCCCAGGCACTTCTCCAGCAGGAGCTTCCGATACTGCTTCACCTGGAGGAATTCGGGTCAGTCAGCAGTACCCCAAGCCTCCCGGAGGTGTGTGCCCACACAGCCCTCAATCCAGAGACCTTAGACCGAGGCCAGTTTGGTACCTTCCGGGGAGCACCTAGAGCCATGTTGCCCAGGGCACGCAGAGAGAGCACCTGCAGGGTCTCATCTTTGTCCTGCCCTGCGCCCTTCTCCAACATCAGCACCACCGGCCTCAGCAGCTTCTCCTGGTGCAAAACCGGGTCGCTCATGAACTAGAAAAGGGAGTGTGGCAGTTACCGGAGGCGGAGGAGTCCTTAATAGGAGCGATACACAGAAAGGCCACTCTATGGGCGGGACGGAGGAGAGCAAGGGCTTCTGTCTTCTCATCTGGAAGAGGCACACCCATCTCAGCCTTGCTGTAGGTTTCAGTGAGGAAGCGTGCAGGGAGTGCAAGTGCTGCCTGTTGTGGAGTGGCATGTATATCATAATTCATTCCCTCCGTTAAGGTAACAGGGCAGCTGCCATGAGTAAGACCCTCACCTACGAGTGTCTGCACAGAAGTGTGTGGGAAGCATAATCGGGTCAGTTGACAGAACCTCCACTGGGCTTGTACTCAAGAGGGTCAAGACTTCAGGCCAGTGGGAAACCTGCGGGATGCATGTGTATGTACTTGCTTAAGAACCTGAGTGTTTTTTAATTATGAGTGTGTGTGCTCACACTAGGATGCAGAAGAGGCCAAAGGTTAGTGTCCTTACTTTATTTTTGAGACAGGGTTTCCCTATGTAGACCAGGTCAGCCTCAAACCCATAGACAGCCCCCTGCCTCTGACTTCTGAATGCTGGGATTAAAGGCATGTCCCACAACTCCTGGCCCTTGGGGCCTCTCCCTGAACCCAGATCTCTCTATCTTCACCCTCATCCCTACCCCTACCAGCTTTGGGTTACAGACACAGCAGCACACTCAGTTTTTCGGAGGGTGCTCGGGATCTGAATTCAGGTCCTCACGCTTGTACAGTAAGCACTTTATATGCTGAGACAAGTCCCCTGGCCTCATGAGTGTGTTTTAAAGATACCTAAAGAAAACTAAACATCACATTGGTGGCTTCTGGGTCAGAGTCCAGTGATCGTTGACATGTCTAGTCCTTGAGACCACCCAACCTGCCTTAGCTCTTCTGTTCCTCTGGACCTTCTGAGGAGCTCCCGGGACAGGTCACACAGAGTGGCAAGTGATGACCACACCCTTATTTTACAAACCCCACAGGACAAAGTCTAAATTTCTCACCAAACCCTTTCACTCAGCCACTGCGTCTGATCCCTGCGTCTAACCCTTAGCCCGGCTTGCAGCCACTTTAAGCTGTAAATCTCTTACATCATGATTTTTGAATGGTTTGCAGAGGCACAGACATGGGAGGAGTCTATAAGCCCGAGAAAGCTTGATTCCTGGGGCGCAGTCCAAAGCCAGGGGTCATTTCCGGGTGTCTAAGTGATGGGAAAGGTCTTGAAGGATCATGACACATGGAAAGTGTGTTTAGCTTAAGTGCCGGTGTCCATAGGGAAGGTTCTACTGGAGTCCAGCCATACGTACTTTTGTGGCTCTAACCCCATGTATAACCTGGTTCCCCACCACTCCCAAGTCAGGAATACTTCTTAACTATAAGGCTCCTTGGTGACAGGTTGCTGACCGCTGCCCAGGGAGGGCCACTGTTTAGTCCTTATAGCAACCAGACATCATGCAATAAAATTCCTCCCAGAGGTCTCCTGGCCAGCTCCTCCAAGACTCCACAAATGTTCTAGTCACACAACTGAGTAACTAGGCCCTGCTAGCCAATGGTGACTTCCCCTGTTTCCAGTGTGGCAAGGTGAGCGCCTCACAGTCCAAGCCGTGAATCACCTTTCGTTTGGTTCCCTCAGGGCACAAGCTGGGTCTCAGCCTCTGCTGGCCCAGGGTGTCGGCCCTCTCATAAAAAAAAAGTGAATACCCTAGACACAATTCGCATATCAATAGATTTCCAAGAAGATGGAAGGAGAGACCCCTGATCCTGGAAAGACTGGATGTAGGGGAACGCCAGGACAGAGAAGCGAGAGGGGGTTGAAAGGGGAACAGAGGGAGGGAAGGGGGCTTATGGGACTTTCGGGGAGGGAGGAAACGGGAAAGGGGAAATCATTTGGAATGTAAATAAAAAAACTTAGAAAAAAAATGAGACCAGGTGTTGCAAAGGATGGAATATCTACACAATGCACGATCTGTCCCCTAAACTCAGGTCCTCAGAAGAACAGATGCTTGCCATGGAGATATGGCTCCCTAGGAAGCTCATAGACAACTACCCACCGCCCACTGGCACCCCTCCCCTCCCCTCCCTCCCCCTCTCCGGGGGTGGGGGCAGGGTGCCTCACTTCTACACAGAAGGCCGTGCTGCTGATGCAGCAGCTCAGGACCTCGGAGCCCATGCCCGTGAGCACGAGCTCTGCCAGCCTCTGCATGTAGTTCTCCATGTTCTGCACGCACAGCCTGAGGAGAAAGAAGGGTGGTGCACGCTCACGTCCTCTCCTCTAGAGCCCAAAGTCAGCTCCAAGGGGAACCGAGTCAGACTTCTTAGCATCTCTGTGCCTTTCCCTATTCCCCCGGGTAGAGAATGGTAGGGACATGGGGTGTCAGTTAAATGCTCAGGGCTGTGACAATGAGAC
Organism: Tokudaia tokunoshimensis; assembly: GCA_036184795.1. Lineage (NCBI taxonomy): Eukaryota > Metazoa > Chordata > Mammalia > Rodentia > Muridae > Tokudaia > Tokudaia tokunoshimensis. The sequence continues at coordinate 89,927,479 of BTHU01000016.1, read as the reverse complement.
CAGGATGCTCAGGGACCTACTGTGACCTTGGAGGCCACTCCTCTCTCTGGCCTCTCGTTCTCTGGCCCCACGGCCACTCCAGAGTCCAGGGCATCCATCTTTGTGGAAGTGACCCCAGAAATGAGGCATCTGGTTCTGTCATGCACGGGGATAATCCTCGGCAGAACCCTTGAAGCCCTGTGAGGCCTGGCCCCACCTGGCCATCAGGCTCACTCCCTCGAGGAAGGTGCCTCCTTTCTCCAGCAGGGACCACACAGACTGCTCCTCCAGCGCCTGATCCAGAGGCTCTCTGTTCATCCTCTTGACCAAAAGCTGCATGGATTTGATGGTGATCCTGGACAGAGGCAAGCACAGATGCCGCTGCTGAGGGAGACTGAAGGGGAATGATCACAGGACACAGCTGTCTCCACGCTCTGACACCCGCACCATGCTGGATATGCGCACGGGGAAAGGCTGTGGAGCCCCGGTGGCTTCTAAGGGAAAGCTAGAGGTCAGCTCTAGCCCAAGTTGGTGGCCGCCTTGCACCGACCGCGTCCCTCCCTCCTGCCCACTTGCCCTTGAGCACCTCTGCAGGGTCATCTCCTGGGGCAGTGGCCCTGTGTGGACCAGCCTCCAGGTTTTCAGGACCGGGGAGGCAGCTTCTGGCCCATGGCTGCTGCCGAGCTGCAGCAGGAAGGTATACAGCAGGTCGGGAAACAGGTCTGGGAATTTGTCATCCTGGTCCATCTTTTCCATGAGGAGTTGGATGGTACACAGCGTCTGCAGGGAGAAGGGCTGGTGGAGTCTAACCTGACTCCCCGAGGGGGAGGTCCGGCACCTGCCTCGGCCACTCACCATCAGAGGGTCCACAGCCGCCAGGCGCCAGATGTCAGCCTTGGAGGTGGCATTTATCTTGGCAGTGAACCTCGACTGCAGCCGGCCCAGCAAGCCCTGGAGCATGGTCCGCGCGAAGGGGACATTCTCAGCCACAGCCAGCCACACCTCTGTCAGGTGGCTAGCCAAAGAAGGACAAGGACGGTGGGCTTTCTGGCAGGATAGCACCCCTCATGACACCCCTTTGGGACCTCTAAACAAAGAGTTGGATTCTAGAAGGTCACCAGAGTCGCTTATAGTATCAGGGCAGGTCCCTCAGTTTCCCTAGGGTACCAGCAAGAAAGCCACAGCCTCCTGGCTTCACCAGGTCTCCAACCTGATGACTTCCTAGGGACAGTCAACGATGCCTCCAAGAGCCTAAAGAAGCATCGAGCATCCTACAGTGATTTTTTTTTTTTGTCAGCCATTCCTCCCAAAATGTCTCCCAGGAACTTGGGGAGAATAGTCACAGGAGAGAGAAGTATAGCGGATGGGGGAAGAAATACGTACACAGGGGTACCAGATAAATGCTCAGAGCTGATATTCCGGGATTTTCTTTCCATATACCACAGAAAAGAATACTAAGGCTCCAGAGGACAAGGGGCCTGACAAACTACCTTTGAAAATGGACTTCTTGAGACAGGCATCATGGTGCAAGTCTAAAACCCCTCATTTGGGGGATCGAGGCAGGGGGAATCAGGAGTTTAAGGCCGGCTTCAGCTGCACTAGGAGTCTGAGGCCAGCCTGGGCTACATGTCTCAAATCAAAACCAACAACAATAACAACAGCAACAACAAAACCTGACAAAAAATAACCTGAAATTAGAAAGCAAATAGCTTCCTTGGCCACACAGTGAAGCCCATGGCCCTGCTGGGAAAGAAAAGGTCAATGGACTGAGACTTGGTACAGAGACCTGGGAATCTGGAAAAGTCTAAAGAGCTAAAGCAAACAATCCTATAAATAAACAAGGAAACTATGTATTCGAACCCATGGAGCCAGTGCAGGAGACCAGCCCAGAAAATCCAGGTGGGGAGAGATATAACTAGATCCTATAGATAGGAAGCTGATGGGGAGGTGGGTCCACACTGCTCCTTAACACCAAGTACAAAAGTATCTGAAACAAAGGCTTATAGCTCCAGTCTGAATTCTACCAATACTGTGTGCCCCTGGCAAGACTTTGAGATCTGAAACCCAGCCAGGTGTCACCTCAGTGGCAGTCTGGTGTGACCCTGAATGACTGGAACAGCTAAACGCTTCCAGGCTTCTAATCCTCGGAAGCTGTGCTAACTACTGTGTTCTTCAAACGTTTCTGCATCGCTGTGTTTCCACAGCAAGCCAAGACTGGGAGGAAGTGGCAGCTAGCATGTGGCATGGCCACCAAGAAAGCCACTGAGCTCTGCATACCTGCTGATATAGGTATGCATTGTATACCCTGCCCACCCAGCTCTGATTCTCCAGTCACCACCTTCAGGGGGGTCTCCAAGTATAAACAACCCTCCCCCTTGCACCCTGCAGGCCTCGCTTAGGAAACAAACAGCACACCTCAGTGGTACCATTTCTGGGCTTCACACACAGTCAGCCCCTATTGCTATGAATCTGAGGCCTCTCAGGAAACGTTCCTCTCTCTACTCAAGTTGGCCTTGCCTCACTGATCAACACAGGCTCAGCTCCTCTGGGGAGCGACTCTGGCCTCTTTCTGGGCCTTGCCCAAGTGAATTTTGGTATCTTCCCAAGCTTACTTCCTGTTTTTGCCATGACCCTGTCTATACCCTGGTACCAGCAGTATTTTTAAAGATATGGTGAGAAAAAAGGGAGTTGGCACTGGAGAGAGAGAGCTCAGCACTATGAGTGTGCACTGCTCTTGCAGAGGACCTGAGCTCAGCTGGCAGTGCCCACATCAGGCAGGTCATAGTCACCCGTACCCCCTGCTCCAGAGAGTCCGACACTCTCTTCCGGCCTCTATAGGCACAGGCATACACACAGAAATAAACAAAAAAATAAGCCAGAAAGAGGGGACTGTTGTTCTTCGGAAACGTAGATAAGTCACTTGCCCCTTCGGGACATATTCTAAAGGGCACAGAGACAGGCTGACAGATCTCAGAGGTGCAGAGGCACAGCCCCAAGGAGCCATGCCTTATTTGTTTTTTTTTTTTTTTTTTTTTTTTTGGGTCTATGCCTCTGTTCCCTGCAGGGAAGGGCCGCCATGAGAGAATGCCCTAGGCTTTTGGGATGTCGTCCTAGAAGGGACAGCTAGGGCGTGGAAGAAGCTATGAGATACAGATTCAAGCTCAACCTGATGAAATGATCAGTCTGGGATCTGGGTCAGTGGTTTGACAAGCTCGGGGGGATCCTACATGAGACACAGGCACGGGGCCTTCCACCTCCCATGGCTCTCACCTTTCCATGGGCAGCGGCTGCCTCAGAAGTGACGTGAGGACGGTCTCCTGGTGGTAGTGTGCCAGCAGGAGGATACCCTCAATGAGATGCCGCCTCACCTCTGGGTGGTCTACCACTGGCAGGTGGACCAAGATGGCACCCAGTATCTCAGCCACCTGAGGAGGGGATGGACATCTTGGGGGGTGGTGTGGGGCATTTGGGATTGGCGTTGGTTATTTTAAATTGTCAACCCAACTTAGAAACAACTGGAAAGAAGAGTCTTAATAAGGAATTATCTAGGTCAGGTTGGTATGTGGGCAGGTCTGGGGGGCGGTGCTTTGTTTTAATTGTTGATTGAGGCAGAGAAGACACAGTCCACCATGGGCAGCAGCATTTCCTAGGCTCTGTGTTCTGAACTATGGAAGAGTGAAGGAAGCAGAAAGCAAGCAAGCAAGGATGCATGTGTTGCTTTCTGTTCTTAACTGTGGATATAATGTCACTAGCTGCTTAATGTCCCTCAGTGATGAGCTGTAAACTGTTTGACCATTGACTTTGCTAAATTGTGCTTGGTCAGTGTGCTTTAGGACAGCAACAGAAATAAAGGTATCTCAGGGCCCCTGTAGGACACTCCTCCCTTGGGGAACATGGTACGTCGGTTAGACACCCCACCCCCAAAACCCTCTCCAGAAGCTCTATGGGCCTCTTCCTCCTACATGTTCAGTGTGTCTTCACTGGGGCAGGCGTGGAGCACACTGAAAAGAGCCAGGCGCCAGTGGTCCCTCATCTACTCACTGACCAGTTACATCTCAACAGCTTTCTCGTTCTAGAACTCTGTTTTATCCCCTTTAGCACCCCTGGTTTGGGTGGAAGTGGTCAGTCTCAGCGTGTGCTACACAGCCTGTAGGTCACACAGGTCAGTCCCAGCACCAATCCAAGCATCCCCTGCTGAGCTCAGTTACCTTGTCCTCCAGCTCCTTGACCCGCATCTGAAGGAAGATGCCTATCCAGGTGACAGCAGCCCTGTCGTGCTGCAGGTCCATGGCCCCAATGTTCTCACAGAGCTTCTGAATGAGAGAAACAACCTCATCGCAGTTAAACTCTGGGCAGACCACCTAGGACCAGAACAAGACAGAATTCCAGGCTTCTTTTTCTCTCCTGTCCCAAGTTTCCAACTTAGAACCACCTGAGAAGAGAATCTTAACAAGGAATTACCTAGGTCAGGTTGTTATTCTAGGAAGGGAAGACCCAGTCCACCACGGGCAGCAACATTCCCTAGGCTGTGCCCTGAACAATGGAAAAGTGTCCCAGTTTCCCAAGGTTTTCAGTGTGTACCAAGCCACTCCCACTCCTTATCACTGCCTGTATCTCATACAAGACATTCCCTTCTTCACAGCACTGTCTTGCAGACACTCTCTGACCTCAACCTGCAGCTATACAAACTCCCATGGGCACCAGGAGGACTACCTCTGTCCCCTAGGTAGAAATGACTTTAAGTCCCATTTCTTTGAAGGTCAAAGCCCCTTCCATGGCTCTGGGTACTTATATTCATCCGTATGCCACTAACAGCTCAGGAACTAAGGCCAGTGTAGTGGTTTGAATAAGAATGGCCTCTACAGGCTCCTACACTTGAATTCTTAGTCACCAGGGAGTGGAACTCTTTAATAGGATTAGACAGTTTAGGAAGTGTGGCCCTGTTGGAAGAAGTGTGTCATTGGGGGTGGACTTTAAAGTTGCAAAAACTCAAGCCAGGTCCAGTCTCTTTCTCTGCCTGTGGGTCAGGATTTCGCTCTCAGCTGCTTCTCCAGCACCACAGCTGCCTGCTGCCATGCCCCCTGCCATGACGATAATGGACTAAGCCTCTAAACCATAAGCAAGTTCCTAATTAAATTTTTTTTTATAAGAGTTGTCTTAGTCATGGTGTCTCTTCACAGCAATAGACCCGCGTCTAAGACAGCCAGTGTGCAGGGTCTGATTGGAGCTTTCCCACGGCTCTCTCCACACTCACAGGGTCTTGAAGGAGTCGGCCAGGGAATGTCAGGTATCTACTCTTTATGTCCCATCCACTACAAGACATTTCGATATACAGATGCATCAGGTGTACCAAAGGTTGCTGACAAGTGACCTACTGGGTGACAATATTGGCTATACAGCCAGCATAGGAGAGTGGGGCACCCCTAGCACAGCCCAGTGTCACCTTGGCAACTCTGGAGGAAGCACTGGAAATCTTGTTCATGTCTGTGTCCTGGAGGTCCTCCATACATTTCCGCAGCTCCTGCTCCTTGGAAACGCCCCATAAAGAGCACGTCTGGCTCACTGTTGGGAATACAGTCAGACACAATCAGCAGGGAGAGTGCCTGGGCAGCCCTCTGGCATATGCATACTCCTTCCCTTCTAGTCTCCATTCACTATTACTTCAACATGACAACCTTTGCACACACCACTTCCACACACTGTTCATGTATCTACTGTCCCTCCAGCTCCATTCTATCCAGTTCTGTTGCTCTCTTGGTATCTGTAAGACAGATAAATCCAATACTGTGCCTTCAATGGGTCTGCCTCATCCTGTGAGCCCCTTTTTCTGGAAGCTTCTGTGACCCTCTTGGGGAGCTCTCTCCCCTCTGTTATAAGTTAGCCACATGCTTGTCTTCTTGCCTGCCTGCACACGGGCCATACTTCCCCTAGGGCCTGTACCAGTACCCTAGGACTGGCCCTCACCCCAACACGTCCCTCACGTCCTGTCTCTTCCGTACCATGAAGATCTAGCAGGCTGACCAGGACGTGAATCGATGCCAAGCGGGTTCTTCTGTGGACATCACAGGTGCATGGGGCGATGAGTCCAACCAGTATCCCAAACTGCCCCAGCTTCAGCGGGATCTGAGAGACAAGAGACGTCAGGCCTCAGATCTCCACACTCAGATGTACAGCCAGGGCTGCCCAGGGACGGCATGCAGGACAGCTACAGTGTGCAAGCCCTGGTCACTCTGTGCCTTCCATTTACGCTCACATCTCCTCAGCTGCAGAGCTGGGCTCTTAGACATCAGTCAATCAATATCAGAGGAATCCTAGCTCAGGGTTCACCCCCAGTCAGCTCTGTTCTGCGCTGCTCTGGACTTTCAGACATTTGCTGTATTCCACACAACTGAATACCAGGTTCCAACATGAAACCTACTTAGCAGATGAATGACCTGGGCGGGCCTTCAGCAGTCCCTCAGGTTCCCTGTCTGTACAGTTGAGTTAACGCCTCCTCCTCTTTCAAAGAATGTTATCAAACATGGATGCTAGACTCTAGGTAACCGATTATGTGCACCATCTGACCTTGAACATTCTTTAGCATCCAGCTAGACCCGTTTATCGTGCCAAGCCTTCCTCCCCACCTCCATTCAGATGTTCCTGTGGCTTACCACACACCACACCAAGGCCTGAAGCCACCCTCACCCTTACCCTCTAGTCCTGGCAAACCACTCTTCTGAAACCACTATTCCACAGCCATTTCTAAGAGTAAGACAGCTGGAGCTCAGAGCCAACACGGGTAGAAGAGAGACCTCATGCTATGGGTGTTGATTGATCAATAAAATACCACTTTGTTTTTAACTTCCTGGTGCAGGTGATACTTGTTAAGCTTGCTTTATGACTGTGGTGACCTATTTCAGTATTCTAGGTAAATGATATCTTTCCTGTGTGGTTGGTATTCTGCATTGGATAACTACTACATGAGCCCCAGGCACCATGCAGTCTGGATCCATGCCAAGCTACGGCCCCATCCTCTGCTCTCTCCCTCACCCACCCGAAAGCCCAGGCTTGCACATGGCTGCTGCCCCTTCCCAAGGGAGTCCTGGGACAGAGCTTGATCTGAGAGATGTTCCCTCCGGTGCTCCCCCTCTTAAGAGAATGAGGGAGTTTCCTACGGATGTAGCATAGAGTGGCAGGCCAAGGGGTGTGTGGGGGGGGGGAGAGCCCCGGACTCACGCAGACACCAATACTCTGAACGTAGATCTGCATGAGGTGGAGATGGAGGGCCATGGCTTTCTCCCGTTCCCATTCTTTCTCTGACAAGATCCACTTCTCCAGGAGCTGTGTGCGGAGCCCAGAACACAGAGGCAGGGTTAGCATCCTGGGGACAGCCAGCTCCACCCCGGGCCAGATTTCACCTCGTGGTCCCTCCAAATTCGACTGTCAATACTTCTGGCATGGTTCTAAACACCTTCTTCCCTAGCCCTGTCACAAAGAGAGTTGAGGCTGGGGTCACCGGGAGGTCTCCAGTATCCTCACGAGAACAGTACTTGAAAGATGCGCTTGTATCCCAAACCTCAGCTCAGGTGTTGCTGACAGGACATTCTAATGTCAAAGATGTGTTCCGTGCAATGACCACACACACACACACACACACAACTATATGTTAAAGCAGTGCCAGTCTGTGGCGCTGCTGAGAGGTGATGGAATCTTTAGGCAATAGGCTTAATGATTGGAACTGAAGTCACTGTGAAATGCCCTTGCAGGGGATAGATATTGGGATCCCGTCCTCCCTTTCTGACATTTTTCAGCCCTGAGGTGAAATGTCTTCTGCCTTGCACTTCTGTCGTGATGTCTTGTCTTACCACTAGGTCAAAGCAATGAAGCTAGACAACCATAGACTAACATTTCTTAAAGCACAAGCCACAGTAAGCCATTCCTCACAGCGTGGCTCTCAGGTCACACTCCAGGAAGGGTGTGGCCACCTTTGGCTCTGGACCCCTCCGCTAGGTAACTCACGTGCACAGTGTCCTGCAGCCCCTTGGGGTCCAGCTGTCTCTGCAGGAGGCCCTCCATCAGCTGCTTTAGGGAACTCAAGGCATTTGCATACAGGGTCTGAGAGGGGAGGGGAGAGAGAGAGAAAGAGGAGAGAGAGAGAGAGAGAGAGCATTGTGCAGCCATGAAAGGCACACATAGCCACTTATCAGTACTCTGCACGTGTCTCTGTGCCCAGATCAGAGGATGAGAGGCACCAAAGTGGGCTATGGGAATGCATTGTTGCTCACAGAAGGAAAGCAAAATGGTTCATGAATCGTCTCATGTACATGTTTTCATCCCTCATACCCAGGGACCTTTGAAATCATTTGCTGAACATTCTGGGGCCTCTATCAAACTGAGTCCCTGACACTCACAGGATGTATCTTCATGCATACACACCCCACTGACCACGGGGCTCACCGTCCATGAGAAATAACCTTGAATCTAGTGGCATCTCTGCGGTTCCAGGGTTTACCTGTTACAGCGGCTAGCCTTAGCTCGTGTTTACTAACAGGGCTACTCCAGATTGCTGCCTTGTAGGTGGTTTGGGAAAGAGGAACCTGCCTATGCTAACGTAAACTTCCAGGTCTGATCTAGAGAACAAGGAGGCTTCCCTGGGGAATCCTACCTTAATGGACTCATTGTCTTCCCCTGGGGATTGGAGAGAGATAACACTGTGTATGCTGATATCCATCAACTCTGTGCTTTCCTCTGAAGAGTAGAAAGGCTTCAGCGTGCTGAGGAAACACACAGCAGTGGGAGTGGTCACCAGGAGCTAGGCTCATCCTGCACACTGCCTACCCTGGGCAAGGGAGGCATGTCCCAGAATGCAGGAAGAACACAGTGCCTTGCCTGGGGACTCAGGCATGCAGCCCTGACTACGAACCCTGTTCTGCCTGGCCACTATCCTTCCATACTATATTTGTGATGGAAGCAGGATTTAAGGGTGCAAGAGTCAGTCCTTCGCTTCCTGTTGCCTGCTCTGAGCAGACTGTTATATGCTAGGCAAGGTCTGGAGGAACAATCCTGGCTGCTATTTAAAATCATCCAGACACCTTTTTAGGACCACCCCACCCCCAGGGACCACACCCAGGCTCTAGGGATTCTTTTGCATTAGTCTGGAGCAAGATCTTCTTTTTGTTTGCTTTTTGAGACAGGGTTTCTCTGTCTAGCCCTGGCTGTCCTAGAACCAGGCTGGCCTGGAACTCAGAAATATGCCTGCCTCTGCCTCCCAAGTGCTGGGATTAAAGGCGTGCGTCACCACTGCCCAGCAAGATCAGTTCTATTAACAGCTTCCTGGAGCATTTATTGTGCTCCAGAGCTGACCGGAGATATTCTGCCTTAAGAAGCTCTGCCTGCCTGTTCACCTCTCTCTGTTCTCTCTGTGGGGCTTGAACTCCCGAATAAATCTAGTCATCCTGCGTCAGTTTAGGTCAAAAGTCAAAAGTCAGCCTACACTAGCCTTTTTGACAGTTCCTACTGTGCAGCGGCTTGTAGAGAGCCTTATTGGGGTGCCTTGCCGCCTGGCAGGAGCTTCACATTGTCAAGGTGAAGGAATCTGACCGTAGGCCATGACAAGGAAGTAAACTCAAGCAGGAATCTGACATTAGGGCATGACAGGGAAGTTAAGTTCAGGCACGAATCTAACGTTAGGCTATAACAGGGAAGTAGGTTAAGGCAGGAATTTTAATCTTAGGGTGGAATGAAAGAAGCAGGCTTCAGGCAAGATTTTGGGCTTGGACAAGGAAGTAGGCTCAGGTATTTTGGTCATTCTGACAAGCCCTTGGAAACAACAGTCCCTAGACTTTTGCTTATTGCCTTGACTACTTTTTGTTTACTGTCTAGCTTGTTCCTCATTGTACTACTATCGACCTTAATACCTGCATGGAATTAAAATGGTATAAAAGTGGCTTAGAAATTATTAAACCCGCCTTCAGTCTCAGAATTGACTGGGGTCATGCTACAATGTTGTCTAATCGTCTCTTTTCTTTTTAATCCTCACTACTGTGCTGGAGAACCTGTTGACTGACGGAGCGGGCTTGGTCAGAGGCTGAATTTACTTTTTTTTTTTTTTTTTTTTTTTTTTTTTGGTTTTTCGAGACAGGGTTTCTCTGTGTAGCCTTGGCTGTCCTGGAACTCACTTTGTAGACCAGGCTAGCCCTCGAACTCAGAAATCCTCCTGTCTCTGCCTCCCAAGTGCTGGGATTAAAGGCGTGCGCCACCACCGCCCGGCTTGAATTTACCTTCTCATGGCAGACCCTCTTTTAGCATTAGAGAGGGTGGTCAGCCACCTACAAGCACATTCTTCTGTCAGCTCTTACCCATAATTCTGTCTACGCATTTGTCCTTTCTTCAAGTCCCTCCAGGCCTTGCCTGGCTTACAACCATTGGTGCTTTCCTGAGGGGAGTGGTATGTATTCAAAAACTCTGCCCTCAGCAGCTCCGCTAAGACAGCCCACACACCCACCAGTTACCTCCTTATTCCAGGAGAGGCACCCAACTTGAAAACCTTCACAGAGGAGTCTGGAGAGGGATGGACCCTACCTACCAGTGTCTCAGAGAGTTATTGCCCAACATCACCTCCACAGAGGGGAAAAGATGAGGTCTGAGGGAGCCCTGAGAGGAGCACTGAGAGGTGGTCACAGACTTTGTCCCATCATCAGGAGGCAGTAGGAGGAGCTCTGGCAGGCCATGCCCCAGCTCACCTCAGTTGTGAGAGAGCATCCATCGCCATCGACCTCACGGGAGAAACCAAGTGGTCAGGTGGTTCTACTTTGATGATCGCCTGTCCAGCACAAGAAGGATTGTGAATTGTTGCTCACCCGGAAGTTGAGTAAGGCAGGGGACGGTCATATGATGTGGTGCCAGGATAAGGAGGGCCTGGGCCTTTGTGCAGAGCTCTGGGGTTCACAAGCCCACATTCTTTAAGGCTCATTTGGCAGCAAAGCACAGAAGGGGGAACACACACAATGCGCCTTGACTTCTTTCCCAGGGCCACCAGTGGCTTGATGTATGTCCTTGGCCACACTTTCCCAAGCCCAAGTTTCCTTGTCCTATACAAGACTTGGTGCTTAGTTGACAGCTTGTGCCAGGCACTTGTACATCAACTGGGGAAAGAAGCCAATGAACATCCATTTCCCTGCTCCTCCTGCCTCTCGCTTTCCCCAATGACTGCTGCTGGTGCAGTACGGGTGGTGCTCCAGGACCTCAGCCTTTTGTCAGCCACAAGAGAGTGGCGACATTTAGGGGCCCAGGGTTGACTGATGCACAGGTTCCATCAGTCTGTAGACAGTTGGCTCTAAACTTCGCTGAAGTTCTGTGCAAATGATTCTCTAGCCTTGCTTCTAAATGACTTCTGTCTGCTAAGTCTCTTCCTGTGGAAAAGCGCTGGGGTTGTGTCTCTCATCAGCTCACTCCCACCCATCCCCAGTGAGCCTGTCTGCTTGGACCCTGATCCAGGCTCTTTTGGGCACCACTGTGCACAAGTCAAACAAGGTCTTGCCTTAGTTTTCACACTCTTTTGGGACATGAAACCCTCCACGATACGCCAAAGCTGTTCTTAGAGAATCTGCTCAGCAGATCAAATTAAGAATAGGGCAGGAAGGCTCTACATCCCCCATAGATAGCTCACAGATATCCTCAAGAAACCTCAATCCAGGCACAGTTGAAGAGCTAGATCCCAGGCCACCCAGGACTGGGGAGCCCTGTCCCACTCACAACTATGAGGCCGGTAAGAGCAGACTTGTGGGCAAACTGGAAGTCCTCTGGGTTTTGGATGCTTTTGATGGAGTTGGTGACCTGCACAACACTCTTCATGAAGGCCATTTTGAGGCTGATGTCCTATGCCCAGAGGAAGAATGTGAGGGAGAACCTGTTTGCCAAGGACTCACGAGAGCCCTGAGCCATGCCCCTCACCCCTGAATCCTTCCCTGCCCCGAAGAAGGTTCCACGTCAGGGGTGCTCTGAGTGACAGCTCCCTCACCTGTCTGTTCTTCAACTACAGTAAACTGAGGTTTTGAAGATGGCCACAGTGGTCATTTTTATGTTCCCTGCATCTTTTCATCATGGTTCTTGTTCATAAGCATGCGTGTGCACATGTGATCGTGCATGTGGAAGCCAGAGGTCAGTGTTGAGTGTCTTTGTCAATTACTATATTTGTTGAGACAGGGTTCTCTGCCTAAGTCTGGAGATTACAATCCAGTCAGACTGGACAGATCCTCCTATCCTCATGATAGATGATCCACTCACTACTAAGATTACAGATGCTTGTCACCATAATTAGCTTTTACACGGGAGCTGGGGATTTGAACTTAGGGCCTTATGCTTGTGCAGCAAGCACTTTCAGTGACAGTCGTCTCCCTGCCTCCCACTATAAGCATTAAATTCTTCCACTTTCATCTACCTTGACATTCCAAGAAAGTATCCCACACCTCTGTGTCTTCTTGGAGACTGCCCACTTTCCTCCTCCTTTATGAGTGGGCCGGAGGAGGGAGAGAGAACAGGAGGTCGTGGGAAGAACTGGGCTCACTCCGTACTTCTGGGGAGTCATGGTGACCTGCAGCACTCAGGGGAGGACTGCTTTATCCAAGCAAGCATCACCCCCAAAGCTCAGATGTGAGCACTGGATTCCCAGGGGATGACCAGGCAGGATCTAGCCATCTCCTGAGTGTAGCACAATACGGGCTGACTCCCTGTATGTGTGGGGGCTACCTGGCAACTGCTGGAGTAATGGTGGATGATCTTAGTGGTGATGGGGCTGTCCACGTGGGTGAGGAGCATTTGGGGGTGGCAGTACGAGGACACACAGCTGTACATCACCATCAGGGCACTCTTCACGGTCTCCCGTTTCCAGGGGTGGTCCTTCTGCAGGAGTGTGAAAGCAGATGTTGTGACGGGGATGGGGAGATGCCTCGGTGGTAAAAATGCTTGATGCCCAAGTGTGAGGATGGGAGAGGGTTAGATTCTCAGTGTGCCAGCCCAACTGTATTCTAGTCTCAGAAAGTGGGGGTGGGGGTGAGAGAGTTTTGAGGCAGGACGGACAGAGGATTCCCCCTAGCCAGCAAACTGACTGGCCATATTAGCCATATCTGCAAATGCCGAGTTTGACTGAGAGAACCTGTCTCAGTGAGCTAAGTGAAGAGTGAATGAGGACGGTTTCTGACATCAGACTAAGGCCTCCACATGTGTGTACATACCTGCATGCATGTCACTCACACATATGCATATGTATATATCCATACCACACACATATGAAAAATGGGGAAAGATTTAAAAAGAGGGGAGCAGGGAGTGAGTGTTCACCGGGAGGGAGCAGGCGCTGGGCTGGCTGTGAACCAGGCAAAGCATCTACCCACTGGACTGGGAAGGTTCAGTCCAGTGGCACATGCAGAGGAGGCTCACATGGGCATCCCTAAACAGCTGCACAGGACTTACTTATGCAGCTGAGCAGGAACCACGTCACCCTGGGGGCTGGCTAAACACCAGATAACACTATGGAGAAAGGTTTGTTAAAGTCACCATTGCATTAATGACAAGTTCATTAGATTCTTGTGCTAAGCGTTCCTTCTGATGTTCATTTTGCCATTAAAGAAGGGATAACAGGAGGGTGGCAATTTAACTCCCAGGCTGGCAGCTGTTGGACTCAACCTTGTTTCTTTGGCCGTCTTGAGTGAACAGACTGCCAGTCGAGCAACAGGCTGGACCTCACACCAGGACCGACCACTGTGGATACTCTGCAGATGCCCTGGGGATCCCCCCCCCCAACCCTAGTTGTCTCAGCTTCCACAGCCACAAAGGATGCAAGCAGCTTACTCCAAATGTTCCCAGCAAGATCTTCCTTTGTCTCCCGGGAACACTGCCTCCAGGGCCTGACACCAAGTCTTGCAGTGTGGAAGGAGCCTTACCCTCCAGGCACCGATCTGCCAGGACTGCTCCGACTCCTGGATCCTCTCCTCAAAGTCGTGAAGCACATTCAGCACTGTCTTTACCTGGCCCCGGGCACACAGGCCAAAGCACAGGATGACGCCCTTCAGGGAAGCCCAGCCAAGGTGGGAGAGAGCAGGGGATCCAGAGAGATATGTAAGTACACACATGCAAAAGCATAAACCCAAGTGCCCCTCCACCCCCAGATCACAGAAGATTGCAAATATGAGGGGTGGAGGGTACTCTCACCTCCCGGTCAAAGTCGTTGCTATAGTCCGTCTTATACAGCAGCTCCAGCAATAGCACCTCCACCCTGTCCACCTCCAGGCCCATGCCTAAGGTGAAACCCAGGGCCCTGTACAGAAAGCCCTGGAGGGGTGGGAGGGAGGCAGAACCTCAGGCCTTTCTACTCTCACGCTTTGGGTGACGCTATTGGGGAGCCCTTGATACATAGTTCTGATTTTTTTTTACAGGTATTTATATGCATTTTCTACAGCCTGTAAAATAAATATTCAGTTTGTTCTGTGACTTCAGACTGCATAAGGGCAGGCACATATACATTTATACATTTTAATGTGAAGGCCAAATCCTTCCCTATACAAGTTCCATCAGATATGTTCCCACCCACAAACCTGGGAGCACCAATTTTCTCAGCTACTTCCTGACATAGGATAACGCCCGCAAGAGGTGGAATGCCCTTGTTTTATGTGTCAGTATGACGGGATGGTGGAGGTGATACAGAGTCTGGAGACACACTGCTTTCTTAACCCTATCCATTAACATGGGATGTTTTCCAAATCCCAAGATCCTCTCTGATTTCTTTCAATTATTTTTATAATTTTACAAAGAAGGAACAAAAGAAAATATTAAAAAAAAAAGTACATGTGACCATGGAGACAAACAAAAGAGATTTTTCTTTCTTTTTTCTTTTTTTTTTTTTGTATTTTTCGGAGACGGGGATTCTCTATGTAGCCCTGACTGTCCTGGAACTCTGTAGACCAGGCTGGCCTCGAACTCAGAAATCCTCCTGCCTCTGCCTCTCAAGTGCTGGGATTAAAGGCGTGCCCGGGTAACAAAAGAGATTTTTAAAGAGCCTGAAAAATCACTGGACTAGATTACTTCCTTTCTTTCCAGGACACTAAGAAGTCATGGGGTCACCTGATCTGATGTAAAAATGTCGTGAGCTTATCCAGTTCCGGAGGTTCCTCTGATCCGCGGAGGCCCCGCCCATCCCCGGAAGCTCCTCCCTGCCTGAACTACGAGGACCCTGTGAGGACAAACCTTTTCCAAGGAGGGGCTGTCGAAGGTGTTGATCTGGTTGTTCAGCTCTTTGCTGAGGCGCAGGCTCCAGCTAGTCCCACGGGTCTTCCTGAGGGAGTTTCTTAGAAACTGGGAAGTCGAACACGGTGGTGGGCAGAGGCATTCGAACCCAGCCTTGCTCTTAGCTGGGTTTCGGGGAATGCTATGTGACCCTGAGTTTGTTCTTCCTGGGCCACCTTCTCTAGATCTCCATTCAGTTGATGGACGGCCAACCCAGCACTAACATTACGTGCGTCTGGAGCACGGCTGGGAGAGCAGGTCTGTCCTGGAAAAGCAGGCTGCCCCCGCTGCTTTTCCAGGCACTTGGCTTGCTCAGTTCCCCCTCACTGATACACACAGACATAGGCGCCATCCCTGTTAAGTCTGCTCTGACAGAGGGAAACATGTCCTTTACAAGACCCTAATCTTGTCCACATCAAATGTCCTTGCAGGTTCCTTCTTTTCTCCCTTACTCTGGCCTCAGAGACAGTTCACCCCTTTACCTGAATCAGCATATCCTCCCAGGCCTTCTGGTTCCAGGTAAACTCAGTGTGCTCTGCGGGAGAATGTGTGCGGTCTCATGGGCTATTCTCTTCTTCTGCTCCCCCGGGGTAAACTCCTTGCCCCACCATCAGAGGCCCTCTATGAATGAGCTCACCACATTCAGTATTTCCCTTCCCACATCCCCCAAGGTGTGCATCCAGGCCTTAAGACCAAAAGAGGTCCGCCAGACTGCAGATTCCTGTGATCCAAGGCACATGAGTAGTGAGTGCCCCAGCACGCGCGCGAGCGCACAGTGGGCACCTCACCTTCCAGGTACTGGACCAGCAGAGGGATCTCCTGCTCCCACATGTCAGCCATGGAAGGGGCAATGCTCTGACTTAGGGTCCTCAGGAGGTTGAGCATGGCAATCCCACGACCTTCTCCTTTGTAGGGGGATGACATCAGCACCTGGAGGTCCCCAGCCGGTCAATGAGCAGGGGCCAGGCTTCTGCTCCCTATCTTGGAGTCTACCATCTTCATTATAAAGAGGAAACTGAGTGGGGTACATGATTTTCAATCAAAGCCCAAGGATTTCCAGCATAGAAAGGCCTCTGGGGGGCCCTGCAGGCAGGAAGGGGATAACAGGCTAGACCTGGGTTCCTTCTAGACCCTGAGACTCAATGGAACATTGATTAGTACCCACAGGACTGAGCCTACCTGGGGCCACGATTAGGAATCAGAGCAGACCCTAGCCAAGTCCCCAGACATCTGAGCACACTGTCCCTGATGTATCTCCCCAAGAAGGACAACACAGACCTCCGGACACTATTCTGCCCAATATCCAGCTTCCTCCCTGCATCCCAGATCCCTCCTCCCTCGGGAGCACGGAGAATGAGGAGTTCAGGGAGGAGGTGTCACTGTGAATGGGCGCACCAGGCCACAGCATGACAGCATGACACTCACCAGGAGACGGGCCAGCAGCTTCTGGGGTGCAGGCAGGTCCACTGAGGAAGGAGAAGGAACCCCAGATAAGGACGCCTGGCCCATTTCAAGACGTAGGGAGACACTTTGAAGAGCATTTTCCAGAATTATTACTGTTACCCCAGATAAAGGGTGGGTCTGCCCAAGGGAGTTTCTCAGGAAGAACATCATTGACTCCTTCCAAAAGGAAGGGAAAATTTGGCTCATGAGTCAGGCTCATAAATGATGCATTTTAGGTTGTGGATGTTTATTTTTGAATGGATCTCCCAGGGCAATGTCCTCTCCCCTATTATAAACCTTGGCCTCTCTTCAACTAGGAGTGATTTAATTCCCTCCCCTGACTCCCTCCTGTCCAGTCGCTATATGCCTTGGGAACCAGTAAGCCCCGAAAAGCAATGGCGCTCAAGTGGATTGGGGGGTGGGGGGCAGGGCTGTGAGAAGCTGAGGGTGTGGAGAGCCAGGAGAGGTTTCACTATTCGGGGTTGAAAGGTCACAGGGAAAAAGATTCACTTAAGCTTCTTAGCTTGTACTCAGACAGCAGGCCCTGTCCCTTGTCATCCTTGGAGAGGAACGGTCGGTCCTCCCGAATCACCCTACCCTGTCATGCCTGACCCTGGGAAGCCCTGGGGTCCACGAGAGCATCCCCGTGGGACCAGAGGTAGTAGGGAAGGAGGACAGTGACACGATACAGGTGGTCGTCATCACTTGAGAGCCTGTGTTGACTGTGCCTGCCCTGAGTGGACCTCAGGAGAGTCAGTTGACAGAATTGACAGAAGGCTACAGTTCCTCTAGATGACTCAGAGAAGCTGGACAGGGCAAAGGCCCAGAAAGGCCACAGCGAGAGCTAGGGTCAGGAGACCTCCCCCCCCCCACTCCCTGCCCTGCCCATGATGAGTTCTGGGGAGGCAGGAACATGATGAATGGGGCTACCAGGAGGAAGTCTGCAGGCTTTTAATCCCTCTCTAGACATGGCGGAGAGGGTTCTAGATGTTTCTGGGAGAAGGGGAAATTTGGTCAATCACGACTCTGTGACAAGGGTGACCGGGAGCCTTGCCCATTCCCAACAGTTGTCCCAAGAATGCCACCCACCGTGCTTGCTCTTCCCGGCTATTCCAGCCTCCGTGTCTTTGCCGTGAATTTGGTTCTCAGCCAGGTTCGTGAGGCTGATGCAAATGGGGGTCAGTGCCTCGGTGTAGTCTGTCTCCATGATGTAGCACAGGAGCCTCACCCAGAACTCCTGGGGCAGGAATAGGGAAAGGAGGGCCCAGGACCAGCTGGAGGCGTCCTATGCTGCCCTGCCACCCCTGTCCAGTACTGGCCAGGCTCCACCCACAGTGTGAACTCTACCGGGCATCCCCTAAGCTATCCCAAATACTCAACCGACTTTCCCGCCCGCCCTGGATTTTTCTTTTTCCAGAGGTATCTGGATGGCATCCACATAGCCTCACATCCACTCTCTATCCAGTACATCCTCTGACCAGGGCCTTCTCCTGGGTCCCAGAGGCCTCCGAGTTACAAACTAGTCCGGTAACGCAGGGGTGCCTGACAGTTGTGATCCTCGGGTCGAGTATTTGTCAACTGGGCCGAGCAAGCGTACCCTCTTATTAAACCAAATGCTAGTCCAGCATGATGTACGCATGTCACACAGCTGTGATGAAAAGTTCACAATCCGGAAGGAAGACTGCCCTTGAGTGCAGGCAGCCAAGGGGCCCACAGAGCACAATGCTTCAGAAGAAGAAATTTTGCCACAAAACAAGAGGTTTCTCTGCAGCCCTACAAGTCAGGCTTGTGCCCTCTAGCCTGCAGCCTGCAGTCTCTAATCCTTATCAGCAGTTTCCACTAGATAGGAGGCATCCAGCCTATGGCTTCATGGACAGCAAATCATTCCTTTCTTGATGATGATGTCATGATATTTTTTCTGTGTCTCATCTCTTCCAATTAAAATCAGGTAAACTGACATCTCCTATAACCTGGGGACCCTGAGCTCATATAGAGTCCTCCTAGCTGAACTTACTGAACTATACAATGCCCTTCCCAAGAGAGACTTTAAAATAACGCACATGCTTCAGGTAATAAGATGACTGCAACACATGGAGACCTGCTGGGGGCTCAGAGGTGGAGAACATCTAGGTTCCTCCGCCAGCCTTCAGAATGTAGCCAGGAGCCATCGTCATGGCAATGGCCCAATGGGTGGGGAGTGACTCACGTTGGTCATGCCACTGATAGAAGAAGTTATGATCTTCACGGTATCCATGGTTACTTTGTGGACCATCTTCTCTTCCAAATCCCTCTGATAAAAACATTCCCGGAGATTGGTCTAGAAGACAGACCCAAGGCGATTTTGCAGGCAGGGCCTTGTCAAGGTCTCCAGAGTGGTCTCCCTCCTCCTCAGGGGGCTCCCTGCCCAGACATTAGGTCCTAGGATGCTAAGGGCTGGGCCTGGGCCTGGGCCTCATGCCTGGCAGACTGCTCAAGTCTGGTCCATACCTGCAAGGTAACCATGAACCTGTACAGGTCCAAACAGGTTCTCAGCGAGTCTCTCTGGGCTCAGCACTTAGTAATCCCTTTCTAAAGTGGGCCTGTCCCATGGGATTGGTGCTGGGGCCACTCACCAGCTTGTAGGTAGATAAGGTGAGCTGGACTGACACATATTTCAGACCCCAGCCTTTGATCTTCTCCTGGAAGCCTGACAGGACCAGCTGGCCAATGATTCGTAGAATTGCCATCCGTACCTGTGGGGACAGGGTAGGGACAGCTGTAGGGGGAGGAGCAGGCTTCAGCATGGATATTTGCATCTAACAATCTTGTGACTTGAGACACCTGGGAACTGTACGGGCTCTTGGCTCCAAGGGATCTCAGGGGATACCTGGCTACTCCCCATTCTGCCCATTGGGGCTCTCTGCATGGTGGAACATCATTCTGCAGAGTCGTCACATGAGTGTCTCAGTTGAGCCCTTCATTGACATCTTCATTCCATTCTAACACTGGTTACATGGTCATAGCAGCCTTGGCGTGGAAACCTTTTTTTTTTTCCTTACTCTGGTCTCCCTCGGGTTTACAGTAAAGCGTAGGGGCGGGGCACAAAACCAGTCATGTTTCTTATGTCTTCACTGCATCCAGATTTTGAAGACAGCTCTGTCTAAATGCCCTGCCCCATGTTGGTCAGCGCTTCTCCCACCATCCCTCCTGACACAGCTTTCCCAGGGTTCCAAGCTAGCTGCAGCCCAGGACTGTCGTATTCAGCTAGCTGACGGTGTGCTGAGGAACATGGGGGTCTCCTCAGTTACTTTTCTCACAAGCAGCGAGATTACTAGGCAGACCCTGTGTGCACAGCAGCCTTCCCTCCCTGCAAGGTAGAATCGGGGCATCCTGCTTTGAAAGTTCCTGGCATCAGTGAGAGCGCGGCAGCTCTCACTTGGCCCAACCTTGCCCTGTCCCCATCTAGGACTAAGCTGAGGTCAGCTATTCCACCCTCCACCTCTTAGCCCTAGCTACCTCGGCAGGGTCTCCTTCCTGTTACCTTGGACCGAGTGTCAGAGAGAGTGTTCTTGACGACCCGGATGGCCAGGTAGATGGTCTTGATATTCATTTTGGGGTCTGGAAGAGACAGGCCAGCCTGGGGAACGATGGCTCAAGAAGACACCGGTGGCTTGTCCCTGACACATCCCATTCCCTTCCACAGACTACAGGCTCAGAATGACTTCCTTAGGACTCTCACTGGTAGGATCCCCCTGAGCACAACTCTCTCTTCCCAGAACCACATTCTCTCTCTCTCTCTCTCTCTCTCTCTCTCTCTCTCTCTCTCTCTCTCTCTCTCTCACACACACACACACACACACACGTGGAGGTCAGAGGTCCATGTTCTGTATCTTCCTTTAACATTCTTCTCCTTATTCTTTTTTGTTTTTTCAGGACAAGAACTCTCACTGAACCTTGAGTTCAGTTCAGCTAAGCAAGCTGACCAATGAGTTCCAAGCAGCCACTGGTTTCTGACCCCCAATCCCTAGTTATAGACATACACTGATACACCCAGCTTTTTACACGGGTGCTAGGAGTCTGAACACAATTGGTCATGCTTGGGTGACAAGCATTTTACCCACTGAGCCATCTCCCCAGCCTCCACATAGGCTACTCTAATGTTTTGTGTTAGCGAAGTGCTTTAATTAATGTCTTAATCTGATTATCATTGGGTAATTATTGCCTAGAGGTCTGAAAAAGGATTGTTAAACCCAAGGTTTGGTTATTATCCAACTAAGTACCCAGAATTGTTCAGCAATTTGAACCCATCAATGACATGTGAGGAGCCATTTTCTTGGAGCCATTTTCTTGGCTCCTGACTAGGAACAAGCAAGAAATATCTCACAGGCTGAATCCAGATAAATCCAAAGAATTTGTGTAATAATGGTTTGTTTAGTTATTTATTGTTATTTGGTTATTTATTATTGCAAATGAATGTCTAAATACACACCGGGCATGTACCCGGTACCTACAAAGGTTAAGAGAGGGTGTTGAGAGTAAATGTTAAGTTTGTGAACTTAGCGTTGTGTCTGCAAGGTTACTGCCAACCTTACAACCAGCCTCGGACAGTTGGAGGTCAGTTTCACTGACTGTGAAAGTTAAGCCCGGAGGGCAGGGGTCCGGAGGGGCCATGGTAATGGTTAAATTCAAGACTGGGAAATACAAAGCAGTCAAGAGGCTTGGCCACCCAACAGTGACTACAAGAATGAGGCAGAAGCCAGATAGGAACTTCACTGTCTCCCCGATGGTGCCTGTCCACTTCAGCTGGCTCACCTTCTGCGCTCATGACTGCCCTGATCAGGGCCAGTGTCCCCACACGGATAGCCTCTTTGCTCATCTCCACCTGGCTGAAGAAGAACTTCATCAGCTCCTTGGGGTAGGAGCGGGCTGCAGGGCAGAAAGAGCACATCAGTCAAGGCTGGCGAGGCTCTGCCTCAATGCCTGCACTTAGCAAGGGCCGGGGCCTCCCCAGGTCCCTGCAGACCTCACCCAGGGCTATGAAGCAGTGCACGATCTCCATCAGGTTCTGACTGCTGAATTGCTGCTGGACTGGGGCCTTGGAGCACACCTAAGGAGTAAAGTAATGCGAAGGGAGACAGTGTGGAGCTCTTAGGGCACAGGCCACATGGGCAGTCCAGTTCGATAAGGCTGTGTGCCGGGGTGGGGGGGGGGAGTTGGATGGTTGCGGGGGCGGGGGGGAGACCATGCCTGGAGGCAGTTTCCTGCAGATCGCCTTGGGGATGCCCTCACTGGCCTTACCTGGACGTGCAGCTCTGTGAAAATGGGGTGTAGCAACATCGGGGGGATAGGGGTGTTGGTGGTAACTGACGCTTCTAGAATCTGCCTCAAAACCTGAAGAAGGGATGGGCAGAAGGCCGCAGATAACTGCTCCGTTCTGGTTTCTTGCTACTCGGCAGGTCATTGCGTGATGGTGGTACAGGTTCCCCGGCCCCACCCCAACCCCATACCAGCTGGCTGGATGTAGAGGCTCTGTTTTCTACAAGATGGACTTGATCCAACCCTGCATTTCCACCATCCCTGGATGACACGTGTGCCCGATAAAGTAGGAGAGTGTACTGGGGGCCACTGAGAAGGCCATTCCCACCTCTCTTGTTCACCAGAGTGGGGGATGAAACTAAATCTATTCTTCACCCACAATGATATATGCAGGCGGCTCCCTAGTCCTGTCCTGTTCCTTTCTGCTCCTTGTTTTTTACAGTAAAGGCCCATGCCCTGCACATTTGCTCCATTTCAGTGTGTATCAGCCCAGGGCCAGGCCTACACTCAGAGCCTGCAACATCTCCACCTCACACATTAGAGGGTGTGGAGGCCCTAAAACCTTTTTCACCCAGAGCTCCAGACTGTGTCCTTTGACTTAGACATAAAATCTCTTTGGGTATAACTGCTTAAGGGTCCAAACACCCCAAGGTTCTTAGTTACAGTAACCCTAAAATTCTAAAACAAAACCATAGCTTCCCTGCGTCCTCCTGGGCCCTTTGAGATCCTTCTACCTGGAACGACAGCTTATTTCCCATAGTGCCAGGCACATGCAGGATGCAGACGCTGGGCCTGCTGGCACCTGTGGACTCTTGAGGATCAGAGTTTCTTGAGTCTGGCCCTCACCTGTGTGACAAAGAGGGCCTCCAGGCCACCCTGGAACTCGGCCAGCAGCAGGGGGATGTAGTCGTACACCTGTTCCCTCAGGTCGTCATTAGGCAGGAGAAGGCTCAGCATGGGCCTGAGAGACTTGATGACCCCCAGTTTCACCTGTGTAGGAAGTGAGGTTTCCAGAGTCCCGGCAGGACCAGGATCTTAGCGACTCAAGCACTCTCCAGCATCATACAGATGGGGTACTATAGACAGTGCCCAGGCCTCCCCCTAAAGCCCCCCACCACGGTTAGTGCAGTGGGACCAGGTTACCTGATGTGAGTCCTGCCTGTAAACCACGTGACCTTGGACAAGTGCAAACAAACAAACAAACAAACCCTTCTGTGCCTCAGTCTCCTTGTTCATAAAGTGGTCCTGCCTTATAGAGTTGGTATGAACACGATGTTCATAGTCAGGATATCTAGAGATTACCTGGAGTGGGGCAAGTGCCTTCCAGTCTCAAGCCCTTCACCCACTTCATCCAGCATTCACGGAGTCCTAGGGTCTCAGGGCTCCGGGAACGAGGCTGAATCCAGAAACCTTGCAGCATCTTCTGGGAAGTGTAGCCCAGAGAATACAGAGGCCTCTGTGCACAGCAAGTCTCACCTCAAGATCCTGGTGGCGCAGCCACACGGTCACGAAGTATCGATACATTGGGAAGAGTTTCACAGCAAACTGGTCCTCAGTCATCACGGGGTACAGGCTGTCCTCCAGGTGCCTCAGGTAAAACTGCACCGTCTCACAGAATGTCTCCATGGCTGCCAGCAGCAGGACAGGCAGGGGGATCCAGAGGGGCCAGGGTTGGAGCCACTCCTTCCCGGTATTCTTGGGGTTACCGAGTCCCCTCCTCTCTGCTCTGTTGACTGTTTGCAGCCCCCTGATTCTGTATGTCTGTGTGAGCACTGAGCACACAGATACGTCTAAGCCCCTCCTCTTGGGGTTGCAGGATCAGAGTGGGATCACAATCTGGAGATTCCAGTAAGGACAGCAACAAACACAACCTCTTTTTCTTAGGCATCAGGGTTTGGGGGCCCAACCTAGTGTCAAATAACCAAATCACAGGGCCAGGTGATCAGATGTAAATAGCCTTTAAGGACTTTGCTGAGACAAGCCCAACAGAGAATATACTCACTGCCCTTTCCTTCCTACAAATGTCTCTCACCTTTGTCTGAAATGCTCAAGTACAGAACAAGGTACACAGAGTCACAGATATGACCATGGTCTTTCAACATGTCCCCACATGTCTCCAAGGGGGGCAGATCCCAGGCTATACTGGTTAGCTTTTTAACATAAGCTAGAGTCATCTGAGAAGAGGGAACCTCAAGTGATCAGACGACTCCATCAGACTGTCCTGTAGGCCAATGTATGGCACATAATCTTGATTAACAATTGATGGGAGAGGACCCAGTCCACTGTGGGAGGTGTCACCCCTGGGCAGGTGGTCCTTAGTCGTATAAGAAAGCAGGCTGAGCAATTCACAAGTAACAAGCCAGTGAGCAGCGTTCCATTGCTTTAGTTTCTGCTTCTACATCCCTTTATGCTGGATGTCAACTTAGTTGTAAGCTAAGACAAACCCTTTCCTCTCCAAGTAGCTTTTGGCTGTGGTGTTTATCAAAGCAACAGAAACTCTAACTAGGGTATGAACTAAACAAAGTAAGAGACTGAGCAAAGCAACCACTGGGGTGGGAACGAACCTCTCATCTAACAAACCTTCATCCCCATCGTCACCCCCTTTCTCCCTCTGGGTAAAGACTTGACCCACAGGCCCAAGTGAGACACGCACCACTACAGATCACCTGACGCATCTTGGCTTCGTTGGCAAGTCTCAACATCGTGAATATGGTAGCCAGGGTGATGCCCATGTATGGCATGAACTCAAACACTGTAGGACATCAAGAGGCCACAGGGACTCAGCGAAGGGGTTGAGAAGGGAGAAGGGAGAGAGGGTGACCCTACCACCTACCACCTTAAGACTCGAGAGTCTACCAGGAAACTCTTTGCCATTGATAACTTGGCGGGTAATAGGATGAGATGAAGTATGCTTAGAAAGGGGCTAACTGAAACGAAGAGGAGAGGAAGGACGTGAGAAGGAGCAGGGAATCGAGGAGCTACAGAGGAGTGGGGGTGGGGGTGGGGACAGAGAGCCACAAGGCAGGGAGAAGACAGATGTGGAAAGAAAGGGAGGGAGGGTCCTGGGCAGGAGGCATGTCTGTCTCAAGGGCATGTGTATGACTCTTGAAGAAGACTTGTGAGTCCCTATTTTTGGATGGAGAAAGACAGCAGGCAGGACTCACAGACGTGAGAGAATTCCATAGGAGACTTCCAGAGTCTAGGCCCATCCTTCCTTCCAAACCTGGCGCCTTCACTCAAGCTGAGAGCAGTCCTCCACATTTCCTCAGATTCTAGACTCAGAGTGCGTTTCTAACTATGAACTAATTCTCTACTTTCCTTCCCAGCAGCGTCCTTCTTTCAGGTCTCTGGTGTTAGTGTCTGTAGGCCCAAGCCCACCCGTGCCTGTGGGCCATCCAATTGCTACCTCCTTCTCGCCTCAGCTCCCAGCCAGGCTTCCATCCCCTGCCTGCCAGGCAATGCTCCTACCCTCCGGCTCTCACTGTCCCCTCTCCAGAAATGGACATGTGGCGTCTTGGTCTTCTCTGGACTACAGGTGGCTCGGACTTCACAGTGATACTCTCTGCCCTCAGTAAAGGCCCTGTTCCCACCTTCCCCCCACACGCGCCTCTCTCCCACTCTTCAGTCTCAGCTAGAATATAGCTGTCTCACTAGGAGCCCTCCCCTTAGCTGCTCTCACACAGCCAACTTGGTCATCCTCTTTATAGCTGTCATCTCTTCAGCATTTGTTCCCCTGTTTCCTTGTTTATGGTTCCTTTAGAAGCCAGGAACCGCATGGGTTTTCCTCACCGCTGGGTCCCAGCACCCACCACAGGCTCATGGGGGCAAGAGTTCAATATGCTTTTGCAGGTGGAAAGAAGGAGGAGAAAATAAGCAGAGAAATGGGGGGGGGGACAAAATGGAGTAGGGATATGCAGGGAGATAAAGGGGAAGAAAGGAGACAGACAGACAGACAGACAGACTGACTGACTGACTGACTGACTGACTGACAGACAAAGAGAAAGAGAATAGAAACACAAAAAAGGAATCTGAGTGGTAAGGACTAGGCATAGAGAGGATGTCACAGAGAAAGAGAGAGAAACGCAATGGGTGGGGCCAGAAACAGCCGTCAACTGCTTGACAGAAGAGCAAGAGGCCAGCCCAACCCAGCCAAGAACTGGGGTAGGATCTCAGATCCCTACCATTGCCATTGGCCAGCTTGGCCAGGGTGACAATGACAAACTCATCGGTGAGGTTGAGGGGCTTGAGGTGATGCTGTAGTTCATACATGACCAAGCTGAAGTGGTTTCGGGACAGAGCCACCAGAGTCTCACTGGCCACCTCGGCGGTCTCAAAACCCTCCGTCTGCAGGGGACAAGAGAGGCACTGCTAGCACCTTCCTGACTCAGATCAGGCTCAGTCTGCCTCAGCTCCATGAGACAGCCTGGGCCGGGCCCAGCTACAGTCCAGCTCCTGAGTCTGCAGAAGGAAGGCATGGTGGGATCCAGGCCCCACTACCTCTGTGACATCCCGCATCTGCTTGGAGGCAATGGCTACCAGCCTTTGTATACAGCGCTCCTCCATCTCTCCTTCCTGCTGGATGATCTCCTGCATGATGTTGTAGATGTTCATCTTGCGCTGGGTAGAAATCTAGGGGCAAACATGGCAGGGAAAAGTAGGGGTGGGACTTTTTCCCAGCACCACCTGCCACTCCCATTCCCTGCCTCGCCTCCCTTCTTCACCTGGAAAAGGGGACTGTCACTCTCTGGCCATCTTGTCTCAGATCTCCCCCCTCTCCAGCCCCTCCTGATTCTGTGCACTCACCCAATACTCCCTGTCCCTAGGACTTGCAAGTCATTTCTCTTGGCTCAGTCAATATTTAGCCAGGAAGGTATCAATATGGTCAACACACAAGGTCCTTTATATACTAAATAGTGTCAGGCTTGAGAGCCCAAGAGGCAAGTTCACCCTGCCCTTTGCCCTGGCCAAGGATTAAACTTGGGTCCTTGAGTTTGCAAGGCAAGCATGTTACCAACTGAGCTATTCATTCATGGGAGATTTTACACGGAGCATCATGTGTCTAGGCTTTGAATTCTGAACACAGAAGAATAGTGAGACCATGGTAACTGTTCATGAAGTACTTCATGGCTCTAGACCAAGTTCTCAGCATTTATTATTATCATTGCCCCGGAAGTAACCTTTTTGGTATTTCCCTAAGTGTCCCTGCCACATGAACCCTTGATAACCTGGGTTTAATATACATGCGCCATGTGCAGTCTGCGCTTTATGCATAAAGCACACTCAAAGGCCAGTAAATAATGGTGTTTTCTGTGCTTTCTGATGCCTTGAGGTCTGTGGATGGGCAATGCTGTAGAGCCTGCCCCTCCCATTGGTAGCCAGCTCCTAGAGATCGTTCACCAATTGCTTGTGTGAATGCTTTTTGAGGTAGAAAACAAAATCTATTATAGACTGAATTGGATTCCCTCAAAATCTATGCTGATGCAAACCCCCTAAGTTGAATGGCATTTTGAGGGGGGGAGCCTTTGGGAGGTAACTCGGACTTAATGAGGTCAGAAGGGTGGGGCCCTAATCCAAAGGGTCTGTTTGGAGAAACTGGAGCTCCCTGTATCTGTCTCCCTCCATAAAACAGTGGTTCTCAAGCTTCCTAATGCTGTGACCCTTTAATACAGATCTTCATGTTGTGGTGACTCCCAAACACAAAATTATTTTGTTGCTGTCATACCTGTAATTTTGCTACTGTTATGTAAATATTTGATATACAACCCCCAAAGGGGTCCCAACCCACAGGTCGAGAATCACCTCCCATAGAAGCAAAGTCATGAAAATGGTACCAGGGCAGCCGTCAGTAAGCCGGAAGGAGCCTCAACAGAGACCTGATCTTAGGGCATCGTGACTCTGCTCCTTTAGGATGTTGAACCAAGAGGAAATAGATATTTGGAGTTTTAGCCACACAGTTTATGGTCCTCTCTTATGACAACCTGAGCAGACTGCAATCCCAAATGTCAGTTCAGAGACCAGTCCCCATCAGCCAGGTGCCCCCAAATCCTACCACAACAGACACAGAGATGCCTCCCAAACAAATCACCCTAACCCCAACTAGCCCTGAGGAATTTGAATGCCTCTAGTGTCACCCACCTCTGCATCTCGGCCCTTAACACTGTGTTCATGATGACTGAAAGGGTGTGTTGAATGGTAGGTGAACTCCCAGGCATCTAAATGTATCTGGTCAAAGAGGAGGTGTGGCGGCTTAGGGTGTCCCTACCTCTGGCACCTGCAGGCAGCGGATGAGAGCGTTCATCACCACACAGGGATCAGTGGTAGCCTTCTCTGTGATTATCACTGAAGCCAAGGTCTTCCGCATGTCCAGGCCTGGCCCTGTGGTGTCTGTCTTTGCTGATTCACTGTCCATGATGTTCAGGAGGTTGGTGACTTGAAAGAATGTACCTGACACAAAGATGGTGTAGGTGTGGTGTTGCGTGGGCCAAGAGGGACCAATGGTGTGGTGATGTGGTTGACTTCCTTACCATCATCCTCTGGCTCTAGAAGTGCCAGATGCTCTGCTTCCTCCAACATGTCTTCATTCAACTCAGTGGCTTCTTTCATGTCTCCTCAAGCTCCTTCAAGATGGATGAGATTAATAAATACTCCATGTGACAACACTTCCTAAGATGACCTCCCAGGACTTTACAAGCTTTTTTAAAACTCTCCCTTCAGTGTGGGCAGAATCCGTGACTCCATTTGAACCACTAAATAGGTTAAAGGAACAGAATGTCCCATTAGATGCAATGCCTATAGGAATTCCCTCCCTTGAGTTGCTTGTGCTGTTGGCAAAGGTGATGAGATTTGACATCCAGGGTTACCTCTTTCACATGAGGCTCTTCACAGACTAGAAAAAGACACTGCCGTCACTGAGAGAAAAGAGCCGTGATGCATGCTGCCTATGGAGGGACCATATGGTTTGAAACTGGGGTTCCTGGTCCTGAACTGAATTGTGCCAACCATCACGTGCAGAGTGGCTGTTGAGTGCCAAAGAGGAAAGTAGC
Organism: Tokudaia tokunoshimensis; assembly: GCA_036184795.1. Lineage (NCBI taxonomy): Eukaryota > Metazoa > Chordata > Mammalia > Rodentia > Muridae > Tokudaia > Tokudaia tokunoshimensis. The sequence goes on along the minus strand of BTHU01000016.1, from coordinate 89,898,461 downwards.
ATTGCCCACAACTTGGCTGCATCCTCTATGACTATGAGCAGTGGGCCCAGGCAAGCCACACCCAGATTCCTGCCCATGTGGAAACTGAGAGAGTAGGTATTTATTTTAATCTGATAAGGTAGTTATACTTTGTCACACAGCAACAAACTAATATGCTAGTAAAGACAGTCCCCTCCCCCTTCTCTAGATATTGCAAATTCCTGACTATGGAATTCAGTCATCTCACTAACTTCAAGGGCTGTTCAACACCCAGAATTTCTTAATGAATGACAAGCCAGAACAGATGTCCCTCTTAGAGGACCAAAGTATCCCAGATCCTTTCTCCTCCAGGCCAAGTTCCTCAACCCTCAACCCATAATAGCTCTTCAGAGGATTCCCGGGACCTAAACACTGGCCTCGTCTCGAAGTCCTCGTCTGGGTAGAACAAAAAAATGTTGGTTGAGGAATATCTCTGCTCTTTGTCTAATATCCACCAATGAAATTATGAACGATGGCAGGGTCCAATGTCCACCATAGGCACTCAGCCTCCTCCATGGTAATCCTCATGAGGAACAGGACTCCTGGCAGGGATGGAAGTTTCCTTAGAACCATCACCGTTATATCCCAGACCCTTGGAACTTTGAGATCCAACTGCCTTCCCGAGGCACTATCCACCAGAGCTTTGGGTACACTGGGGTGAAATCAAAGCTTCATACTGTCTCTATTAAATATTTCTGTATCCAGAGGTGTGTGCTTATCTATGGTGGCCTGTTTGGGAAAAGGAAATCAGTAGTGGGGGTTACAGCCAAGGATCAAAGGGGTGGAGGTGGAGCCTAGTATAGAAAGGTGGAGTCAAGGCAGCTGAAGGGAGAGAGGAGCATGGTATGGCTGTGAGGAGAGAACTCCTTCGTGACTAGAGCTACTCAACAGCCAGGTGAGGAGGTGTGCTCTCACAACTGGGCCAGAAGCCAGGTGAGGAGGTGTGTTCTCACAACTGGGCCAGAAGCCACGTGAGGAGGTGTGTTCTCACAACTGGGCCAGAAGCCACGTGAGGAGGTGTGTTCTCAGTGGGAGAGTCTCAGAAGATAAAGAACGTCAAAGAGACAGAGAAGAATAAGTATTCTTCCCTAAACCAAAAGTGGGCCTCAAAAGATCTCCTGGCCACCTGTTGCTAAGAGAGCTGGTACAACAAAAAGCATTGGTCTGGGGAACATCCTTCATGCATTTCAGGTTAACAGACTAAGACTCAGAGTCATATTGACCCAAAGTTTCTTGATTAAAATTCCATTTTGAGTCTGCCCATCTTGCCAAGTGACAGTTCATACTGGTTAGATGGATATAATGTTTTGTTTTGTTTTTGACAATTTGACATAAGCTAAGGTTGTCTGGGAAATGGGAACCTCAACTGAGAAAATGCCTTCATCAGATTGGCCTGTAAATGAGTCTGTGGGACATTATCTCATTTTTTTTAATCTTTAAAAATTATCTATTTACACGTATGGGTGTTGTGCCTGCAGGTTACATCTGTACAACATGCAAGACTGGTACCCATGAAGCTCAGAAGAGGGCATTGGATCACCTGGAACTGAAATTAAAGATGGTTGTGAGCCACCATGTGGGTGCTGAGAATTGAACCCAGGTCAACTTCAAGAGCAGCCAGTGCTCTTAACATACAAACCATCTCTCCAGCGCTAGGATAATTTCTTGGTGCATGATCATGTTAGAATGCCTAGCCCACTGTGGGCAGTGCCACTCCTGGAAAAGTGATTTTGGGTTATATGAAAAAGCAGACTGAGAAGCCATGAGAGCGAGCCAGTGCGCAACATTCCTCTGTGGCCTCTGCTTCAGTTCCTGTTTCTGGATTCCTACCTTGGCTTCCCTTAACTGACAGTGATTGGGACTTATAAGCCAAATAAACTCTTTTCTTCCCAAGAGGCTTTTGATCATGGTGTTTATCACATTGGAAAGCAAACCAGGACAGAGTTCCTTCATCGCTACCTGCTTGCTTCTAACTCTTCATTCCATCCCATTTCTACTCCATGGAATTGAAAGCATCAAACAAACAAACAAACACCAAAAAAAAAAAAAGAATTTCTGGGCTGGAGAAATGGTTCAGTGAGTAGCAATACTAGCTCCCTAAGAATATGCACCCTAGTTTGACTGACTCCCTAGCACCCACATGAAAAGCTAGTCATGGCTCTGTTTTTGTGACTTTAGATTTGGGGGTGGAGATGGATGACTCTTGGGAGCGTGGTGGCTGGCCGGCTAGCTAAAACAAAAAATTTCAGGTTCAGTGAGAGACTCTGACTCAAGGAAATAAGGTAAAAAGTAATAGAGCAGGATATGCAACATCCTTTTCTGGCCTCCTCACACAGTCACATGTATGCCTGCTCACGCATGTACACACACACACACACACACACACACACACACACACATTCGCAAAATTAGAATGACTTCCCTGCACTCCACACCAAACACATCTTTCCCACAAACCCCTGCACTGTTCCTCATTCTGGCCATTGGAGACACATTAGTCAACATGAAACAAAACATAGAGACAGTTGTTCACTACCTCCTCCACCTCCCCACTGTGCCTTCTCATGACCTCCTGTGATCTCTCTAGTCACATGTTTCAGGTCAAAAACTATGAATGTTGACTACAAGATTACCAGGTTCAGCTAAGCATGTTTTCTACTGCCCATGTTGGATACAGGAGTAGCACATGCCTTCGTCCTCTGGGGTCTTCAGATAAAATACACAAGTATTGTATGGATTAGAACCAGAAGTAAATGTATCAGCAATTGATGTGTATCAAACATTTTCAAAATTCAGGGTCTGAAACAATTGTCTACAGGTTGCCTAGCTGTGCTGAGTTGGGTCACATCTAGCTAAGAACAACTGGAGTCACTTGTGCTAAGGGCTTGCTGTTGGCAGAGAAGATACAAGTGCTGAGGTGCCATGTGGCAGGGCTCACTCAGCCAGGTCTCATGGCAATGCAGCAGGACCCAAGAGAATGAGGAGAAATGAGGGATTCTGGTGGGGGCACCACGTTGAATGGGCATCAATTCCTTCTATCAGCTGAGGCAAGTCAGGCAAGTACAAACACATGCCTCACCTTGAGGGGAAGAGTTTTAGAGGCATACTGAAAGGGTGTAACTGTCAGCAGGGTAGACATAGGGAACATCTTTTAAAATGGCACCCAGCATGAGTGTGAAAAGCATGACAAGATGCTTAATGCCAGAGCTGGAGAACTGGCTCAGTGGTTAAAGTACTTATTGCTATAGCTAAGGACCTGGGTTTGATTCTCAGTACCCACATGACAGTTCCCAACCAACTTCTGTTCCAATGGGTCTGATGCCCTCTTCTGGCATCCATAGGCACTGCATACACACAGTGCACATACATGCTGCCACTCTGTAGGGCTGCTTTTGTGTGTCAACTTGACACAGGCTGGAGTTATCACAGAGAAAGGAGCCTCCCTTGAGGAAATGCCTCCATGAGATTCAGCTGTAAGGCATTTTCTCAATTAGTAATCAAGGGGAAAGAGCCTAGCCCATTGTGGGAGGTGCCATCCCTGGGCTGGTAGTCCTGGGTTCTATAAGAAAGCAAGCTGAGCAAGCCAGGGGAAGCAAACCAGTAAGCAGCATCCCCTCTATGACCTCTGCATCAGCTGCTACCTCCAAGTTCCTGCCCTGTGTGAGTTCCTGTCCTGACTTCCTTTGGTGATGAACAGCAATGTGGAAGTGTAAGCTGAATAAACCCTTTCTTCCCCAACTTGCTTCTTGGTCATGATGTTTTGTGCATACAAACCCTCACTAACACACACACACACACACATACACACACACACACACACACACACTTTTTTTTTTTTTTTGGTTTTTCGAGACAGGGTTTCTCTGTGTAGCCCTGGCTGTCCTGGAACTCACTTTGTAGACCAGGCTAGCCTCGAACTCAGAAATCCTCCTGTCTCTGCCTCCCAAGTGCTGGGATTAAAGGCGTGCGCCACCACCGCCCGGCTCACACACACACTTTTAAAAAGCAAAATTCCTTTAATTGATTATCTATCGAGGGCACTAGGACAATGAGGCTGGTGAGGAATTAGTGGGCTATATTGGTTTTCCAAGCAAAAATTTTTATTTTTAAAGTTTTAGATTATGACAATGATGACTGATTAACACCTAATCCATTCTTTTGTCTTTCCAGCTTTGCTTCTTTGGGTACTAACTAGGAAGTAAATGAACCTGAATCTATAGGTTATATAAATCTCATATTTATCAGTTAATTGCTTCTTGTACTTCCTTAGAGTAACATGAAGATAATGTAGAGAGAAAACTGGTACCAAGAGTGAAATTGTTACTCTCCAGGGGTTGGAAGAACTGTTAGAGTTGATTAATGGAGAAATCTGGAAGAGAATGCTTGAGAAGGTTTACAAGGCTGTGAGATGAGCCCATAATGCTCATTCTTTGGGGGGAAGAATCAGAATAATGTGGTTATACTCTATGTATGCACTGAGACTTTGAGGAACGCTGACCTTAGAGATAGTGGGCTAATCAGGTCTTATGTTGATTCATCTGGAGATAAATTTTGTGCTGGGTGGAACATGAAAAGCTAGTTTCGTTCTTCTACATGTAAGCATCCAGTTTGACCATCATCATTTGTAGAAGGTGCTGCCTTTACTCCAATATGTGTTGCTGGGTTATGTGTTAAAAAAATACAGTACCTTTAAGTGTATGGACTTATATCTGCATCTTCAATTCTGTTCTATTTTTTCATGTTTCTGTTTTAATGCTAGGACCATGTTGTTCTTATTACTACAGCTCTGGATTATTAACTTGAAACCTGGAAGGTGATACTTCCCAGAGTTTTTATTGTTTAAGATTGTTTCAGTTATCATGGGTTTTGGGTTTCCATGTAAAAATTTAAGATTAGTTTTTAAATTTCTATAAAGAATTGCATGGGAATGTTGATGACTTTTGGTGAAATGGGTACTTTCTCAATATTAATCATGCCAGACTATGAACATGAGAAGTCTTTTCATCCCTTGGTATCTTCTTCAGTTTCACTTTTCAGTATATTAAATGTTCATTGTATGAGTCTTACACTTCCTTGGTTAGACATATACCAAGACATTTTTGAGATTACTATGAATGGAATTATTTTCCTGATTTCTTTCTTGGTGTGTTTTTCATTTGTATATTTGGGTTTGTTGGTCACTGGGATTCTTCTGGACTCCCCCAATATCACAGGCTATTGCCAACACTCTTGAGTACCTACTAGCATTTGATGGTAAGGCACTATTGCTGAAAGCACTACATACTTGAGTCACAGAATACAAAGAACTCAAAATGGTACTCTTTCAGAAGCTCTACTCCTTCTGCCTGATTTTCATTGGGATGGAAGGTGCTATTTTCACTACCAGAGAAAATAATCACCAATCCTACTCTATCTATGAACACGGTGAGCTACAATAATGACTGGCCAGGCAAGACATGCTCACTGGTACAGTGGTGGCATGAACGTCATGGGAGTAATCAAGAACTTTCTGAATGAAATGAAGGTACACTCCATAAGTTGGAATTTATACTTGGCATTAATTTCAGGTTCAAGATCCCATGGTTAGACAGGTCATAGTTCCAAGAGAGAACCTACTACTGTTGCTCTACTAGATGACCATTGCATTAACCTTATTCCTAATGATGCATTGCTCTACCCGTAGATTAATGGATCTCTCAACCCTCATCAGAGAAGCTTCTTTTGGTAGTAGGTGATGATTATCATGAAGACCCACAATTGATCAAGATGCAGAGAATAAGAGACTTTAGAATGCTCAACCTCGAAAGATGATACCTATATCCTACACCCTCCTTCCAAGACTCAGAGAGTTTGTGGGAACAGAAAGATTGTAGGAGTCAGAGGCAAAAGATGACTACAAGAAAAAAAAATGGATACACCAGGGCAGTTTCACATACGGATTCAAAGCAGTTAAGACAGCATACACTAGACCTGTGCAAATAAAATCTGTCTCAAAACTTTTCCAATGGTTCCAGGGGATCGAGGGTACTTTATGCTCCCATGGCTACCCAGGTTTCACTTCTCAGCATCCAGCCAGCCAGTCATCATTCCATATTTGTGGCAAAAACAAAACAAACAAACAAAAAAACCCAAATGTCATCCATTGGATGCTGATTTTACAGTTATGCAAATTACATGTTATGTGGTCATGGAGGCTTCCACCAGATCTCAAAGCCTAGAAAACCAGGCAGAGCTGTCTAGCTAGATAGGCACACCCAATGCAGTGTTGAGGAAGAGAAGCCAAAGCTATAATAAAGATCCAAAAACAGAAGAGAGGCAATCAACCGGCCACACCTGTGAGGGAAGGATGCAGGAAGCGCGAAAATCAATTTGAAAGGGCAGGCACATAGGCTGCAACCTCTGAAGCCACAGAAGGGCAATGGTCATTCTCCTTGAGAGCTCGAATCCCACCATAGTGTGTTCTTGGTACCAGACAAAGATCTTTGGTGTTTGATGTTTCTCCTTTTCTTGTTTGGGGGATGACACCTCTTTTTATTTCTCCATGACTCCCTTTCAGAATAGGGGATGTTTACTTGATGTCTGGCCTCCACTGATTTTGTATATGATTTGGTTTGGTTTTTATTTTTTTCTGGTTTGTTTTAGTACTTGGTTTTTGTTGTTGTTTTTTATTTTTTTGGTTCTTTCTTTTTACAGAGGCTCACAACTGTCATGGGTGATGATGAGACCTTGGACTTAGACTTTCATTGCTAGAACAACAGACTTTGGAACTGGTTTAGATATAGAATCAATCCATTATTGTTTGCTAGTTTTGTTTTAGTGTTTCTCTGTGTAGCCCTGAACGTCTTGGAACTTGCTTTGTGAACCAGGCTGGCATTTGTACTCAGAGATCTGCTTGCCTCTGCCTCTCTAGATTAAGGCCTGGCATTAATCCATTTTTGAATTGTGAAATGGACATGAACTCTTGGAACTTTTGGTCAGGATGTATAACTTGAATCCGAAACGCCTCCAAAGAGCCACATGATAAAATTTTGGTCTCCAGTGTATGCTACTGAGAAGCAGTGAAACCTTTTTTCAGGTAGGGCCTATTAAAATGTCCTTAGGTCAGTATAGATTTTCCTCAAAAAGGCTTGTGATAGCATAGACTCCCTTTTCCTGATTCAAGAAATAATTCATTGTTTGTTCATCCTGTTTGATATGCCACCTTCTGCTACCCTCACAGAACTGAGCCAATGCAGGATAACCTTTGAAGCTCTAAGTCTATAAACTAAACATCCCCTTTCTCTTTGTAAGTTACTTTCCTTGGTTATTTCATTATACCACTGCAAAACTGACCAATACGGAATGTTACAAAATGCTTAGGCCATATCTGGGATATCTGTAATGTTTTATGTGCATTTGTCAAGACAATAGGCATGTTAATAAACTTTATGTTACTGTAACAAATACCTGAGGTATAGCAACCCATGAGCAAAGGTTTATTTTGGGCTGGCTCTAGAAGTTTCCATCCCTGGTCACGTGGCTGTGTTGCTATGGGACCTGTGCAAGATAGGAGAATACTCAGACTGTCTCAGAAGCTGCTTGTTTCATGATAGTAAGGGAAGAGAGAAGGTGCTTCCATCCCAACATCTCCTTCAAAGGAACACCCCCAGAGACCTCACTTTCTCACACTAGACCCCCGCTTACTGGTTGCACAACTTCCCAGTGATGCCACAGGCTGAGCATCAGCAAGCCTGCAAGCCACCAGTCAATGCACCTTTGGAAGATTCAGAATCAAAACTAGGCAGCAACCATGGTTATTAGCGAGTACTGTAATTAGAGCTGATTCTTTTCTTGTGTGTGCATGTACATGCGTGTGACTATGTTCTAGTTTTCAAGTTCTGCACCGTGATCCTGTAGTGGTTTTACAATTAGAGGATACACTTTGACAACAAATAAATATAACACCAATGAAAAGAAGAGTAGTAATACAATTTATATGAATTTATTGATAAGTTCTTGGTTTGGGAACACAAAAAAAGATGTACTTGCCTTAGAACATGTTTTGGTTTTCATCAAATTCAGACACAAGCAGTAATTATTATCTCAAACACAGGGCCATCAGTGTCACAGACTGATCTTTTCTCCCAAAGCTACAAAGGCCATGCCACCCACAATGTATAAGCACAATGAGGAATGACTAACACTGGGGAAGGCCACAACAGTCTGAGAATCCAGGGGAGGAAGCCATCAGCAGACAGGAGCAGAGGAAACTGTGGGGTTGTCACTGAAGGCAGGGTGCCAAACTTTCTGTAAGTTACCAACAGATGGCAAGAGTTGTCTAGACTGAGGATACTGGAGAAGCAGGTCACATATTCCAGTACCTTCCCCGATGGGTGTGGCCAGCAATTAGATTGTTTTTATTTTTTTAAAAATGTTCTGGGTGTATAATGTATGGTGAATTATTTCCCTAATAAAAACAACATGGATTTAACACTCATTCCCAAGTTTCAACTGATTGGATAATGGACTAATACTTCTCCTTCACTTCCCCCCACTTCTCAATGGGCCTTGGATTTGTGTGATTTCTTCACTCGCCCCTTTCCCCCAAAGCATTTCCTGCAGCCATAGGCGCAACATTTATAGACAATGAAGACCACTGTCAACACAATGGCCAGGAGGAAGCCAATCACATCCAAGGAGTGGTACTGATACCAGGTGAGGTCATGGGCAGCTGGGCGCAGGTGTGGCGCCCCCTTGTGCCTCATCACATACTCCACCCAGAACACAGCCAGGTCCAGGGGCTCTATAGGACGGTCCTTGTGAAGGCTGGAGAGGCGCATGATGTTCTCCTTATAGCTGAACACAAGGCAATTGTTAGTTCCTGGAACACCCATGTAACAGACAGCATCCCCTTTTCCCCTTAGGCTTGACTCTAGTTAAGAAGAGAATTATATTTCTAATATAATCAGAAAGTTGTTCTTGTTTTGTTTTGTTTGTTTTTGCTTTTAGTGATTTCGTAGGAAATCATATTACGCCTTCCTTATAGTACAATGAAGTTGAAGAGGCATCAACTACAGATGAAAGAGTAATGTGGTTTGCATGTACTGCCCACAAGCTCATGTATGAGAACTTTGGTCCTGGATGTGAAGGTACAGAGAGGTGATGGAACCATTGGGAGGTGAGAAGCCATTGAGAGAGATGGTGGCCTTTGTCCCCAGAGTTGGAACCTGTCACTGTGAGAGCAGGTTGTGATCAAGCAAGGATGTCATTTGTGTTTTGGCTCTTGCATGCACACATCCTTTGAAACTCCAGGTGTCTACCATGTGGGGAGGCATCATGAGACCCTTAGATGCAGCTTCCCTGCTGGAGACTTCCCAACAACTTTGAGAATATGAGCCAAATAAACTTTCACCCTTCATAAGTCATGGCATTCTGGCTATTCTGTTATTGCAACAGAAGACAGGCAAAGGCATGTGCCCAAAACTCTTTTACATACATGTTCTCATGAGTATGCCACACGCCTTTTATGGGTTAAATCTACCACTGGCCACTATTTCTTCTAAAATGCTGTGGTATTGCTTTTAAGATTTTATTTTTACTGTGTTAATGTGTTTGTGTCTCTATGTGTGTGTAGACACATGAGTGCAGTCAGTACCCATGGAGGTCTAAAGGGGGCACTGGGTTCCCCTAGAGCTGGGAAATAAGTAAGGTTGTATGGAAGTGTAGAAAATGCTCCTAACTGCTGAGCCATGGTTCCACCTCCCACCTGTTAAATTGTTATCTGGGGGTTTTGCTGGTTTTTTGTTTGTGTTTGGTTGGTTGGTTTTGTCTTAAGATAGAATATTGACTATACATATACATGTATATATATATATGACCTTGAACTCTTCTTGAACTTGTAGCAATCCTCCTGTCACCAAAGTGCTGAGATTACAAATGTGTGTCACCATGCTGGTCTTCCCAGAGCTTTTCAACAAAATAGTCCCAGTAACCACGACAGCAATATGCTAAGTTACAAGTAGAGGCAAAGTGATCCTCATGGTGTGTATGTGTGTGTGTGTGTGTGTGTGTGTGTATGTGTGTGTATATGTGTTTAAGTGTATGTATGTGTATTTATGTATATGTATGTGTGTTTATGTATGTATGTATGTGTGTATGTGTGTGTATGTATGTGTGTGTGTATGTGTGTATGTGTGTGTATATGTGTTTAAGTGTTTGTATGTGTATTTATGTATGTGTATGTGTGTTTATGTATGTATGTGTGTATGTGTGTGTATGTATGTGTGTATGTGTGTGTGTATGTATGTGTATTTATGTATGTGTATGTGTGTTTATGTATGTATGTGTGTATGTGTGTGTATGTATGTGTGTATGTGTGTGTATGTATGTGTGTGTATGTATGTGTGTATGTGTGTGTATGTATGTGTGTATGTGTGTGTGCGTGCACATACATGTACGCTTGCACATCTGTGTCTGTGAGGATGTATGTCTGTACATTCACTCAAAGGCTGTAAGACAATGTTCTCCTGTGTCGTGCTTCACTTTATTTCTTTAGATAATCTCTCATTAGATCTGGATCTAGGCAGGTAGCTAGCAAGCCCCAGCAATCCTCCTGCCTCTCCCTTCCACTGTGCTGAGGCCTGGCATCTCACATAAATGCTGGAGGTTGACTCAGTCCTCAGTACTACACAGCAAGAGCTCTCACCCAACCACAGAGTGCTGCATCTCTCCAGCACCACCCCTACACATCTTTTGATGGGACATTTTCTCTTTGTAGGATCTTAGAAATGAGATGCCTACTATGGTGATAGTATTTTTAATTGAAGATTTTAAATCTATGGAAAATAATTTTTTTTAACAAATTCTATGATAAAATATAAAGTCATTTTGGTTTTTTTGGTTTTGTTTGTTTGTTTGTTTTCTATTACTTACCTCTTGTTATTGATGACAGTTTTAAGGGCATTTTCCAAATCATCGGCAGTCATTTCCAGGACATTCAGGGTCACCCCAGCACCCCGAGTTTCCATGCGCTTGGCGTTGTCCATCTGATCACCAAACAAGGGCATCATTACCATCGGGACGCCATTGCATATTCCTTCATAAACACCATGGGAACCAGAGTGTGTGATGAACGCCCGAGCCTTTGGATGACCTGAGAAGTACAACAGACAGGGATGCTGAGCTCTCCAGCCTCACAGTGGCTGGATTCTAAGAATACCCCAGGGACTGTTCTCTACGTGTGACCATTGTAGAAACTCGGGGTGGGGGAGAGGAGGGGGAGGAGTGATGTATGCTATGTCTTATGTGTATGGGCCACAATCAAGCTAAGCAATCATTTAAAACACTCATGCTTGTCATTTTCTTAATTTAACCCTGGTTTGACCTCCATGTCAGATTCCCCCAACCTACCAAGCAGATCATTTTGGGGTAGCCATTTGACAAGAATTGTGTTCTTAGCAAGATTCGATGGTCTAGTTCCGGTGTAGCGCCACAGGACCTTGCAGGGGCAAAAAGCACAAGGTTTAATAAAAGAATACATGTGATTTTTTTAAATTGCTATACTAGCTAGAAAGGACAGTCATAGGGAAAGAACACCTATGGCCTCTGCATGGTGGGAGGTCTGGTGCATAAGAAGTCCCTGGAGCTCAAGCAGCACTGTATCTTGATGCTGATGTGATGGTGAGAAGCCACCACACCAGGCACCGGGAAACTCTTCACTTCTCTGCACTGTGAAGGGAAACTTTCTTAACAAATCAAGTGAATGCAGAGCTAACCTAGGAAGAGCAAACAAAAACTAAATCTTTTCAGTGAAACACCCTCATTCGGTATGAAAAAACCAGTATCATGCTTATTTTTAACCAGCTTCTCCCTAATACTTTGGAGTTTCCTAGAGAAAAGGAGAAATCTGAGTGAGACAGATCATGGTGTAGGAGTACCTGAATGAAATTGCCAAATATAATAATAAAATATTAAAGCTATTAACAACAACAACAATAACATTGGGGAAGGTCAGAGGATTTCCGGACCCCAGGTTTCTGCATTTAGACCCCTAACTCTGGAGTTAGAGCTCTCATCAAAACAGATGTGAAAGAGTCACTCAGAACCATCTTACCGTCTGAGGGATTCTGCCCAAAGCCTCAGCGATTTCCATGGCTTTCTTCTCTGGAATCTCCGAGACCATGGATCCCAAAGAGAAAACCACGATGCCATGCTCTCCAGAGGCATTGACATAGGCTTCGAATTCCTAGAGCAGAAAAAGACATTTTATAGTTCATCTCTTGTTCCTCACATTCCTTGGGAACTGAGCTCATTAGGTTACAAGTTACTTCCCTTTAATGGAAGTCACTGAAGTATGTCACAGACAAAAATCATCATGTCAACTGTCTCCTTGTCCCCTGTCAAGGAGGGTGTCTTGCTTACAGGGTTATCTGTGGGGTTCCCTGGAGATATAGAATCCACATAATGTGCTGACTTCCCATGAGAGAAGCAGAGGCACATATGTGAATGTGCATACACCTGAATGTGCATCCATGAACATGACACGAGTCCATATACATGTTTCTACCTGTGGCCCCATACAGGAAACAGACTCTACGTAGCATGGCAGCTCTCTCACACTGCACATTATTAATAAGCTAACTAACCACCAAGCATTTCTCAGATGGATTCAGCTGTTTCCAAAGAATGTGGAGAACATTAGCATGAGAGTATGATGTGACAGGCTGCCCACAGCTGAGGAGCTGCCTAGAACCTGGTAATTTTATTACTAAAATCTAAAATTTCCTGGACAAATCTTGTCCTGATCTCCCTACATGTAAGATACAGAGAGACCTCTACCAAACTATACTGAAGACATGAGGATCCCATGCCCTGGGCAGCCTTCCCAGAGGAATACCCCTTTCCCACCCACCTGAGGGCCAGGCTCTTGCAGCCCCCTGGATCTCCACAGCAGTGGCACCTTGGTTTCACCCACTGGATCTATCTAAAGAGTCAGAGAGGCCAGGCCAGGCTTTTCTGCCACAGCCCTGGATTTTGATCTGTTTAAAAACACACTGGAGTTGGTTGCTCCAAAGCCTTTCTTGTCTAGGATCACTTCCCATTTTCTTTCCCTCCCCAGGCACTTCTTTCCTGGTGGCAGGCAGCTCACATCTTAGTGCCCTTTGCTTTCCTGCTACCTCCAGATAGCACATAGCTTACCTACAGTCTAGAATCTTTGCTCCTTCAAGATACATGTAATCCTATCTGGAAAGAGATCAATCTAGTTTTCCCTCCTGCATGGCCTCCTATGCCTACTCAGCAGCCCATAGTGTGTGACTGGCACAAAATCAGATCTGTAGGGTCATAAACATCCACAGTCAGATAGCAGGATTTAACTAAAGCTTAACTGGCACGCAAGTTTGTGAACAGAGACCAATAAAGTAAGCAACAGAGGCAGGTTGGACAGTGACTCTGCACTGACTTTTGTGGATTCAGCAAAGGTAAGTCCCCTCTACTTGGCACAAGATGCCCTAAACTTTGCCACAATATCACTGTTTGGGAAAGCCAAACAGTGAGGCAACATGTCAGCTGCAAATAATCTTTGATCTCAGACTCGTTTCTTTCTAAACACGATAACTGCTCCAAAAGAAAGACTTTCTCCTCTCTAGGGCTACTTCCCTCCAGCTGATGAGACCTTTAAATACTTCTTATAGTCTACTTAGAGCTGCATAGTTGGTTCTGAACTCTGAATAAAACATCTTTTGCTCTCCCAGACTCCATTTAGACTACCTGTCAGAGGTCTTTCCCTTGAACCAAGCACAAGCTTTCTTGCCTCCATGATTGGTCTCTTCCATCAGTATCTTTCTATCTCTGGCCTCCCTGATCTCCTATTAGCTATTTACTTCAGACTCAACATGTATGATTGTGGTCCTGAATCATTCATTCACCAAGATTGTCTCTTGCTCAGACAGAGGGATGACACATTACCTTACTGGAAGAAGAGGAAGCCTGCAATATCTAGCTTCCTGTTAGACTATCTAGACATTAGAACGATACAAGGACCATAAAGGTAGTGACTCCCACCAGGATCCAAAAGGGTTAAACAAGTGCATCAGACTTGGGCTACTAGTGCCTGAATCAAGGACACGAGTTCTAATCAAAGGGACACTTCATAGTACATAGCTCTGTTCTCTGAGAAGTATCCCAAACACAGTGGTTCTTCTGACAGTTGATGCTGGTTGCATTAAATTCCCCAGGATAAAATGTCCAAGATATGTTTTCCCAGAATATTGTATACAAAGAAGTAAGAAAAGGATGCCAAGGACAGACAAACTCAAGTCTGTGAGACTTAGGAGATAGAAGCTAACAAGAGAGAGTACTTGAAACCATACAAGCTCAGCGAGATTAGCACATACCTATGGAAAGTTCCTTTCCCCCAAAGAACAACAGACGTGGAAAGGTGTCATTCAAATACCCACCTGGGATAGAGGATTTTTCTGAAGGCAGTTTATCCCACCAATAAAAACCATGTTGGGCATGATGGGCCTGGGGTAATCTTTCACAAAGTCATTTCTCACCAGCCAAATAGATGCAGGGCTCAGAAGGTCCTTGACAGTCACCTCTTTCTGTAAGATTTCAGAGGCAAGTGACCCATAGGGGGAATAAACCACCCTGCATAGAAAGTTCTCTGAGAAAGCAAGGAGCATATTCTTCACTCGCTGTAGGAAGTTCATGTGATCTGAGTTGAAAGACAAACTCTTGGGCACGTAGGACAATGGAACGGGGCAACGGGTAGCTTCCAAATCCAGGCTGCACGGCAATGTATTCAAGAAGTACACAGCAGGCAGAGCCAGGTACTGGGCCACAATGGAGCCACAGGGAAGGAAAGGGTCTGTCAGCAGAGCATCAAAATGGGTTTCTTCCAGAGAGGCCATAAACTCGGCATTGTGCAGCAGATGGGAGCAGCCAGAGAGCAGCATCCTGGAATTCTTTTTGATCCTCTCGTATATTTTGACCACACGCAGCAGAAAAGGATCTTGATCAAAGGCACTCCGCCCAAGTTCCACTAAAGTAGCTGCCATGTCTTCCTTTTGGAATGGCACAGGGTACTTCCTCAGAGTGTAAAACGATCCTTCTTTGAT
Organism: Tokudaia tokunoshimensis; assembly: GCA_036184795.1. Taxonomy (NCBI): domain Eukaryota; kingdom Metazoa; phylum Chordata; class Mammalia; order Rodentia; family Muridae; genus Tokudaia; species Tokudaia tokunoshimensis. The sequence continues at coordinate 89,883,345 of BTHU01000016.1, read as the reverse complement.
GTGTATTGAGACTTCAGGTGCTATCACCACAATTTCACACCCCTTCTGCTGGAGCCGCTGAATAACTCCAAGCATACTGAGCCAGTGGCTGCCATCTATAGGGAACACTAACAGCTTCCGAGCATGGGATGCAGAGGGACCAAACACACATGACAGAAGGTATGGAAGAAGCAGAAGCAAACGTGATCTCCAGCACACCACAGTCATGGTACCTCTTCCTCTGCTGCTGCCTGAGGTCTACTCAAACCTGCTCATGACTCGTGAGAAGAAATTTGTGCAACCAGTTAATGTTTGATTGTGCCCCATGACAAAAGCTGTCAATGAACTGGCAAAGACTGTGTAGAACGTTTGCCTTTCATAACAAAGTGGGTGGAGCTTCCTTCCGCTTGGGAGGTGGAGGGATCTTTTTATTGAGTTTCTTAAATAAATAACAGCAGTTGAACTGATGGCTACACCTTCTTCAAATCGCATTTTTGAGTGAATATAGTAAGCCCAACCATCTCTGTCCATTTTTGGATTCATTAAATTGGCATTTTTGTAGGTCAGAAAGGGTTGACAGAGAGGGAAAAAGGACTGTAAAGTGCCAAAGCATCACACTTTCCCAAGAATAAGATTGACAGGTATTCACAAAGTCTTTTGGAAAGAAGGGAGAATTGTGTTGAAACGTCACTTTTGTCCATGGAAGCCCTCCATCATTTGCTCAGGGTTCCTCTTAATCATTTCCATCATTTAAAAAAGTGGGGTGTGTGTGTGTGTGTGTGTGTGTGTGTGTGTGTGCGTGTCATGTAGACCAGAGGGTAACCTTGGGTGTTATTTCTCAGTGGCTATACATTTTGTGTTTGGGGCAGGCTCTTTCACTGGAGTGGAGTCTACCAGTTAAGATACTTACAGGGAGGCTGTGGAGCTAAGAAATCTCGCTTCCTTTAGCTCCCCAGTATTGGAATTCCAGGCACGCCCAACTATCTCCAGAATTTTCCTGTGGCTTCTGGGGCTTAAACTCAGGTCTTTACCCTTGCAGAGGACTTTCTAACTCAGCCTCTGCCTCTTTTTTTCACTTTCTCCTTAGTGAATCTAGGACAGAGCTGGATTTCAAGATGGCGGCTGAGACGAACACAGAGGAGCGCCCTCCCTTTCCAGCACTCAGCTATGAAGGGAGACAGACTCTCAGCTCAAACTGATAAATCAGGCCCTTTGAGGATACAGATGAATGGAACCAAGCTGGGGTAGAAAATGACCAAAAAGCCAAAGTCACATGGGTCTGTGGACAGAGGTCTTCTCCAAGAGTTCCCTCAGAGAGACAGTGAGAAAATATATTCTAAACAGAAAACCAAACTAGGTAAGCACCAGCTAGTACAACTGTGTGTATCACATGGGCCTGAGGCCAGGAGGAAATGCTAATGATTGAGCTGAAGGCAATGAAGTCAGGTGTATGCTCTGTGTTAAGTGCCGTCAAGCTGAACACCCCCTTAAGAACAGATTGTGTGGCCCTCATTTTATAAACATATTGAGGTTGACCAAAGCAAAGACATTTTCTAAAGTCCTTGGCAGAGCTAAGACACAGGCCCTGGATGTTGGTGCCCAAAGCCTGCACTCTTGACTTCCATTCTCCAGCAGCACCCAGACATGTCCCTGGAGGAAGTCCCACCTAGTTAGAAACTGAATGGGAAGTTGTGAACCTAAGGTCATGACCCCACCATGATGAATGAAGAAAAGGCAGAAGGGAGGACTTTGAGCCCAAGAAGGTGTTCAAATAGCACTATCGGGGGTCCTTGGAGACTAGGGGAAGAGCTGCTGACTCGAAATGCCTCCCAAAGGGAGCAACCAAAGTGTGGGCAAAACCCAGCATTGTACTCTTTCTGGGGATCCACTGTTGTTCTATTCAGTCCTAGGAAGAAAGCCCTGATCCCAGTATTGATCACAGTGCTAGTCCTGCCTGCATGTAGCTGTGCTGAGAACACCAAGGAGAAACAACTTAGCTTCAAAGCTTTGGTGTTCTAGGGTGCACAATTGACAGGAGCCTTCTCCTTCCTCTCTTCTTGTGCTTTTGCCTTTCCTTAACAGAATTCCAATTTTGCTTGTGTGTTTTACACACACACACACACACACACACACACACACACCATGCCTACATGCACTCTGAACTCTTAAGTCCTTCCCCGTACTCAATCACTCCATCACTCTTAGTTCTTGGTTAGTGGTAAAGATGTAGCAATGCCTTTGCTTCTGCTGGGCTTTTAACTGGGATCTCAAAGCTCACAATCCAAGTTAAACTTAAGGATCAGTAGTCCTTGGAAGTCCCATTTTGTGAAAACTCACCTGCAGCTTACGTGGGGCAAAGAGCCTGCAAACACTATAATGCTTTTATGACTCTGTTCCTGTCATTTAGAACCTTGAGCTTTTTTATTTATATGGTGCTGGAGATAGAACCCAGGGTCACAAGAAAAGCAGACAATGTGCTGCCTCGGAGCTTCTTACAGCTACTGTGCACTCAAATGGTTGGGGCCCAACCCTATCTTTGGCCATGGAACACTGTTCACTGGTCAAAATGCAAGGCAATCTACATCTCTTATGATCAACAAGGAGAACTACTTCAAAACAATCCAATGACAGGTCTGCCCTGGAACATGAGAAGACCTAACCCTTTCAACTGTAAAGCTAACCCCTTCCTTTATCCACATGGATGGGACATAGCTACTGTGCTGCGTGCTATGCTAGGCTCCAGAGCCAAAACCCAAATAACCAATGGACACTGCCTGTAAGGAGGAATCCAGGGATCAGAGAAGCACTTAAACCAAACAATCACAGGGTACCACAAGATGTTTTGTGTTGCTTTGGAAGCCATTGAAGAATGTCGTGTCTTTGAAAAGTCCCAAGGGAGGGATTTCTTTTTAAACTGGAACCAGAAGCTAATATTCCCATCTATGGGACACCTAGCTCCTTAGATGGGATAAGAATGGAACTTGATACTAAACAAAGCACATAAGTTCCTCCTGAGGATCAGCTAAGGACACTTAGAGGAAAAAGGCCGTTTTCCTCAGATCTCATAGGCAGGGTTTCAACCCTGGGGCCAGTCCATGGCTGTGCATTTAGTAACTGTTTTTGTACAAACTCCATATACTTTTACTATAGACCCAATACTTTGGCCAGGTGTTCACTCAGATCCAGCTGCTGTGGTCTTATTTCAGAGCTTCAGTCCCACACTGTCTCTTCAGCCCACTATATCACTTTGCCCTTGTATTATCCCACACCACCACTGCTTCTGGTACTTTTGTCAACAGCTTCACAGGGCCCACAAGAAAACTCAAATCCTTTAGCCTTGCTCTTCCTTAGACCCCGAGTCACTTTGCAAAGAGAATTCCTCCTCTCTGGCTATCCTGATTAGTCAAACCCATCTTCCCTTTCCTCCTAATCAGGATTCTATTACTGTTTATTTCATGTTTACCAAGTGCCAGGCTTAGAGGTTCAAGTTCAGTCACTGGGTGACATAAACTCAAAGATTGTTCTGGCACACTAGAACTTCTGGTTAGACTTAGTACCCTTCATGATAGAATCTTAAAAGTTCACTGGTTGACCATTTCCCTTTAGAGCTAAGGAAACTTTAGAGATGCATGTTGCCTCATCACTGGTCAAATAAGGTAAATACAGTGTTCAAGACAACAACAACAACAACAACACACACACACACACACACACACACAAGAAAGTGGAGATAAAAACAAGGGCCAAGCAAAGGCAGAAGGAACGCCAGAGTCATACAACAACAGTATTTGTGGCAACAAGAACTTTTCACCTGCAGTGCTTCAAGAACATCCACAAGTTCCAATTATTTTTGTTTAGAACAACAATGGCTCTCCAAGTATTAACTAGGGAATGCTGAAGATCCCCCAAGGACCTTTCAGAGGAATTTTACAAAGTTGAAACTATTTCTATCAACAGAAATATTGACTTTTTAAAGATCTAATTTTCTTGTAAGCATATGGTGGAGTTTTCTGAAGGTTACTTCATGTATGAGATCAAAGTAGATTGAATGCAGTAGCAGAAGAATCCAGTTCTATGAAGCCAGATGCTGGAGTGATTTGAAGAACACAAACACACATCACCCTTCTGAAGTTTTGAAGTTATTTTCTCATAAGAATGTGATTTATGCTAGTGTGCAGCATATAAATGAAAACAAAGGGTCCTGTGTCCAAAATGTTTAAGAACCTGAGTCCTTCACAAACCACTGTCCTTCAGACGAGGGTCAGACAAAACCCACTCCTGTCAACCTTCCTATCCTCTTGCCCGGCTGATGGAAAGAAGACTTGGGGCAGGGCACAAAAATCCATTTTAAAAAGCTAGCTTTGTGAGGCGGAGGCAGCAGGGTATTACTGCAAGTTCAAGGCCAGCTTAAGCTACACAGCTGAGGAGAGAAGGGCGAGCAGCATCAGGAGAAGGAGGAAAAGAGAAGAGTGAGAAGACAGAAGGAAGAGGAGGAGGAGGAGAGGACAGAAAGGAAGAGAAGAAAGAGGAGCGAGAGAGTTGGAGGAGGAGAAGGAGGAATGGATGAAATAGTACTTTTCTATGGCAGCCAGAGCCGAAGCCTTTCTCCCTTAAGTGGTCCTTTGTTTTGAGTACATTAGGACAACTCAATCACCACCGCAAGGCCACTAGACTCCGCCCTATCTCTAAGGCTAAGCATCACTGAGTGTTGCTGGGAGCACACCCAACCCCTGGGGCTCTCCATTCTGATAGGCTGAGGCGCTGCCCGCCTCCGCCAATGAGAGACTCCTGCGTCACAAGGGAGCGCGGCGCCGTCCGGTAGGCGGGCGATCAGCCGCTGCCACCAGCGCTCCAGCGCCGAGGCTGCGGGCCGGCCAGCCGCCATGGTGGACTACTACGAGGTGCTGGGCGTGCCGCGGCAGGCTTCAGCCGAGGCCATCCGCAAGGCGTACCGCAAACTTGCGCTCAAGTGGCACCCGGACAAGAACCCCGAGCACAAGGAGGAGGCCGAGAGGCGGTTCAAGCAGGTGGCGCAGGCCTACGAGGTCTTATCGGACGCCCGCAAGCGCGAGGTGTACGACCGCTGCGGCGAGGTGGGCGAGGTGGGCGGAGGCGGCGCGGCGGGCAGCCCGTTCCACGACGCCTTCCAGTATGTCTTCTCCTTCCGAGACCCCGCCGAGGTCTTCAGGGAGTTCTTCGGGGGCCACGACCCTTTCTCCTTCGACTTCTTCGGAGACCCGCTTGAGAACTTTTTTGGGGATCGGAGGAGCACCCGAGGAAACAGAAGCCGAGGGGCCGTACCCTTCTCCACCTTTACCGAATTTCCAGGGTTTGGGGGTGGCTTCGCTTCGTTAGATACTGGATTCACATCCTTCGGTTCTCCAGGAAACTCAGGCCTTTCTTCTTTCTCCATGTCTTGCGGCGGTGGGGCGGCAGGCAACTACAAGTCGGTGTCAACCTCCACCGAAATAATTAATGGCAAAAAAATCACCACCAAGAGAATCGTTGAGAATGGTCAGGAAAGGGTGGAAGTAGAAGAAGATGGAGAGTTAAAGTCCCTGATAATTAATGGCAAAGAGCAGCTGCTTCGCATCAATACTCAGTAAAGACTTAAAGTGAGATGTAAGGACTATAAGGACTTTTTTGTTTAAACGCGTTTTCAAGGGAACTCTACTTTCAGAACAACTGTATTCAAGACATTATATGCAGTTCATGTCGGTGCCTCTTGTTATTGTTGGGATCGCAGGGATAGGATCTCTCTTGGTCTTTATGCCTGTTGTAAATATCTGTATGCCTTTGGCACTTATTAAACTTAATCCTGAGGTAGACCACCGTTATGTTCTAGTGCTAGGAAACACTGTTCACAGCGCCTAAAATCACACAATGTCCATTTTGTTGAAAATTCGACTCAGAGAGCTTTCCTTGAACCTTACAGCTCCACTTCCCCACATGTGCACCATGGTGAAAGATATGCATACATTGAGTCGTTTAAGATAAGTTGAAAAGAATGGCTTTTAGTTTACCTAAAATCATGCTGATATAGGAACAGTTGACCACTGTTTAAACGAAAAGTTAAAACTAGGCTTTTAAAAGCACCTAAACTGAACAAAGTAGACTTAACTAGATACTTGTTACTGCTGTAACGAATTACCACGAACTTGGTAGTGTGTATCACACTTATTCTTAAGTCTGAAATTCATTTCAATGGGCAAAAAGGAGGGTTGCTAGGATTGTGCTCTCTCTGAAGGTTTAGGGTTACATTTATCAGTCAAGGTCTCAACATTTGGCAAAACTTAGTGCCTAAGTTTGTTCTACAACAGTGGAAGATGCTGAAAGTGAAAAGTGCCTTTTGAAGGATATACAAGCTCCTTGGTTGTCATATATATATATATATATATATATATGTGTGTGTATACATACACACACACACACATATGCATGCAATAGAGTCCATTCTGTAGCACAGTTGAGTGCTTCATAGGCCTTGCAGAAGATGGTTTCCTTTAAACAGAATATTCTACCTTACTTCAATGTTATCTGTGAAGACTTAATAAGGCATGGAAGCAAAATGAATCTGAATAGGTTTAAGATGCCACACTTTGTAATTCTCTCCCAAGAGGTCATGGGACCTAAGCACATTATCATAAACTTAGACTACATGAAAATATGTTGGATACCCTTAATACCCTGAAAATGTAGCCTCATGCACTGACATATGTACAACACACAGCAGAAACACAAGATTCAATCCCATCCCCCAGGGCACGCAAGGGTCTTTAGAAATCATGTCAATCAAATAGTCATGGCAATATTGGGGTAGCTGCTTTCTAAGCAATACGTTTAGACAGTTCCCAAATCAGACCAACTACCAGACTTTGAAACAACAACAACAATAGTTTTCTCCATCCCAGGGAGCCAATGAAGATAGTCACTGAGGACTGGGGAGATGGCCCAGGGGTTTCAGTGCTTACTAGGCAAGCATCCCCAGAAACCTAAATAAAGGTCTGGAGTGTGAGATAATCCTCAGAAGGCAGAGACACGGTCCCCAGAGCAAGCTGGCTAGCAAGACAAGATGAGTTATATTGGCTAAGCTCTGGATTTTTTTTTTTTTTTGGAGAGACCCTGGATGAAGTGCAAAAGTACAAGAGTAATTGAGGATGATTCCTGACATCAGCCTTGGACCTCAATACATGTGCATGCACGCATACACACATACACACACACGCACACACGCACACATGCACGCACACACACACCATGCAGACATGTATGCTCATACATAAAAAGGAAAGAGTCACCGAGTAGTTTGTTGGTATGGGTTTGTATCTGAACTGGTGGAAGGTATCAAGGATTTGGGGATTTTGAACACATTCAGTTCTGGGATGGTTAAATGTGGAAATCATCACCCTGGGTGGGACATAATGAGTGAGTCTGAAACTACCCAGTGGATAAAAGATTGTTGGGGCTGAGGAGATGGCTCATCAGTTAAGAACACTGGCTGTTCTTCTAGAGGACCCAGGTTCAATTCCCAGTACCTACAAGGATGCTCACACTGAAACTCCAATTCCAGAGGATCTGATACCCTCACGCAGCCATGCATGCAGTCAAAATACTGGTGCACATAAAGTAAAAATAAATTATATATAATTGCTTTAAAAAAAGATTGTCAGCAGAGAGTCCATGGTAGACAAAGAGCCTGGCATCGCAAGGTTATTCAGAGATTGTGGGTTTTCAGCTCTGGTTTGTTTTAACAGTTGTGAACAAACACAAGAATTAATATTCTCTGTCTTGGATTAGTGCTGCTATAAATGTAAAGTTCCTGGCTGGACTGGAACTCCTGTAGGCCATGCTGTCCTTGAACTCACAGGAATCTGCTCTGCTTACTAAGTGCAGGGATTCACAGCATGTGCCAAACAAAAAACAAAACAAAACATTTTTTAAATGAATTGTCAAGCTTTAAACTTTCTCCAAAAATGGCTCTGTCTCAAAACACTTGTGAAGACATGACTGTAGAAGGTACCTTTGAGGGAAGTTTTGTCATAGTTGTCTAAAGGCATTTCCTGTGCCTCTTGAATCCATCAGTAGCTCTGTATGTAAGAGCATATTCCAGCACAAGCCTGACAGTTTGACTTTGATCCCTGGAACCTAGGGTGGAAGGAGTGAACCAGCAACCAGAAGTTGAAGTTGGTGACTTCCATGTGAGCACCTCGGTGCACATGCACATGCTGTCATAGACACATGCACACCTCACCTAAGTTTTAAAAAGTCATTCAAATACAGTGCAGGGGATTCCCTCATGATATCACTGGGAACATTTTCCAGAATGCACCAGGCAAGGAAGATCTACATACTGTAAGACCCAGAAGACTAGGAGGCCCTCCTGTTCCACCTAAAACAAGATCAAGAATTTAAAAAGCCAGTCACACTGGCATGAAGGTCACATGCAGTTTTAGCGTAGTCAACATGGCTGAAAGCATTCAGAAGAAACTACTGCTTCCGTGTAACCACTTTCCCTTTGATTTGCTTCCAAACTGGAAGAAAGGTACCTTCTCCATTTTAGGAAGTCATTCATTTGTATCAGCTTCCATTTCTAGAATCTCAAAGTCCACATTCTCATCAGTTCTCTGCTCTCTCCCCTACTAGCCATCATCATCATCTTTTCTTTATCCTGCCCCCTCTTCTCTCTCCCTCCCCCTTCCTCTTCCTTCTCTCTTCCCCTCTCAGGTTCTCATTTATCCTAGCTCTGGCACTTATTATGTAGCCTTGATGGACTTGGACTCAATCCTGCCTCATCTTTCGAAGTGCTAGGATTACTGCCTGTGTATCCCTAAACCCAGCTCACAGGATTCCTCATTAAATACAGACTCATTCCTTAGATCTCCATTAAACCGTTTCAATAGAGTTTCAATTACTGTCTGACAATCTGACTAGACTGGGAAGTAGCCAGTGGCCTCAGGAGTAAATGTACAACCTATTTTCCACCTCCACCTTGTGATAAAAAGTCTTCTTATGGTAGACTTCTCTAGACTGTTTTTCTTTTAGATTTCTACATACAAAATTTGAAATACACAATTCTGTTATATCATGGAAGATCTGTCATACAGTAGCTGCTCAGTTACACACAGACTATTGAGCATTTGATATGTGACTGGTCCAGTTGATCCTATAAACCTCTGATGAGCTTGCTTCCAGATCTGTTGTTGTGTGAACACACACCTATTCCATTCCTGAGAGCAATATTAAGAACTACCACATCAACAACTGCAATTTGCTGATTCCTTTAACCTTCAGGAAAAAAATCTGAAAGTACCACACCCTCTGGGGGGTCACACCACAGCTCAATTTCTCAGCTCCTGGGCAGAATCAGGATACTTACCCCATAGAAAAACCATGTCTGGATATGTGGGCAGTTCCAGTTGAGACCCACTCCAGCGCCTCAGAATTAGACCCCTCACCTTAGACTTAGTCCTAAAGTATAGCATGGTGAACACCTTAATAGTTTAAAGCCTCTCAGGAAAGATGAGTTACATAAATAAGAATTTGAAAGTTAAAAAATATTTTTTCCTGGAAAATCCTTGAGATAAAATCAAAATACAGACCTGAGAGAGGGGCTTCCTGCTGGCACAGTTTATGCCTCCAATGAAGACCATGTTAGGCATGATTGGCCTGGGATAGTCGAATACAAAGTCTCCTCGGAACAGCCACACGGATGCATGGCTGAGAACCTCCACTAAGGACACTTCTCTCTGCAAAAGCTCAGAGGCGAGGCTCTCATAGGGAGTGATTGATAGATGGCAAATGTACTTTAAGGCCAGAGGGTACAGCATGTTCTTGACTCTTTCCAGGAAGCTCATGTGGTCGGAAAGCATTGTGAGTAGGTTTGGAATATACGAGGAAGGGTTTGGACACTGTGTGGCCTCATAGTCAATACCACAGGGAATAGAACGCAGAAAAAACACAGCAGGAATCTGTAAGTACTTGGCCAGTACTGCTCCACAGGGGAAAATGGGGTCTGTGAAGACCACATCAAAGAAACTGGAATTCAGTTGCTGGATCAGAGTCTGATTGTGCAATAGAGCTGCACAAGAATTTGAGTAGAGCTCTAAAAACTTTTTGATATTTGCTATATTTTCAAAAAAGGCCGTCACAAAATGTTGTTTTTCCAAGCCCTCCTTAGAGTTGCTCAGTATTTCTTGCTGATATTCTTCCTTGGTATATGGAAAGGCATAGGTTTTGAGGGTGAAGAAGTCCTCTCCTTTGATGTGCATGGTCACCTCTGGAGCCAGGACCACAGTCTGGTGACCTCGGGCATGGAGCTCCCTGACAACATCCCTCATGCTCAGCCAGTGGCTGCCCTCCATGGGTAACACCAGCACTTTTGCACCTTCGGCCCAGGGCAGGGCACAGAGCAGGAGCAGCAGTCCTGAGAGTCCTCGAAGGGACACACACAATCCTGTCTCCATCTCACCAGAGGTCCACAGCAGTGTCCCTTCCACACACTGTGCCTATATAACTTTATTAATTTTTTTTATCACCAGGCTGCCTCCCACTCTTGAGTGTCACTGGACATAGCACAGTGCCTTTAAGTTAATTATTACAAAATAACACTCGCCACCCTACCCTCCCACCCTTTCACTAATGCCCTACCCTTTTGCCTGCCTCCACCCACAGAAACATAAGCTTTCCTTTTCTTGCCTAATAAAAACTCCTGTGACAGGCTTCTCTTTTCCTAGGGCATACTAGTTCACTTCTGGTTTTACTACAATTCCAAATAAGGCACTGGACACCCCATTTCTTTCCCACCTAGACTGCCATTGAACTCTGAGCTCTGAGCCTGGTCTCCTACACAACCTCTCTACTGGATAAGACCTTATATAGTAGCTCGTTAAAATCTCTCCTCCAATTGCCACGTAACAATCAATGCATCACAGCAAACAGACCATTGCAAAGTGAGCTTGACCAAACCAAAGAAGAAATCACTTTGCCCTGACTCATATTCTTCATGGTGCCAGGAAGAGAGGGATCGGGGAACACGATGTGAAGGAGCTGACAAAGATGGTGAGGTTACAAAGATCTCAAAGTCAAGATCCAAGGATCTGCTTCTGCTGTAAGGTCTCTTGAGAATCTTGTCAGCACTCCATGGAATCAAGTTGAAGCTTTGTAAAGCACTAGCCCAGTCATTGATACAGAGTGAGTTCTGAAAGCATCCCTCTCTCCCATAAGCTGGTCTCCTCAGGTGGGGGGTGGGGGGATTGCTCAAACGCATGGCTCAGTCTCAAGTTCTGTTCTCCTGAATGCTGAGGGCTGCAGGATCCTGCACTCAGTTAAAGGCCCTAGGTGAACACTAAGTGGGGTCTTCGCTGCATTCCGAGGTTTGTGGGTCTCCTTCTCCAATCCATGCCAGACCAGAATCCTAATAAAGATGGAATTCTCCAAAAAGCATGGGCAACAATTTTCTGGGGCCACTTAGGCACTATGTACATGACCGTGAAGCGGGCCCTGCCTCACAGAATTCCTCCCACATGTGATGAGCAGCGCTGCTGCCTCCTTCCTTTACAAGCTCAGGGCCTTCACTCCACTGGGCAGGCCACTGGGGTGTCCTGCATTCTGTCTCTCCATATCGGTGTGAGTCTGCCATGCTGGTCAGGCTGAGGCTTTCCTCTGGAGAGAAGCCACGCTCTGAGGATGGAGTCTGGGAATGGAGCGTATGCCACTGCTGCTCTGTCCAATCCACCTCTGCATTTCACCCTTTCATGAAGGGCAGGTGTTTAGAAAAATGTTCTGTAGTTTCTCTTCCAAAGGCAACTTTTCTGCCTTTTTGTCCTGCACCTGTCTCTTCTCGGTATGTTCTATCTCAAGGCAAACCCTGTCATTTCCCTTCCGTGTCTGTCTATGCAGAAATTCCCAAGTGTAAGCTGTAGCCTCTCCTGTCCATGCCATGCCCATAAAAGGAAGAGAACAGAGGAAGCAGATGGCAGAGAACTCAGAACACGAATCTGTGCTTGCCGCTTTCGGCTGCTGTTGTCAGCCTGAATAGGGACACTCCCAACACTATCTCTAGCAGAAGAGGCAAGACCTACTCCTTCCCAGGCTCACCATGCAGTTCCTGTGTACTGGTGTTGGTGAAAAATCAAACTAAGGCAACATTGGTTGCTCCCCTCAGTGTGAGGGCCTGAAATGGGCTCACAGATCTAAAGCATATTAGAGCCAGATACCAAGTCTGAGCAATGTTCCTACATATAAACAGGTCAAAGGAATCCTGTTAGTTCTGCTGACCAAGTGCCACAAATGTAGCATGGAGCACAACGAGAAGCATGAAGATGCACATGGCAAAGACTGCCCTTCATAATAGTCTTGTTTTCCATTTTATTTTAAAATGTCAATATGCGCATGCTATGTTGAGTATTATGATTAATGCTGAGGCAAGTAGTACTATTTCCTGGAACTAGGAAATGATGTTTAGTGCAGCATCGTGATCCCGGCTTTTGCTCTGGGCTGGAAGAGTGCAGGTCCGGGTCACTGGCCCTGGACATTTTGTCCATCCTGGTGAAACACATGAGTACTTTCACAACATTCTTAAGTAACTTTGAAATGATTTAGTTGTACATGGATGCTGCCAATGTCTTAATAGTTGACCATCAATCTTGGCTAAACATTAAATCTTGCCTTTTTAAAAGCAGAGAAGCCTGACAAAATTGGAATTCTTAGTTTTTATCACTCTTGTACCAAGTCATAACATCCTAGATGACTTAAATCTACATTTAATCTCTGCATGGTTTGGAAGCCACACAGCTATGTTACCCAGACCACACTTTCTCTGAAGGTCAAGGGCAAAATACTTAAGCACATATTCTAAGATTTCGAGGTTGACTGGTGGGATGACAGGAACGGCCTTAGCTGCAACTTGGTTCTGTATTTATGGCAGATGCTGTTAATAGGAAGAACTGTTTTGTTTCACTAAGGCTATGCAAACCTCTCCATTTCCACAAAGGAGGCACTGATTAAAGCCTGAGAAAAGGCAGCTTTCACCCTAAGCATTTTAAAATAAAATAGGAAACAAGAATATTGTGGGTCTAGAAATGCTATACCTCTGAACAAGCCAATTATATTAGCACAGTTTATGTCAGATATAAAAGGTGTTTATGGCATGGTGGCCTTGGGAGATTCCAGCACCAAATCCGGCTTCTCCAGGGTTATTGGAATGGACTGAGTAAGATCTGAAAGAAGCAGAACAGATGCAAGGATGGATCAAAACATAAGGAATCCTTAAACCTTGGTAGAGCATGTGTATAAAAACTCGATATAAAAATGGCTTTGGATACTGTTCAGTGCCCTTAGTCTGAAATAAATGCAATCACACACACACACACACACACACACACACACACACACCCTCACATTTCATTGAGGGTCCAGATAAATGCTGTGCAATTTCTCCTCTAAAATAGTTCCCTGATTTCTTTTTC